>CM066219.1:24977672-25577672 GCA_033675125.1 Athetis lepigone | reverse complement strand
GCGGTGACACCATACAACATGATTTTATTTGTTTCGACATCCACTATTCCATCCACTATGTACTTGATTGCGACGTAGTCAGGCATCTTACCGCGCTTTGCGAGTTCCTTCATAACAAGCATGTAGTCTAAGCAGGATTCATTCGGCAGTTTCTTTCTGTTGCTCATTAATTCATGGATGGATTTGATGTCGACAGTGTCTGGAAATTCTTTTACCAGCGCTGCCTTGAGCTCTTCCCAAGTCTTGTGTGGACGCTCCGCCCGTAACCATAGCTGTGCTGTACCTGTCAGCGCTCGTTTCGCAATTAGGAGCTGCTGAAGCGGTGTCCACTCGAATATCTCGGCGTTGGATTCTACTTCGTCTATCCACCGCGTCACTGGATAGGTGTCGTCACGGCCGCTAAAGCTGGGTATCAGCTCGGCCGTCATCTGAAGCATGTTGCCGTTACGCTTTCTCGCATCGCAGTCGTCCTAGCAGTCGGTTTAGTCTTCTTGCCGACTTTTCCTGCGATTATTCGCGGGTTTGGACATTTCGTCGTAGTCGTTGAGACAGTCTTCTACAGCAGAAACCGCCGTCGTTCGCGTGTCCCTGTGCACGTGGTAGCCGATCTGCACACGTCGTTTTTATTTCACCGGCCGTACTATTCCACCTTTCTTTTTGATATCCCGGACGAGCCCCCAAATTTGTAGGTCTGAGGCGGTGAAATAATAGCAGATTCACTATTTTAGACTTTTATTAATTTTAAATTACACAGAGTACACGTTATCGGTTCTACGGTTATCGCCATCTTAACTTGATCATGACATCACGACAGGGATCCATGCAAACGACTTTGCTACAACCAACACAGAACGTGCGGACGTGCTTTTTGCAGGCAGTACAGGCCCGTCGTATGCGATGGTGACCACCCCCCCCCCCCTCATTGGGTATTCCGCTAGTCTGTGAGTCACGTCCACTTTGTTCTGCGTGGTTACAGACGGAACCGGTTGCGAATGCAGGGTGTTAAAAGATAAAAGAGATTTAATTAATTTTTAACACCCCGCGAAAATTTCGATGAGTGAGTTGAGAAGAAGATGAGTGGCAATGGATGACATATGCGTTCACAACAGAAATATTTAGTAAGCGTTTAAATATTTTTTGTACCACACCTTTTTACGTTTTCGTTTGATGGGATACATGGCGAGGAGCTGATCTGTTTTGTCCACCCCACCCATCATGATAGTAATCCGATATCAAGATGGGTTTGGTGGACCATCGTATTATCTGCTAGCCGTTGCCATGGTATGTTGAGAACATAGCTACCCTATTTTTATCCCTCCATACCATGACATCGACGTCGCCAGACGTAAGTCCAGAGATCTTCCCCTCGCGCATGTTGTGCTTGGTGAGACAGTATAGGGCCCGCGGAACGAACTGGCGATCGGTCCGCAGAGTCTCCACACAGTCAAACCCCAAACTCTTCAGGCGTCGAGCCAGGCTTGGAAATCGATACAAATTATCCATCCAAAGGGACCCTTGTGCTCCACGCCATCAAGCTTCAGCACAATTGCAGGTGTAGATGCCTCTAAAGGATCTACAACGTGCTGTTAGGGTTTTTACGAGCATGCTCTTCAAATCACCATAAGTAGCCGGTTTGAGATTCACATATCTCAAAGGTTTTAATACCGCGGTTGGCTGCCTTATTTGGGATCAACTGGCTAAATTCAAGCCAGCCTTTCCACATCAAAATACTCACGTCCAGTGCGAGGGTTTGCGCTGGACGATACATCGTTTGAAATTTATCATTCAGGTGTGACAATATTGGCTGAATTTTATAAAGCCTGGCTTCGGAGTACTCCAGGTTTAACGCACGCATGTCTTCGTTGTCGTTAAAATGTAAACATTTACTTAGAAGCAAAAAACGTGCGCTAAAACCTGGAGTATAATATACGTCTGGAGTGGAAGTCCAGTACTCCTCCAAGACGCCGTCAAGACTTAACCACAACCCCCATCGCCAAAATTAAGCCAAAATAGGCATATAGCTCCTCTGTGGTGGTGTCACGCCATCCGCAGATTCGGCTATTGGGATAGAGGGTGTGGTCTTCCAGCATCTGGCTTACCACCTCCTGAGCATATTTATTGGTCTCCTTGACCATGTGCTCCATAATTTGCCGATCCCATATTTGAACAAAAATCTCATATGGGTCACTCATGGAGTTGTCGGTCCGACATTAATTTCGGACAACTTTTCCCTCCTAGATTCAGGTGGAATCGGAGTAGTCGGAAAATCTCTCCAGTCAAAATCAAATATACCCTTGGGCTGCTGTGTAGAAGAAATCTCAACGGGTTCAGGAGCTGATGACGCTGGGGCTTCGGCAGCATCCTCAAAGTCCAAGGGCGTCTCCATATTATAAGGCTCCGCCCTTGGAATCAGTACTAGCACCTCCTCCTCCTCTTTGTCTTCAGAGTCGTCGTCGCTTCCTGAGACAAATAATAGTGTGTTCAGATTTGGTGGGATCCAGAAATATGGAATTGTCCCAAGACCCAAATAAAATAAACAGATACTTACCACAGTTGATCATGGAAGAAATATCAGTGTCTTCCAAGCGACGACGACAAGATCGTGGTGGTGGTGCCAGTTGCTGAATCGGAGACCCTGGCGCCGATAAATATTGGCATTCAACAAACCTGGAACCAAAGCAGCGCTGTAGTACCGTTGCAGTTTATTTACACATAGAAACGAAAAGTGACAAATTAGCGACTTACATTGACGGCGAGGGCGGCGTGCTTAATGATGCCGCGAATGGCGATGCTGGCGATGGTAAAAGTGGTGCTGACGGCAACGGTGGTGCAGGCGTTGGTTGTGGTGGTAGAGGCTGTTCTGCGGGATTCGGCCCAGTTGGACATTTTAAAAATAAATGTTAAAGCTCGCTAGTAAATATTATAACCAATATTAATATTCCAATAATATACCCAAGCAGAACTACTCACGGTTGTCACATCCGCATCCTTTTTGGGTGTAAAGCAACTACGATGCTAAAATTCAAAATTTGAATGACAATGATAATAATGATTTTGATTGGTAAAAAATAAATAAGTCAATAGAAAATAATAAAAAAGCGTAAATTAAGCAAAAAGCCTAACTCATATCCAATGTGTTAATTTTTTTTTATTTACGTTCTTTTTACAAAGTAGTACATTAATAAACTTATGAATACTAAGTAGTACCAAGTTCTAAAAAGATGACGAGTATAATGAACTACAGAGTAGTGTTAGTACTTCCATTTTTCTTGTAGCGACCTGCCTGAGCTAGGTTAATAAAAACCTGTGTTTCAGGCCATCGTCAGAGTAAGCGATTTGTTGTTGATTGGTCCACAGAATTACTACCCATACAAATACAAATTAAATAAATTAATATCTAGATTACAAAATAGTAACAATAATTAAAAAAACTATACTACTTAAACAAAATATATAAAATATGGGATTTCTAATTTAATATCTACAAAATTATTGGAGTATATCTAAAAGTTTTTCTGTGTCCCTATAATCAAGTTTTCTCAAATATTCGAATATCTTAAGGCTACTCTGTTTATAATTAACACTATAAATATTAAGAATGTTGCGGAATGTTTATAATACTTACCGTGACCTCGGAACATAAAGGGCAATCGAAGGAACATGAGTGGGTTTTAGTCAGTAAGAGTCTGACACGCCCTCCCGTCGCACCCAGGACGGGAGCAGTCATTGGATGATTTCCCACTCACCAAAAAAAAAAAAAAAAAATTAAGAATCTTATTGAGTTTATTATATAACACGGGTCCTAAAAATGTACATAGAAACGGTTTACAAAGGCATGTCGAGTGCTTGGTTTAATGCAAACCAAATCATTTCTTTTTTTGTCCGAAAGTATGGGCTTGTAAGCGACTTCAACGTGCTGCTGTAATATGATGTGCAGTATAAATAATTGTCGTACTGTTAGTACCTCACATGCAATGTAAAGCTGATGAGTAGAAAATCGAAAAGGCCTGAAAGTAGCTAGGTACCTTGAGAATTGCTCTTTGAGCGCGTTCTAGCGGGAGTAAAATTGACTTTGAGGCACCACCCCATGAAGTTATGCAGTAGGTAAGAACAGATCGACACAAAGCCAAATATACCTGTTTAATTAATTTGAAGTCAGCGGTGTGGCGTATATTCTTAAAGATATATATTAATTTACGAACTCGAGTACAAAGCAAATCAATATGTTTACGGAAATTCAGATTTGTGTCAATCGTGATACCTAAATATTTTATGTAATCGGTTTTAGATAGAGTAGGGCATGAACATGAAGCGTCAGCGTTAATGATATAACCCAAAACCTGAAACTAGTTTGTTTAGAATCGGCAGCAAAATCGAATACAATAATTTTTATTATAGGTTATATTTTTCCAAAAAAATATTATTTGTCATGCCGCCTCTAATATTTTTGATTTATTCTCACTAGTTCGATTCATTAGTTCGATCGTCGAACTAGTGACAATTTTTTTTCTCACTAGTTCGATCGTCGAACTTTGTTCGATTCATTAGTTCGGTCGTCGAACTAGTGAGATTTTTTTTTCTCATTAGTTCGATTGTCGAACTAGTGAGAATTTTTTTTCTCACTAGTTCTATTTCTTAGTTCGATCCGTTAGGTATCGTATTATTCTTAATCGAGATACAAATACAATTAATATGAGTGATAATAATATGTATAATAAAGACATTGCATAAATATTAATAGTATGTATGTATAGTATGTAGTTAGGTAATACAAATTAGCTTCGTATCACCCGGAAGTTGTCCACTCTACATTTCCTTATTATAGGGGCGTTATAAGCCAAAAGAAATAAAAATAAATAAAATAAATAAATAAATATCTTCTGACAACTCACACACGGTTATCTGATCCCAAGCTAAGCAGAGCTTGTGTTAACCAGACAACTGATATGTACATACTTATATAATTTGTAAATACATACATATTATAGATAAATTACACCCAGACACAGAACAAATTATCATGCTCATCACACAAAGTTTGTCCTGGGTGGGAATCGAACCCACGCTCTCCTTTATAGCTGTCAGGGTCACTAACCACTAGACCAAGAGGCCCGTCATTAAAATATTTTTGCATTAAAGCATAAGACTTTGTACACTTTTGTTAATTAGGTGGCCTAGAGTGAAAATCGCCCGAAAGGCACTCGAAGGCACCTCCGGGGAAGGGTGGAGGGGGGTTATTGAGGCTGTAATTAAAGAAACAACATGTAACTGTGCTAAAAGTACTTGCTTATAAAATAACGTAGAAGGTGACTGCACTAATTATTAACACTTATACCTACAGTTAGCCACAATTGCAGGACGCATAGATTTGTTTTCAAAAATTTCGCCATTTTGACATCGGATAGTATGGTTTTGCCAGGAATAGAGTTCCTAAGCCCACTTACTTTGTAGAGGTCTGATAGGCAGTCGCTCCACGTAAAACACTAGCTAGCTAAATCCAGTTCGGCTGGAAGCAAACCCTAACATAGTTGGAAAAAGGCTTGGGAGATGGTGGAGTGTCGACTCCCACAATGTCTGACTGTGTATTACACACATATTTATTTTTTATTTTATTATTTTTAAAAAGGAACAACAAACAGTTACATTATTTAAACTTACAACTAGTCAATAAATAAATGTTTAGATTATAATGTAACCCACGATGCTGTTCACAGGTAGGCATAATGTTTATTAAGAATAGAAGATCGCTAGGGATGTTGGGTAAACTTAAATTACCTGCAAGTAATAAATACATATCAAACAAAAAAGTTACATCAGAATTAAGTTTAAAGAAATAAAGTAACATTAAATAAACATAAATAAACATATACTGGGACAACTCACACACGGTCATCTGATCCCAAGTTAAGCTCTGCTTAGAGCTTGTGTTATGGTAACCAGACAACTGATATACTTACTTATATATTTTTAAATACATACATATTACAGATAAATAACACCCAGACACAGAACAAACAATCATGCTCGTCACACAAAGTTTGTTCTGGGTGGGAATCGAACCCACTATCCACTAGACCAAAGGGCCCGACAACATTAGTTGGTTGGTTCCGCTTCATTTAACACGGCGCAGTAAGTGAGGCTTTTGAATTTACTTATTGTGCAATTGAATATGTCTACGTTTACATAGGTAATATTATTCGTATTAACCATACGTCGAACAGGAGAGCGTAGGCCTGAATTAGTTCGGCAGGTGTTCAGTGCAAAAAGAGTGCCTACTTGTGCTACATGACATTGCTTCTTGCCAAACTTCATGATTATTGGTCAATGGGATGTACGGTGAGCTATACAAAACCAGTATAAGCTGACTTCTGATTGTACGAAAAACATACACAATGAGAGGTCAGCTAAAACTGGTTTTTTATAGCTATTATTGATGTGTAGCCGTGTAAATGTCGCAGGTTTTTCACAAAATTAGGTTTTTGATCAAAAACCTAGGTTTTTAATGAAAAACCGTAAGATGACAAATTTTAAACTCAATTTCATCATAAACCTGTTACAGTCCAGATTTTTGATCAAAAACCTGAACTAGTTCAGGTTTATGATGAAAAATGGTTTATGGGGCAAAATTGCTTTGTTTTATGACAAAATCAATTTAAATAAAATAAATAAAACAATATATCATCATTTGTAACATAGTAGAAAGGAATCAATTTTTTATTTATCAAAATTTTATATCCTTGATCCAATCAATATTCTCGTTCTTCAATCTAATTATGATAATGTTTCAATTTTACCTGATTTTTAGTTACTTATTATTATAAATTATTATTCCATTTATTTTTTAAACATACATATAAATTACATTTTTAAATATTAATATAAAAAAATAACATTTAAAAATATAAAAAAATTGTAGCCCACCGGCATCGGGAACAGGATCCAAGCTACCGATGGTCAGGGCTCTAGAAAGAGGAATCGCCGGACAATGCGCGCCGTGTCCAGGAGTACCGCCTTCTGTATCAGGCCCTTGATCCAACTGCCTAGCGAGAGCCTCCTCAGATGTTGGTCGAGGCTCTTTGCTATTACGCCATTGGCCGTCACGACTATCGGCACAATGACTGCTGAATCTACGTCCCACATGTCGACAACCTCGCGAGCCAAATCAAGGTATTTGGTTTGCTCTAAATCAAGGTATTTGGTTTGCTTTATATAAAGAAAAAAATATTTTCTTTATTTTCTTCACAAATTATTTATTATTATTAAATACTAGCTGTTCCTCGCGGTTTCATCCACGTTACGACAGGGTTTTGGTTACTGCCTCGCTCCCGTAGGACATAGCGTGATATTATATAGCCTATGTTACTCAGGAATAATGTAGCTTTCGTATGGTGAAAGAATTTTTAAAATCGGTTCAGTAGTTTTGAGCCTATTCATTACAATCAAACAAACAGAGTTTTCCTCTCTATAATATTAGTATAGGCGACTGAAGAGAGTCAAATTACAAAAAATGTAATAAAGAAAAGTTTATCTATAGGTAGATTGTTTTATTAATTTCATTTAAATTGATTTTGTCATAAAACAAAGCAATTTCGCCCAGAACTTCATCATAAACTTAACTAGTTCAGGTTTTTGATCTAAACACTGGACTGTAACAGATTTATGATGATATTGAGTTTAAAATTTGTCATCTTCCGGTTTTTCATCAAAAACCTAGGTTTTTAATAAAAAACCAAATTTTGTGAAAAACCTGCGACATCCCTATAGGTTTTGATTTCCTTGCAAATGTCTAAATATGCAATATAAACCGCCGTATTTTTTAACCGACTTCAAAAAAAAAAGTAGAATAGAATAGAATAGAATAGAATAGAATAGAATAGAATAGAATAGAATAATAGAATAGAATAGAATAGATTTATTTATTTGCAATGAATGTAGGTACAAATTATTAGGTGTTACAAAGTTTAAGGTTCCTTGTACATTCTACCTTAATTGGCATGCAAATTTATATTTGAAAAGAATTTAATAAAACTTATCATCTAAGAATTCTTGTACTGAATAATAACATTTGTGCAAAAGTAATTCTGTAACATGCTTTTTAAATTTTGTAAGTGGTAGTTCCTTGACATTGTTCGGTAACTTATTATAAACAAGTGGTGCCATGCAGATAACACTTTTCCTTAAAAGACTAGTTTTAAAAACACCCGTGCTTAAAAGATTTTTATATTGGGATCTAATATTTATTGTTCTATTTCGAGTTTCTTCCAAGGTGGTAAACAGGTGTAAGTTCGTTTTAACAAATATACATAATTCCAATATATAAAGACACGGAAAGGTTAACAATTTATGCGACTGAAATATAGGTTGACAGCTGTCTGTTACTTTTAAGTCAAACATAGCTCTGATGCAGCGTTTTTGAGCTTTAAAAATACTTTCTTTCTCGCTACAGTTGCCCCAGAATATTACACCGAACCTTAAAAGTGAAATAACTAGTCCGTGGTAGGCAACCAACACGCTAGGCAGGTCAACTTTTTTGGACAAATTGTACAGCATGTAAGCAGATGTACTGAGTTTCTTACAAATGCCCTCTGCTTGAGGCTTCCATGTGAGTTGACTATCGATTAAAATTCCCAAAAATTTTGCAACATCCACTGTGCCAACAGCTTGACCATTGTGGTTTATATTCATGTTTTTAGGGGGGATTCTTTGGTAAAAATGCATAACTTTAGTCTTTTGAAGATTTATTATTAAATTATTATTGTTTAGCCAATCTATTAGGGAACTGAGTGTGTTATTAATATCTTGTTCATAATTTTGTTTATTGATACATTTTATTAAAGACGTACTGTCATCGGCAAATAATACCATAGGATTTGGAGTTTGGCGGGGGAGGTCGTTTATGTACAGTAGGAACAATAAAGGGCCAAGGACGCTGCCTTGAGGTACGCCATATTTGATAACTCTGTAAGAAGATCTGTATTTTAATTCGTTTTTTGTTTTTAGACATATCCTAGATACCTCGGTGCATTGTCTGCGGCCATATAAATATGATCTTATCAAATTCAGGGCGTTTCCTCGGATGCCGTATGCTTGAAGTTTTTTAAGAAGGATATCGTGATTAACATAATCAAATGCTTTGGACATGTCTGCATAGATTGCACATATAGGTGTCTTCACATCTACAATAGGCAGTATTTTGAAAAGGAAATCATAAATTGCCATATTAATGTTTTTATTTTTCCTAAAGCCCTTCTGTTCATCGCATAATATATCGTACCGTGCCAAAAATGTGTAAAGTCTTTCATAGATTATTTTTTCTATTAATTTTGAGAAAACAGGTATCAAAGCAATGGGTCTATAGTTTGACATATCTTCTTTGCAGTTTTTTTTAAAAAGAGGTTTTACAATGACTGTTTTGAGTCTTTCCGGAAATATACCACTGTAAATGCTAACGTTAATTATATGTGCTAGAGGAGAAGCTATGCAGTCAGACACAAATTTAATTACTTTAATAGAAATCCCATCATAACCAACACTTTTTTTGTTTTTTAACAATTTTACAGTACGAGTAACATCTTGGGGGATAATTGGTTGCATAAAAATTGAATGTAGATTGCTGTTTATGTTTATTACATTATTAGAAGTTGTGGGCTTGTGGGTTTTTGTGTAACTGAAATTTGGTCAATAAAGTAATTGTTGAATGACTCCGCTATTCCTTTAGGATCTGTTATACAATTTTCTCCTTTTTTTATTTGTAATATAGGTTCACTTGTTGATTTTGAATTATTTATAACTTGCCATGTTGTTTTACATTTATTACTAGAATTATTGATTAGGTAATTGTTTTGAGCTTTTTGAGTCAGTCTGATGATTTTTTTAAATCTTTTTGAGTAGTTTTTAAATGTAACTTTGTTTTCAAATGTAGGTTTCATTCTTTGTTTCCAGAGTAATTGTCGCTGTCTTTTGCTGCATATACGTATGCCTCGGGATAACCATTTAATCTTTTTTTCAGATCTTATTGTGACAACTTTATGGGGGAAACATAAATCGTGTAGAAGTAGAAATATTTCTAGAAAGTTGTCATAGGATTTGTTAGGATCTTCTGTGGCGTATACATCAGAAAAGGATAAACTCTGAAGATAGGATTTAAATTTCATTAGGTTTTCAGCAGAAACATCACGTCTCAACGTTTTCCAATATTTAATTTGAAAAGACTTAATGACTTTCACTTTTAATATTTGGGCTGTATGGTCAGATAAGCCGAAGGTTCTTAGTTTGACCTATATGTATGTATCTATGTATGTATGTTTGTCCGCGATTATCTCGTGTATAGCTGATCCGATTTTGATGCGGTTTTCAAAATAGTATTTGTTACATTCTGGGGAAGATTTTAGTATATAACACTAATAGATATCCCGTGGAGTTGCATGCGTAGATCCCGTTTTCTTTCTTGGATTGTAGATTTCCAACGACGATTGTATGTTTGACCGCGATTATCATTTTATAAGTTTATACTTTTATAGTTTTACTTTGAAAGTTACTCTAAAATGTAGTCAGACATTAGGGCTCTAAAAAGTAAAAAAAAGGCTTTTTACAAAAAAAGATAACTGAGTTCAAAAACTTAAAAGCACAAAAATAACTATTTCGGAAGTCGGTGGCTTCTCTTCTGCCGGTCGATTTGTGTAACCACAGACTTCCGAAATAGTTATTTTTGTGCTTTTAAGTTTTTGAAGTCGGTTATCTTTTTTTGTAAAAAGCTTTTTTATTTCGTTGATTTTGAATCTTGAGTTTATCACTGCTTTGAGAGATCGCAGACTCGAGTGTGTGATATTAATTTCACCTTTATAATATCTCGACCCGCATCTGAGAAAAACGTAAATTTGTTGATGAATAAATAAATAAAAAAGAAACTCTGTTTGTTCGACACAAATGTAAATTTGTTGATGAATAAATAAATAAAAAAGGGTCTTGACAGACGGACTGATAGATAGACGGATGGAAAAAAATGAACAAAATAAAATAATAACAATAACGTTTATTAGCCGAAAGGAAGTTATACAATTCTGATATATACGGCGAGCCACAAATTAAGCACAGCTTCTAGGTATCTTGTGGCTCAGGAATACCAGTTAGGTAAAAAAACAAACCAACAAATTAATAGTAGTAGAAAACACAAAACATGCTACCTTCCACTTGAGGACAGCATTCAGCTTTAAGTTTTAAGCAAGATAAAATAGAGAAAAATAACATAAAGTAAAACAAAAAAAAAGAAGAAGTGTGCAATGTATGCCTCTGTACGGTGTTTGTACGTAAAGTTAAATAAATAAATAAATAAATATTGTGAGATAGGTCTAGGCCGCCATCTTGGATTCTCAAATCGACCTTATTTTTGACCTTAGCACCCCAAAAAACCATGAAAACGACACCCATGACGCATGTTGAGAGAAAGGTCACGATTAAATCTTCTGCTATTCATCGATAGATGGCAAAACTAAAAAGTATCACCGCTGGTGCCTGTGTGTGTGTGTGTGTAATGAAATTTTCGTTACGGAATTTCTGGTGTATTCCCGTTCGTCCCCTCGACTTCGCCCCCGAGGGCGACGAACGGGAATTTACAAAAATAATATTTAATTTGTTCCCGATCGTCCCAATCCTAATTCAAGAGTGGACGAATGGGAATATGTTCTTCGATTAGTGCCATTCGTCCCACTAAAAAGATTTGTTCAGAAAAAATGTTTATTCGATGTTTCGTAGTTTACTTTTAAATTAGTTTCTTCTAATAGATTTAATCATTATTTTACAAAATTCTTCTATTTTTTTATGAATTATAAATCGTATCCTCCTAAGTTTATCATTGTTTCATTATGTTTACCTTCACTAAATATAGCAACTCTGACGGGAAGCGCCGGCGATTCTGGTAGTTAACAAAAGAGTGCCGATAACATTGTGTTATTTGAGTAAATCCTATTGGTTTATCTGACATTCTCTCCCTTTCCTATCCTTAAATTAGACCGGTCGGGTTAGTGTTGACAAACAATGAAAGTGCACGGGTGTTAATGTAATAATATATATTCGACACGAGTTCTGCGGAAAACTACTGATGTAAGTACCTACATTTTTGTAAGTTACAAAATATTATTAGATTTTTTATAGTCAATACTATATTGTCTCATGTCTTATTAATTTATGCTAATAATGTACGGTATCAATATTTGTATTCAATTTTAGTATTTTATTTTATATATTAAATATCATTCTAAATTATATTAATAAGTGTGTAATTATTGTCTCCTGTTTTTTAGAGCTTAACAATGTCACAAGAAGCGCATCCTGGTCCCTCTAGTAGTACAGGAAGCTGTTTGCAGTATACAGACTTACGTTACGTTTTAAGACATTATACCCTACTATATTATTGTTTGGAGAAGTGTTGTTTTTTGTTGTGTTGATTTAGTTGTGAGTCGTTTTAATATGTGAAATTGCGATGAAGATGAAGATTTTGGTGAGTAACAAAATAATTATTCAGTTTTTTTTTTCATTATTTATGATTCGAATGATGTTACATCTGTACTAATATTACAAAGCTGAGGAGTTGGTTTGTTTGGCTGAGTTGTAGTTTGAATTGAATAATTATATGTGTGCTAGATGACCTATTTATCACGGAAGCATATATAAAACTTTATAGCTTCCTTATATAATTATATTATATAATGTTTTTATATATTACTTATATATATTTTTAAATAATATAATTATATATATAACACACATTATATATAGATTATTATAAATATTATAATTATTTACATCTCTTTAATTATTCTTGTTTTATATAACAATATTTCATTTTTGTTCACAGAGAAAAACTGTAGGTGCACCGCTATACAGAAACGAGAAGCATTGATCGTTGTCGATCGACCGCAAGATTGGCATACACAAATGACAATGCGCGACACCGTGATATGGTTGTTAACTTGTTACGCATAAAGCTGAGGCCTTCTTGACTTCGTCACGTTACATTACAATGTGTGCGGAACCAGCAGCTGGTTTAAAGCGTCGTCGTAAGCTATTCCTTCCCATTGTTTACAGGCAAAACCGGAACCGGGTACGCGTCGCAAGAGACAATTTACAATAGATTTTATTTTTTATAATAATAAAGTTATACTTAATAACGAACTTAATAAGTGTTTTAAATCGGACAAGGACAGTCGCAAAATAATTATTATGGCGTAAAAATAGTGAGCGGAATAGAAAAAAAAATGTAGATAATATTACTGTTCTGAACCCAATCGAACCTAAGGGCTAATATGGTGCTAAAAGTTATAGATAGTGAAGGCGCATCAATCGGATAAATAAATATAATATGTGGAGGTAATTTCATTTATGTGAGTGATGTTATTGTTTGTGAGGTTACAATTGGGAGAACTGTATCTTAATATCTCACTAACATGTTTATGCATATCATAAATAAATAAATTACCCACTTAAATACAAAAAGTTTCATTCATTCTTGTCCGATTTAAAATAATTGTCATGCATAATACTTTGTTGTTGAAATTATCATAAAAATCTACTTAACAATAAATATTGTTGATTTCTAATTACAAATTGTTTCATTTTTATTTCTATTCTATTATAAATTACAAAAATAAACAACAAAATAACAGAAATGTTATTAGAAATGAAAAAAACAACACCGGTTGTGAGTTACGATGCAAAGTCAAATTAAAAAAATGCAAAAAGAAAATGGGGTTTCTGTGGCTCGAACCTGTGACATACAGGTTATCGAGTCCTAGGCTTATACACCTAAGCCATGGAACAACATGCGTAATACTCTGAATTTGTGCTTCTTATTTTTTGGTTTATATTTATATTGTCAAGCAAACGCTCATAATGAGCGAAGTAGCTATTGACTACCTACAACATTAAACTTAAAGAGACAAGATATAGCAAATGTGTGTGTAACGACAGGTCTATCTTACAAGTAGATTTTACGCACACCAACATTATGGTAGTACGCGTATGTAAACTTAAATAGTTTGCTTTGCGTACCTTGCGTACCAGCCGCCTTTAATTCAACAATTTCGAAAATTTTGGACGTAGGTCTTGATAAAGTAACTTTACCCAAAGATATTCCTAAGTTTGCAAACATCAAAAGCACTTTGTATCGCCATCGAAATAGCACTTATAATATGAGTAAAATCACTTTCAATGACGTTAAAACGGTTGAGGTTCCTCAAAAATTTCAATCATTTTTGTTAGCAGATTACTGTTACGGTAACACACGCTTACTCATTTTTTGCACAGAGAATATAATCACTACGTTATAATTTTTTGTTCCCAAGAAGCTAAAGAAAAATTGATAGTTTTAAAAAATATATTTGGTGACGGTACATTTAAGAGTTGTCCACCTCCATTCCAACAGCTCTACACCGTTCATGGTGATTTAGGAAGTAATAATCAAAGCACAGCTATGACGCCATTATTGTACGCTTTCATGTCAAACCTTAGAATAATAACGCATGTCAAACCGTAAAAAAACCGGCCAAGAGCGTGTCGGGCCACGCTCAATGTAGGGTTCCGTAGTTTCCCGTCCGTCACAATAAGTGTTCCCACTTATAAGTTTAAAAAAAGGCTTTTGTTACGTTGACATACTAAGTACGCAGAAATTATTTTGTACAATCTTTTTGTCTTTTTTGTACAAAACCTGTTTTTTCTATCAAGTTCAAAATAATTTTCCTAGAAAGTCCTTATAAAGTTCTACTTTCCAGATTTTTTTCATATTTTTTAAACCTACGGGTCAAAAGTTAGAGGGACGCTTTGATTTTTCCTTTTGGAGCGATTATTTCCGAAATTATTGACATTATCAAAAAATGATTTTAGTAAACCCCTATTCATTTTTCAATACCTATCTACCAATATATCACACGACAGGGTTGAAATTAAAAAAAAATCACTTCCCTCTTTACATATAGGGGGGCTACCCTAATAAAACATTTTTTTTCCAATTTTTATTTTACCACTTTGTCGGCGTGAGTGATATACATATTGGTACCAAATTTCAGCTTTCTAGTGCTAACGGTCACAGAGATTAAGCGAGGACGGACGGACAGACAGACAGACATGGCGAAACTATAAGGGTTCCTAGTTGACTAC
This sequence comes from Athetis lepigone, assembly GCA_033675125.1. NCBI lineage: Eukaryota > Metazoa > Arthropoda > Insecta > Lepidoptera > Noctuidae > Athetis > Athetis lepigone. The sequence continues at coordinate 25,562,522 of CM066219.1, read as the reverse complement.
GGAACCCTAAAAAGAAACATACGAGATACTTTTCAGACTTGTTAAATCTCAAATCAACGATTGGAATCCTACATCCTTTACCAGTGATTTTGAAGAAGCAGCTATGTCTGCTATGCGTACAATTTTTCCAGAGATAAGTATCCACGGCTGTTATTACCATTTTAATAATGCTATTTGGAGGAAAGGCCATGAATTAAATCTAACAAAAAATAAAACTTTAAGACGTCAAGTAGCCCTAAGTGCGGTGCTTCCATTATTACCAGAGGACCGTATTTTTGAAGGCTGGTTTTATATCGCTAGCGAAAGCCCTGATGATAGCCAAAGTGTAAAATTTCGGCAATACATGCTATCGCAGTGGCTTCAACCGAATTTCGTTAAAGTGTGGTGCAGTTTTGGAAAACGACACCGTACTAATAACTTTGCCGAAGGGTGGCATTTTAAATTAAATAGTGCCATAGGCAAAAAAAAAACCTAATATTTTAAAATTGCTTACGGTGTTACATCAAGACTCACTTAAACAGCGTGAAAGCAATACAAAATCCAAAACGGCGTAAGCTACCTACATTCAATCTTGACAGACCAATAAATTATCGATTGCCAAATGCAACTTCTTATTTCAGAAATAACTGTAGGACATTTTTTAGAAAAACTTACTTACGTAGGTATTAATCATAATAAGTAAAGTGCTCGATGGTTGTGTACCTACGTTGATTTAATCTCTAGGCTTTGTGTGCAATCATTATTACTGCCTACTGCTATGACCTCGACTACTTTCTTCAATACTTGTGATTTTTTTATTGTTGTTGCCCTCTATGATGATTTGTGTTCATGTTTTTTACTTCGATTTTGATACATATGTTTTTTATTTTGGTTTTTTAATTGTGCTAATTTATTGACGCTATTTATATGCAAAATTAATGTGTAACCTGTTCCGATTCCTTATACAATATGCAACACAAAAATGAGACACCGTATACCTATACATATAAGCAAATGTTACTTTTTAAAAATTAGGACGACAAGTTCTTTTTTGGTATTTTTACCTTGATTTCGTGATATTTTAGGTACCTATTTTATTTAATTTTGCTTTTGAAAGTGTGATAATTTACTGACAATAACTTAAAAGTACAATGCAATAGCTAAACATAGAAGCCCTAACGTATACGCAATGTAACTACACACATCAAAAGTGTCTAGGGATATTTTAATTAAACCTAAATTACTAAAATTCTATTAACTTTTTGTTAAAACATGTACACATTAAAATAAACCTTGTTTAATAGACTATTTAATCTGATAATAAACTTTTAGATAAAGTTAAATTAAAAAAAAAAACTTAGAAGAAGAGGAAAAACTCAAACAAAATTTCAATCTTAACTTTATTTTTGAAACATCAAAACTTAAACAAAACAACATTTTTTTTTATAAAACTTAAAATTAATATTTCGTGGATCCACCTAAGACTCTCCTGACACATCTGCAGCGGTTCTGCATACTCAAAACAAGGGTGTCAATATCCTGTTGTGGAATACTGTCCCATAATTGCCGTTTTTGAAGCCATGAAGACCAGTCAGAGCGTTATATCCAGGCTTTGGTCATGTTATCGTGTCACGGAGGAAGTGGTGGAACGGCACCGAGGACCTCAACGCATTACAACACATGTACAGGACCGATTCATAGTAAATGCTGCACGAAGTCAACTAAATGCAGCGGCGATGCAATTGGTTCAAAGGCTACAGAGAGAGTATGGTTTGCTGGTAAGCGGTCAAACTTTGAGAAGGCGACTGCATGAAGTCAATCTACGTGCTCGTAGGCCATTTTGGGTATCAGCACTAAGGAGGGGTAATCAAGAAAGAAGATTACAATGGGCTATTGCACACGAAAACTGGAACCATTCTCAATGGTCACTTGTGCTTTTCACTGATGAATCTAGGTTTGGATTTCATCCTGATTCGCGAAGAGTACGCGTTTGGAGAAAACCTGGACGTTGGAATCGACTGCAGCACCCACAACAAGTTCATGCATATTAAGGTGGCACGATTATGGTTTGGGCAGGAATTCGTCTCGGCGGTAGAACGGACCTCGTTTGGATACAAGGCAATATGACTGCTCGAAAATACCGAGATGAGGTGCTAGAGCCTGTAATCTTGCCCCACAAACAGCAAATGTGACAAAATTTCCAGCCAATGCACGACAATGCCCGTCCACATACGGCGCGTATCGTTACAAGTTGGTTACAACAGCATGTTATCCAAGCTTTAGACCGGCCTGCACAATCCCCTGACTTAAATCCTATTGAGCATGCCTGGAATATGCTTCAGAGAAGAGCTCGTAGGAATTTCCCTGTTGATATTGTGCATCAAAACCAGCTTTTCTTGCATCTTAGCAGGATTTGGGACAGTACTCCACAACAGGATATTGACCCCCTTGTTTTGAGTATGCAGAACCGCTCCAGATGTGTCAGGAGAGAAGTTTTCAACAATTTTTATAAAAAAAAAATTGTTTTGTTGTTTAGGTTTTGAAATTTCAAAAATAAAGTTAAATTGAAATTTTGTTGAGTTTTTCCTCTTCTTCTAAGTTTTTTTTTTAATTTAACTTTATCGAAAAGTTTATTATCAGATTAGATAGGCAATTAAACAAGGTTTATTTTAAAGTGTAGGTGTCTTAACAAAAAGTTAATAGAATTTTAGTTATTTAGGTTTAATTAAAATATCCCTAGACACTTTTGATGTGTGTATAACCGCATCTTTTCTAAAAAATGCCTAACACTAATTTGTCCGCTTATCAATTGCATTTGAGCATCAATAATGTAATCGTCATTAGACAAATCAATTTTCCTCCTTTTACTATTTTTTTTTTATGTGGAAGGTGTATGAAGGATGTCATTTCGATATGATGACAGTAAAGAATCGTCCCATAAAATATGCAATATTTGCAATAGGTAGGCACCCTTCATCCAATATTTATCAAAATAATCTTTAAATTTGACCATAGATTCGCATTTATCCATCATTTCGTTTTGAATGTACTGCCATCCTGACACAATTTCGTTTTCAGGAAGCAACGCTAAGTTGGCGCATAGTGAAATTAATCTTCTGTTGTGTTTGTTTTTACTTAAGCCTAGGCCTTTTGCTTTGCGCCACAAACTGTTGACGTAATGGTAGTAGCAACCTTTGATATTAACATTAAATTTTGACAACGCTTTCATAGTGCCTTCTTCAAAATCTGTAGTGAATTTAGCAGGCTTCCACTCTGGAATCTGGGATTTAATCAAATCGAATAAAAGTGAGTAAGCTTTTTCGGTTCTGTGAGTCATAAAAGCGTACACTAAAGGTATCACATTTGTGTTGTTTGAATCACTGCCGATGTCACCGTGAATAGTGTAAAGTTGCTGAAAAGGGCGTGGACATGATTTAGAAGTACCATCCATAAAAACGTGTTTAATTTTTTTCATGTATTCACGTGCATCTCTTGAACAAAACACTATTATTCCCATTTTTTTGTGACGGTAATCAGCAAGTAAAAAATTTGAAAACGTGCTAGGAACCTCGACTTCCTCAACAGTTTTAGCGTTAATTTTTTTCACGCGTGCTTGCTTATTTCTATTCCTATATATTCGTGACTTAATTTCACTAAATTCTGGTACAATACCTTTTGAAGCTAAATGCAGGCCTTGATTTTTTATTGTGATTAGAGCTCTGTCGTAAACTCTCGGAGCTGGTTCTCGTCCCGTTGCTGCTTCATCGCAAGCATTACTTATAATAATATTTACTGTATTTCGAGTTTCATCTGGACTACATTGACCGCAGTGAGGTTTCGATTGTAAACTATTATTGAGTTCCTTAAACAAAATAAACGTTCAAAAAAATACAATCAATAAAATGTACATAGGTCCATCATCATCTCCCTAGCCTTTTGTCTTACGTGGAGCGACTGCCTATCAGACCCTCACAATTTAACCCAGTTACTGGGCGACACGATACCCTTTGGTTCGACTGTTCAGACTTTCTGGCCTCTGAATACCCGTAACGACTGTCAAAGTTCTACGAATGACAACCGGGACCAACGGATTAACGTGCTTTCCGAAGCACGGGATGTCAGTGATGTCCAAGATAAACTTTAGAAAGTACATATGAATTGAAAAAGTCACATTTATACTTGCCCGGATTTGAAACCGCAACCTCTTACACGAGAGGTGGGCTTCTTATTTATCCACTGGGCCATCACGACCCAGAAAATGTACATAGGTATAATAGTAAATAACCAAGACTTACCATATTCATTGTGACGGATCCAGTACAATTTAAACTTTTATAGTTTTTGCACCGCCAAATGCTTTGGCCATTTTTGTACGTACGCATAGAATAATATTGATGTCCTTCTATTTGCATTATCCTTCCACGACCACTTTTAATAATTTTCACTTCTTCAGACGTCATTTTTTTGAAAATATAAACAGTAAAGTAAACAGAAAAAGCGAAATATAAGCGAATGACAGCGAATGTATTGAAGTTTCGTAGATACCGCTATTCAAACTTCGTGTTTGGGGATAATTTTTAAATTTTAGTGCAATTTTAATACAGCGCGTACGTATAATTTTGATACTTTTTGTTAATATAACTTATAAAATCACCATCAGCTATGCTATTCTCTAAAAGTAATTGTCATGGCTGTAAGCTGCGACGAGCTCGACGTCGAGACATCCTTAAGATCGCTTTTTGGTATTAAAAACATCGTATTCAAATACTTAGTATTTTTTGTAGTTTAACTTTGATGTTTAAAATAATAACTTGAGACCTATATTACAACGACGCTTGGGTGTCACCTAGTGATGTGCCACTGAGAACGTTCTCGTTGCCGGCAATATTCTCAGTGAGCATATTCTCAAGAAACTGGAACGCTCCCGGGAAAATTCTCAATGTTCTCAATGTTGGAAGCTCAGTCTCACTAAGTACATGCCGTACGAAACATTATTTTCACATTATATATTTGCACATGTTATTTATTTAGGAGATTAGAACTTATAATTACGTAATTACATTCGTAAGTCCTCAAATAAGACACAAACACAGGGTCATCAATCATGTTCTACTTGACAAATCAATAGTTGGCTACATCAGAAAATAACGAAAGTGACTCTGAACGTGTAGAATCTGTGCTTGAATACATGGAGAGTTTCAGGATATTCAATGAGACCCATTTCTTTTTGAAGATCAGTTTGTTATAGACTAGAATTATTTTCTCGTACGGAAACGGTTTTGTCATACAAATTTATTTTTTTAAACAGATTTCAAAGTTGAATTGAATTACCTTTTTTTTAACCGTCCATTATTTCCTTACGTGTTCCGTCATCGTCCATATCAACAAAAAATATTTTACGAAGAAAATAATAAAATTTATTAATGGCGCATTGGTTCTGAGAATATGGCCGAGAAAGTTCCCGAGAATATAGGGTTCTACTGCAAATAGAGTGTATTTTTTATACACAAGTATCTGTCGACTTAATTTGATACGATTTTATTGAAGAATGTTTGGTTATTGCTATTAGATAAATATGATTCTCAGTCATTCTCACTTAGGAGAATATTGCTGGGAACGCTGCCGTTAATATTCTCTGATGGGAGTACATTCTCGAGAACGGCACATCACTAGTGAAACCACTGCAGCAACGGTCGCAGGGAGGACAAGGTTGAGCGTACGGTGAAGGTATGCCTTGCTTGGGCGCACCATCGTCGTGTCCTTGCAGACCAGTTTTTTTTATAAATCTTGCCCCTGTACACATTAAATGTAAAAAAGCAAGTATCAAAACTGTTCTTGATGCACTTTATAGGGTTACTATATACGCCACCATTGCTGTCACCACTATTTTCAGTACAACAAAATCCATTAACATAAAATTATGAAAAAAAAAACATAAACAATGACAACATCCATCAAACATATTATAAACTAGCTGTTTCCCGCGGTTTACCCGCAACTTTTTTAATATACTTAGCTTTCGTGAATTGTAGCGTGATGTTATAAAACCTGTAGCCGATTGCCTTTGCCGATAAATAGGTTATTACAAAAAAAAAATAACCTGAGCTACCTGTACTTCTTGGGATTAATCAAACAAACAAATAATCACACTCTTAGTATTAATATTGTGAATGATCTATGGCTTGTCCTCTTAGCGCCAGGCCACACGGTGCGGTGCGGCTCCGGCGCGGCGCCTGAGCGGTGCCGCAACGGTTTCCTACATATAAAATTGGATGGTATGCCACACGGTACGTCCGGCACCGCTCCGACGCCGCACCGCAGGCTCACCGGACAACGGCGCGAGGCAGACGAGGCGGGGAGGGGTGCAAGCAGTGCGGTGCCTGAGCGGCGCCGCTGCGGCACCGCACTGGCACTTATCTTTAATAGACGTCACTCAATTCTGAGACGCTCTCAAATCTCTTGCTGTCCTTGTCATTCTAAAGGGAAAAACCGGCCAAGTGCGTTCCGTTTTTACTTTTTGAGGTACGGAACCCTAAAAATAAGGACAGCAATAGATTTGAGAGCGTCTCAGAATTGAGTGATGACGTCTATTAATACGGGCCTCAGCCTCTTATATTATCGACACGAGGTTTCGCCCGCGTCTTCGCCCACCTGGATGTCGAACTTCTATCCACAATTTTAACCTTTTAAGGATTGAATTAAAAACAAGGCTTTTTAGTGGCTATTTAAACTTATTTAACATACATACAAACAAACAAACAGACAAAAATTCTAAAAACTATATTTTTTGCGTCGGTATCTATTGTAGATCACGCCCTAAGTATTCTTTTAAAAAAATATTCAATGTACAGTTTTGACTTTCTTACGGTTTTATTATATTACTAGCTTTTGCCCGCGGCTTCGCTCGCGTTAAAAAGTGACAAAAAGTAGCCTATGTTACTCTCCATTCCTTCAACTATCTTCACTTAAAAAATCACGTCATTTCGTCGCTCCGTTTTGCCGTGATAGAAAGACAAACATACAGACAGACAGACACACTTTCCCATTTATAATATTAGTATGGATGACAATAAAGTTTTGATGAAAAAAGAACTTTTTTATTTTTAAAATGTAATAAAAGTTTTGATCACTACTCAAACAAGGTAGGTACCGTCACTCTATTTCACTATATTTATATATGAATTTAAGTAAACTGTCTTTAAAGACATAAAGGGGAACATAACTTACTTTAATATTGAAAGCCGGTTCTTTAGTTTCAATTATTCATTTATTTATTATAATTATGGCACGACCAAACCAACGACAAAGATATAGTGAAAATAGCTTTTGCCCGCAGCTTCACCCGCGTAGATGTCGAACTTCCATCCACAATTTTGACTCTTAGGTAGAATTAAAAAAAAATCCTTTATAAGTGGCTAAGGCTTACGCTTGACAAAGAATACTTAATTCCTCCAAGTTTCATGTCTCTAGTTAGTAATTGTTAAATATCAACAAACGCGTTAATATTAGCCAGTGAGTTTACTTCAGGGGCGGCGGTAACTATTAGAATTAATCCGTAACCCGTATCCGTAAACGTGCTGACTGCTCTTTGAGGCGCGAGTGGAACAAATGGTTCGCGAGCGGCGCGAGGCGAATCGGGCGGCGAGCTACCCATCGCTTGACATTCGCAGTCCCGCGCCTACGGTGGCTGGTAGTCGTCTTGCGACTCTCGACGTCTACGCCTGGGTCACTGTCACGGATGTGAAGCTTGAGGTTGCGTCATGCGCGCCGCCGCCTTCTTCTCCAGCATGACTGCTTCGCAGAAGGGTGCGACGGCTTTCCATCCAGTCACCCCCGCCGATCGCCTATGTAAGAACACGGCGGTGGCCCACCCAATCGGGCATACTTCCACCGTATGCTCCACCGTGTTCTCTTGGCGACCAATGTCGCAGTGGTGTCACCATTACCACCCAGGCTTCCGCTCGAATCCGACGCAGGAATCTCCCGAAATTTCCGTGTGTGTGGTGAGGACCTGCTTCTGGCGATACGTGAGAGCGCCGTGACGCCTCTCCAGCCACTCCTCAAAGAGGCGTGTTCACTGGGTTGCGACAGTCACAGTCTCAATTTCGCCATGAGATCCCGCCGGAGCTCTGTGCCTCGCGCTGCGATTTGCCGCGGCAGCGGAGTTAGATTTGTGGTTCCTGATCGGCTCCCGTGGCTAATGGTGCAATGTTATGTAGCACAATAATATGTGTTATACTGATGTATAAGCTACGAATATCTTGCAAAGCCATCGGCCAGCCTTGCTACTGCCCGTACGTTGATGCAGAGTAATTTTAAAACTCTGTGATATCTGTAATTATATTTATTGAAATCAAATTATATAAACGGCAATCTTGTACAAAATTAAAAACTTGTATCGGATACCGTATTAATATTGATAAAGATTAATACTATATTCATGAAAACACCCTGGCAAGTCACGTTTTTTTTATAGAACTAATTTTATTGCCATAAAAATGGTTATAGTGAGTGAACTATAAATATTAGACATAATTATGCTCTTGTAGACTTTTTTTTAAAACATTTTAACAGGAACAATTCTTTGTTACATATTTTTTGCGTAACTTCAACCATTTACACAGCACACGCAATAGAACCTCTCAAAAGGGATATTTTTCCCCCGTTTTTTTCACACTTTTCATTACTACTCGGCTCCTATGTGTCTCAGCGTTATGTTATATAACCTATAACCTGCCCAAGAATATGGATTACAATCGTACCAAGTTTGGTTGCAATCTCTTCCGTAGTTTTTAACTCATACGTGCACATACATATACGGATAGATAGACAGACAAAAAAATTACTGATTGCATTTTTGGCGTCAGCATCGATCACCAATTATCATCAAACATTAATTTTGAATATTATATTCAATGTTCAGAATTGATCTCTTTACAGTTTTATTATAAGTATATAGATTTTAATTTACTATACCCACACACTGTTTATAGCATGCGAAACGACTACCACATACAGTTTGATTCAGGGATAGACCCTGAGAGCGGGTATTTAAATTTGCGAAACGACTTCCGCCCCACAGTGTATGTGGACTCCACATCCTCGGAAGAACCTGAGCTGAGTGTGAGAGCAGGAATTTAATTTTGTCCACTCTCATACGAAACGACACCCCACATACAAATCGAATAGAACCTGCAAGGGGTTGTAAACAATTAATTAATTTACTGAATTAATTGATGACTTTTTGTTTTTGACCAAACGTCCCAATGATTATCACAAACGCATAGATAACTAAACACTTTTTACAACAGGGATAGAACCTGCACGAAGAAAAGCTGCCTGGGAGGGTCATTCATCATCATTTCACAAAAATGTTAACGCCGCGTTTTAAGAATTGTGACAGAAGGTACAGCGTCATCTAGCGAAATAAAACGGAAACTACGAAGAAATTTAAACCGTTGCGTTTTGGGTTTAACTAATATCTTTTGAATAGAATGTCCGATTTGAGTAATTTAAAAAGTAATTAGTAGGTGTTGAAACAGACTTGAATATGAAATAATGTATTACGGTGAGGATGAATACAATATTGTGGCATTTTATGTTTTGATTGATTGATGTGATGATGCGATTCTTTAGATTGACATAACTTTTTTATTTATGAACCGATTGAAACAAAACAAAGACTAAATGTTAATCCCCGCAAACCGCAACGCTATTGTAAAAACCGCATTCAAATAGGTTAAGCCGTTTTTGAGATTAGCCCGAACAAACGTACAGACAAACAGACAAAAATTCCAAAAATCATACTTTTGAGTTCTATTGCGTATATTAAGTTCCCCTAATAAAGTTTTTCTTATTTATCTTCAATGTACAGACACCGACCTTTTACAATTTTATTATATGTATATAGTATATATACACACATCAAAAGTGTCTAGGGATATTTCAATTAAACCTAAATTACTAAAATTCTATTAACTTTTTGTTAAAACATTTACACATTAAAATAAACCTTGTTTAATAGACTATTTAATCTGATAATAAACTTTTAGATAAAGTTAAATTTAAAAAAAACTTAGAAGAAGAGGAAAAACTCAAACAAAATTTCAATCTTAACTTTATTTTTGAAACATCAAAACTTAAACAAAACAACAATTTTTTTTATAAAAATTCTTGAAAACTTAAAATTAATATTCCGTGGATCCACCTAAGACTCTCTTGACACATCTGCAGCGGTTCTGCATACTCAAAACAAGGGTGTCAATATCCTGTTGTGGAATACTGTCCCATAATTGCCGTTTCTGAAGCCATGAAGACCAGTCAGAGCGTTATATCCAGGCTTTGGTCATGTTATCGTGTCACGGAGGAAGTGGTGGAACGGCACCGAGGACCTCAACGCATTACAACACATGTACAGGACCGATTCATAGTAAATGCTGCACGAAGTCAACTAAATGCAGCGGCGATGCAATTGGTTCAAAGGCTACAGAGAGAGTATGGTTTGCTGGTAAGCGGTCAAACTTTGAGAAGGCGACTGCATGAAGTCAATCTACGTGCTCGTAGGCCATTTTGGGTATCAGCACTTAGGAGAGGTAATCGAGGAAGAAGATTACAATATCTAGGGCTATTGCACACGAAAACTGGAACCATTCTCAATGGTCACTTGTGCTTTTCACTGATGAATCTAGGTTTGGATTTCATCCTGATTCGCGAAGAGTACGCGTTTGGAGAAAACCTGGACGTTGGAATCGACTGCAGCACCCACAACAAGTTCATGCATATTAAGGTGGCACGATTATGGTTTGGGCAGGAATTCGTCTCGGCGGTAGAACGGACCTCGTTTGGATACAAGGCAATATGACTGCTCGAAAATACCGAGATGAGGTGCTAGAGCCTGTAATCTTGCCCCACAAACAGCAAATGGGACAAAATTTCCAGCTAATGCACGACAATGTTCGTCCACATACGGCGCGTATCGTTACAAGTTGGTTACAACAGCATGTTATCCAAGCTTTAGACCGGCCTGCACAATCCCCTGACTTAAATCCTATTGAGCATGCCTGGAATATGCTTCAGAGAAGAGCTCGTAGGAATTTCCCTGTTGATATTGTGCATCAAAACCAGCTTTTCTTGCATCTTAGCAGGATTTGGGACAGTACTCCACAACAGGATATTGACACCCTTGTTTTGAGTATGCAGAACCGCTCCAGATGTGTCAGGAGAGTCTTAGGTGGATCCACGAATTATTAATTTTAAGTTTTCAACAATTTTTATAAAAAAAGAATTGTTTTGTTGTTTAGGTTTTGAAATTTCAAAAATAAAGTTAAATTGAAATTTTGTTGAGTTTTTCCTCTTCTTCTGAGTTTTTTTTTAAATTTAACTTTATCTAAAAGTTTATTATCAGATTAGATAGGCAATTAAACAAGGTTTATTTTAAAGTGTAGGTGTCTTAACAAAAAGTTAATAGAATTTTAGTTATTTAGGTTTAATTAAAATATCCCTAGACACTTTTGATGTGTGTATATTATATGTATATAGATGTATTGATTTATATTGATACTATATTCATTAAAACCCCCCTTCATTTTAGAACTGATCTCATTGCCATAAAAATGGTTATAGTGAAAGAACGTGCTGACTTTTTTTTAGAACGTTTTAAGAGGAACAATTCTTTTGAACATAATTTTTACGTAACTTCAACCATTTACGCAGCGCACGCAACGGAATCTCTCAAAAGGAATATTTTTTCCGGTAGGTGTTTGTCACATTTTTCATTACTGCTCGGCTCCTTTGTGCCTTAGCATTATGTTATATAGTCAATAACCTGCCCTGCCAGTGGTGGCGCCACTGTGCCCGTGTTCACTTCGGCTCCGCAGTATTTTTCAAGTTAAAAATATATAAAGTGAATATTTACGCCGTTTCAGTGTTGGACTCAGTGCAATAACTCTAAAGAACAGTGAACATCATAAAATTCCAAGGAACAGTGCAATAAATAGACTAAATACCGGCTTACAAAATATCAAAATCAAACAGTATTTACAGTGCTAGTACAAAGTAAAATAAAGCGGAAATCAAACCATCGATATCTCCGAAGTGCAATCTGTGAAATACAAGTGCTAAAAATCAAGAATCAAGGAAAAAGTGAAGAAATATAATATTATAACCTACAATATAAAACAGCAAATCACCACGTCATAAACTTATATTGATGTGCACGCCATCTAACGACCACTGGCCGAACTAAGAACATAACAAGTTGCGTACGCGCATTAGCTTAACAACACCAGTAAACATCAATTGAAAATAGTATCACTACTCACCGCTAGAGGGCATTACAAGTACCACAACATGGAAGATATCATGAAAGTACTGAAAGAAATTCAAGGCGATCTAAATAATCAAAAGCAGGAAATGAAAAGCATGCAAGAAAATATAACCAAGGCTATAAACGACAACATCAACCAAAAATTTACAAGTATGGAAAATAGAACGAGTAACTTAGAAATAAAAATAAATAAACAACAAAAAACTATTGACTATTTAGAAAGACAAGTTAGAAAGAAAAATCTAATATTCTATGGAGTAGAAGAGACCGAGCGAAGAACTGCAAAACGCACTACTTCATTGCATAAAATATAACATGAAGGTGTCCATTGAGAAATCTGAAATAGAATTTGTGAAAAGACTTGGCAAAAAAGGAAACAAGACACGACCTTTACTAGTAACATTTTCTACAATGGGAAGGAAAATAGAAATTTTAAAGAACAAAGTAACACTGAAAGGTTCATCTATTAACATTAAAGAAGATTTTCCACAAGAAGTTCTATTGAAGCGGAAGGAACTACAGGTAGAAGTAGAAAAAGAGCGAAAGCTTGGAAAAAATGTTGTGCTACGGTACGACAAAATAGTAACTTTACCAGGCATCCCCAAAAATAGGAATTACGTGGCAAGTACTCGGACACAAAAACGAAATCTGTCAGAATCCCCTATTCATGAAACCACCATAATCAGCGAACCTAATGCCAAGCAGATACCGAAGAAAAACAAAACGAACAATATTACCTCCTACATGCACAACGCACCATCCAAAAAAGGGTCTGAGTGTAGCTCAACTGAAATACACTCATCACCAAAAAACCAGTAAAAGAAGCCCCTCTACATCCCCCAATACGGCTGGTCACCGCGGGGGTTACAGACCACAACCCTCCATCTTCAGGCTCTTATAAAACGAGTAAAGAGAACTTAAACCATAGAAAAAACAAATACCTCTACGTTGGCACATTGAATGTGAGATCACTGATTGATACGTCTAGATTTATCGAATTAAAATACGCTGTTGCTGAACTAAATTGGAATGTAATTGGACTATCTGAAATAAAACTCGCTGGCAAGGAAATTATCGAACACCAAGAATTCATATTTATGTATTACGGGCAAACTCATTACAGGAACGGTGTTGGATTTTTAGTAAAAAACGAACTTAAAAATAATATAAAAGACTTTGTACCAATATCCGACAGGGTAGCAAAGTTAAGTATCTACATTGAAGATAAAACAATACACATAATCCAAGTATACGCACCAACAGAACAATCGCCACTGGAGGACATAGATCGATTCTACGAAGATCTCAGAAAAGCGATGGAAAACACGAACAGGGACACTTTCATTATAGGCGATTTCAATGCACAAATTGGTCTGCCCACTAATGATGATAAAGATGTTATGGGCTTATGGGGGTACGGAAAACGGAGTCCAAGAGGTCAGGTACTAATAAATTTTTGCTTTGAACATGAATTACACATTTCAAATACCTACTTCAAGAAGAATCCAAAGCGACGATGGACTTGGATGCACCCTAATAGCGTTACACGAAATGAAATTGGCTACATCATAACAAAGAACAAAAACAGTGTCCATAACGTCGATGTCATATCTACTACACATCCTACTGATCATAGACTGGTACGTGCATCACTATCACTCCGCAGCAAGCGCATTGCCTCAAGAAAACACTTTGGAAAAAACAACGCTACCGATATTACGCTACCTTTAGTTTCTAAAAGAGGAATTTTCCCTAGAAATGAAAAACATGAAATTCGAAAACATTAACGAAACCTACTCTACCTTAGTCACAAAAATTAGAAACAGTAAAGATAAACTTAAACGCAGCAAAAAGTGCAACAGGCTTGTTATTCAAGAAAATCTAGCAATACTAATAAAGAAAAGGACTATACTGAAAGAAAAGAAAAACAAAACTAGCACTGAAAAGCAACATTTATCGGCATTGTACAAATTAATTAAGAAGCAAATACAAAGAAAATCAAAAGAACGTAGATACAATATCATTGAATATGAATTGGAGAAATTTGCATCAGTTAAAAGAGCCTACAAAAAACTAGATTCTAACAAAAAATGGATTACGCAACTTACAAAAAACAGACATCAAGTAACGGACAGAAACCATATTTTAAATGTCGCGACAGAATTTTACGCTAAATTGTACGAGCAACCTGCTATTCAAGAAGCCACAATCCAATGTATGGAAGCACCCGATGCAGACAGTGTACCAGAATTTCTGGAGTACGAAATTAGCCATTCAATTCATAAATTGAAAAATGGGAAAAGCCCCGGAGAGGATCACATTACAAATGATATATTAAAAGCCATTAGAGAGCCAATAACACCTATTTTAGCCACAATATTTAATGAAATATTAAAACAAGAGTCGATACCGCCTGACTGGAATACTGCAGTTATAACTCTACTCTACAAGAAAGGGGACCCATGCCAAATGGATAACTATCGACCTCTGAGTATACTACAGTCACTCTACAAATTATTTACAAGCCTAATTTTAAAGAGGATCTCAAAGACCTTAATTGAAAACCAGCCTAGAGAGCAAGCAGGATTCAGATCGGGCTTCTCTACAAATGACCATATTTTCACGATAACACAGATCATAGAGAAATACAATGAACACAATAAAGAGCTCTATATAGCCTTTGTGGATTACTCCAAGGCGTTTGACTCTATCACACATGAATCTCTATGGTGCTCTCTCTATGAACAAGGGGTACATACGAAGTACGTAAACATCTTAAAAGAAATTTACAAAAACAGTAGAGCAATAATTAAGTTAGAGAAAAAGGGAGAGCCATTCAATATTCAAAAAGGAGTCAGACAGGGCGACCCCATCTCACCTAACCTATTTAACGCAGTGTTGGAACATGTCTTCAGACAGCTAAGTTGGCGCAATCTCGGCATCAAAATAAACGGTGAGTTTCTCAACCATCTCCGCTTCGCAGATGACATTATTCTGTTAAGTGAAACACATTCAGACCTCGATCACATGCTTAAGTCTCTAGACGAGGAGAGCCGAAAATGTGGGCTCCACATGAACGCTGAAAAAACATGTCTTTTAACCAACAGCTTAAGAGTACCTACGATTATACAAGACACTTCGATAGCATATGTGGGCAAATGTGTTTATCTTGGGCAAAGCATCTCATTTAACAAACCCACAGAAAATGAAGTGGATCGCAGAATTAACAGTGCATGGAAAAGATATTGGTCGCTGAAAGAAGTATTTAAATCCAACATCCCGATTCGCTTGAAAAAGAAAGCTATGGACACCATTATCTTACCTACTCTACTATATGGTTGTCAAAGTTGGACGCTAACAAAGGCAGTCACATACAAACTTCAGGCTTTCCAACGAGCAATGGAGAGAAGCATGTTGGGGATTAAACTCCAAGACCGTAAGAGAAGTAAAGATATAAGGTTGTACACTAAAATAATAGATGCTGTGGAATTAGCTTGCAAATTGAAATGGCGTTGGGCAGGACACGTAGCCAGAGCCACAGATGGACGCTGGAGTGAGAGGGTTCTCCATTGGTACCCTTTTTTTTTTTTTTTTTTTTTGGTGAGTGGGAAATCATCCAATGACTTCTCCCGTCCTGGGTGCGACGGGAGGGCGTGTCAGACTCTTACTGACTAAAACCCACTCATGTTCCTTCGATTGCCCTTTATGTTCCAGGGTCACGGTAACCACTATAAACATTCCGCAACCCCGGCAGGCGTTGGCCCTGTTGGGCCCCTCCCTGTGCTGACTCCTTCTCTTTGAGGCGCGCGTGGAACAAAACGCGCCGTCTACGCGGTCCTGGTCCTAGCCGGGCGGCGAGCTACCCATCGCTCGCCATCCGCAGAACCGCGCCTACGGTGGCCGGTAGTCGTCTTGCGACTCTCGACGTCTTTGCCTGGGTCTTAGTCCGGGGCGAGAGGCTCGTCGTTGCCTCTCGCGCGCCGCCGGTTCCCTCACTAGCATAACTGCTTCGCAGAAGGAGGCGACGCACCCGGGGCAGACCTAGACGTCGGTGGTGCGATGATATTGTGGACGTGGCCGGCCCCACCTGGACTAGAATAGCTCAAGACAGGGAGAAATGGCACAAGATGGAGGAGGCCTTCGCCCGTAAATGGGCACCCAATCATAATACTTAAACTAGTGATTACATAAATTTATAGGAAATGAATGTACCTCAATTAATTAAAATCAATTTTATTAAGTTATTTAAAAATGTAATTTTATCTATCAAATTTTTGTTAATGCATGTTTTAATTTATTGAATTACGAATTAATTTACGAATTAATCTACAAATTCTATAAATTGATTTTTTTATGTATTTGGGAAATAAAGAGGCTTTATTATTATTATTATTTTAGTTAAAACTTTAGTTTCTCGGGACCCTGGGGTCCCGGTCCTTTGAAAGGCGTACGAGGGGCCGAAGCCAACTCGCAGAGGCCCCTTAAATTAAGCTTTATAATATGAAGTGAGGCACCAACCGGCGATTATCCCTATATGCACCACTCAAGTGCACCTAAGGTCAACCCCCGGATGGTGGTGGTCTATTGCAGGTCATGGAGTAAAAAAGTTATTGGACTATGGGTTTGGGTTGCTAAGATGGATTATTTATCCTAGGCTATTGAATGGCTATGGCCCCTGCCTGGCCAATGCTTGTAAACATGGATTTAAAGGCAGGGGGTGACTTGCACACTCAGTAAATGGGCCCCCGAAAACGGCCGCTAGCACATAGTGACGTAGCGACAAGGGGGCAACATATATCGAGGTGCTTGAGGAGTGGAGAGGTATTCCACGGCTATCAGGACAATCCCGGAAGTACGGTCAAGATCCCTACCAGCATCTTACTGGAATACTTCCTTCCCCCGAGCAAATTTGCTCTTGCGAATCTCCACTCAAACCAGCCAATTAAGGCAAGAGTGAGGTGGGAGCCTTGTTCCTCGTCAGTGCTCACTCTGGCCGGCCAGTTAAGGCAAGCCAGAGATGAAGAACAAAGGGTCTCCCAGGAGGTCAGGTCCACGGGGTCGCTACTGCCCGACAGCTCGCCACAAGCTGCCCTGCGATTTTATTATTATTATTCCGTTTATTCATTTATATAACATAAAAAATACATTTTTAAATATTAATTTATAAAAAAAAACATTTAAAAATATAAAATTTAGTAGCCCACCGGTATCGGGAACAGGGTCCAAGTTACCGGTGGTCAGGGCTCCAGAGAAAGGAACCTCCTGACAATGCGTGCCGTGTCCAGTAATACTGCCTTCTGAATCAAGCGCTTGATCCAGCCACCTAACGAGAGCCTCTTTAGATGTTGATCGAGGCTCTTGGCTATTAAGCCATTGGCAGAAACAACTATCGGCACAATGATCGCTGAGTCCACATCCCACATGTCGACAACCTCGCGAGCCAAGTCGATATACTTAATTTGTTTATCTTTCTCGGCCTTCACGAGGTTCCCGTCATGCGGGACCGTAACGTCAACGAGCATTGCGCGCCGCTCCAATCAATCCACCACCACTATATCAGGTTTGTTTGCTACAACAGTCCTGTCAGTGATGATGGATCGATCCCAGTACAATGTGACATTGCCATCTTCGAGAACTGGGTCGGGCACATACCTTTAGTACGGTACTTCAGATTCTACGAGGCCGTATCTCAGAGCAAGTTGCTGATGGATAATCCTGGCCACGAGGTTATGCCTATGCAAGTACTCTTCGTTAGCTAGACGAGAACAACCAGAGATAATGTGTCGTATTGATTCTCCCGGCAGGTGACACGCCCGACATATGTCAACCGTACCATCTTTCACAATAAATCTCCGATAATTCTTCGTCATGATAACTTCGTCCATAATTGCACAGACAAAACCTTCGGTTTCCCCAAATAGGTCACCGAATCGCAGCCAGGATACGGACGCTAAAAAGTCTACATCAGGCCCATGTAGGGCCCGGAAAAATCGTCCGTGTAGCTCCTTACTCTGCCATACCTCCTCGCGATCCTTCGTCTCAAGTACTACAGGTTTGCGCCAGTTCTCTTTACCTAAGGAGAGCGGAGTGAGGTCCTTGTCCACAGTGACCACATCTCGGTGCATCCCCACGTCAGCTTTAAGGAAATAATCCCTGAGGCTGTATATCTCGCGGTTATGGAGAGACTTAGCATTAAGAAAGCCTCGTCCTCCACATTTCCGCGGGATATACAGTCTCATCACTGATGATCGCGGATGATGCATCCGATATGCCGTCAACAATGTACGGACCTTCCTATCCAGGGCGTCGAGTTCTGTTTGAGTCCATTTGAGTATGCCGAAAGAGTACATCAACACCGGCATGACCCAACCATTAAAGGCGCGCACCTTATTTCCGCCTGACAAAAGACTATTTAAAACTTTGTTCAGGCGGCCGAAGAAGCGCTCCTTCAATGATTGCTTCACGCCAGCGACATTAATGCCTAACGCTTCCGACATACCCAAATATTTGTAAGTCTCAGTTGAAGAAAGGGATCTAAGGTTTATGGAATCTGAGAGTTGAACTCCCGCAGATTCCATAATCTTCCCTCGCTTGACATGCATGACCGCACATTTGTCCACACCGAATTCCATCCTGATGGCACTACTAAAAGTTTTTGTTACCTTCAGTAGCTCCATCAGTTGCAAATCATTGGGGGCAAACAGTTTCAGGTCATCCATGTAAAGAAGGTGAGATATTACCTGACCTCCTCTCTTCAACCGATAGCCTAGACCTGAATCCTCCAGCAATGTGCTTAGGGGATTCAAGGCTAGGCAGAACCAAAGCGGACTCAAGCTATCACCCTGGAATATGCCCCGCTCAATCCTTATCGGTTCGCTATTCCTCTGGAAGTGTCGACATCCTGGATAGCGAAGCACCGTCCTCCATTGCCCCATGCACGACTTCAAGAAAGTGCACAGAGTTGCATCAATCTTATACAACTCCAGCACCCTCGTGAGCCATGCATGTGGCACAGAGTCATAGGCCTTCTTGTAGTCTATCCAACATGTCGACAAGTCCTTTCGGGATCGGCGAACCTGTTGGTTGATGGCCATATCAATCAGGAGTAGCTCCTTAGTACCGCGGGACCCATTCCTACATCCATTTTGAGAGGGAGACATGATACTATTAATCTCTATATGTTTGTTGATTTTGGCTCTCAAAATAGATGTAAGAACTTTATAGACCGTCGGTAAACAAGTGATCGGTCTATAATTTTTGGGTTCCGCTGTACTACCTGACTTATGGAGCAGGTGGGTTATACCTGTTGTTAAAAACTGGGGCAGCGATCCCGATTCCAAGGCCGACTGGAACCGGGAAGCCAAGCAAGCATGCGAACCTCTAAACCATTTTATCCAAAAGTTGTGCAGTCCGTCCGGGCCTGGAGATTTCCAATTAGGCAACGGACGAACTGCACAAGCTACATCTTGGGGGCTGATTGTAATTGCCCCCATTTCTGGTATCGGCTCGCACGCTCGCTCAATCCCCCGAATCCAATCGCCCTCAGTGTGTCGGACAGGCACCGACCAGATGCTGCGCCAGAATGAGCACATGGCGTCATCATCCGGTAGGCGCGAATCAGACACACCTTGAATCGGTCGCTCCCAAGCTCTGTACACCCACCTTTCATCACTCTGGAACGTACGATTCAGAGTGTATCGATCCACACGTCGCTTATACCTACGAATACGGCTTGCCCATGCATACACCTTCTGCTTCAGAAAGTCGATGCGCTCTGTGACCCGAGACATATAGTCTCGAGGACTAGTATTAGTCCCCGAGAATGCCCGTCTCACAAAGCGCATCACTCTTGGGCGAGTATTGCCCTCTCTGAAGCAGTTAAGTTTGCCGATGAGCACTCTGGCCTCGTCAATGCGCCTCTCAATTCTGTACTGCCACGCCGGTACGGTCGGTTTCGGTCGTGTAGCTCTGTCATCATTAGGGAATTTGACATGAGCTACACGACATACCGCAACAGCCGCACAATACAGAATCGAATGCACATCAACGAGGTCTTCGCAATCATCAAAATAATTTGATAACTGCGAATCCAGAGCACACACCAGCGCCCTATTTTTGTTATGCATGGGCAAGCGAGGTAAGCGTGGTCTAAGTTCGGGGGGAACAGATCGATACTCCTGAATCGCACCCTCCAAAGCGCTCCTTAACTCGTCATTGCACTGGGTACTTACTTGAGAAACCATGTCATCACTCCCCTCATCATTATGACTGGATGTTGGCATTACAGGCTCAACATTCACAGTCTGTGACGGAGTGGCAATGACACGGCTTCCCTGCATTTCCGTTCGCAGGCGATCAAGCACAGTGTCATCCAACATATGATTACGCTGGATAACACGCACCTGATCCGACAGTCGTTGCGCCGATACGTTGATAACTGGCTCAAGCACCTGAAACAGAGAGAGCATCCGAACACGGTACGCGGTCAGATTATTTCCCCCCTCTGTAGCCCCATAGTATGCGCGCATGACGTTTTCATTAATAGATTGCGTCCATCGCATGCGCGCACTTCAACCGGGAGCTGGGACCCTATCAGAGGCCGGTGGGCCTCGAAGCCCCAAGCAATCCAGTGGCCGGCGACCTCCCCGCCGACGAACAGGTGGTGGCGACGTCGGCGGAGAGAAATACTCGTCGCTCGAGCTCGACGCAACTGCCACGGCCGGTGTCACAGCACTCACGGTGGGGCTGGATTCCGGCGGCGGCGAGGCGGAGCTGAGCGACGGGTCCGGTGATGGTGGGCGTGCTTTACGTGTCGCTGATCTAGTTATCATCGTTTTCTCCGTTTCATATTGGTATTAATTGTGATAACAGTTTTTTCTATGGTGACATATGTCACTTTTGTCGGATTTTTTATAGTTGTGAACGTTGTGAAAAACCATTTTAAATAACTCTCACTGTGGTTTATTGTAATTATTAATTTATTTACCGATTATTTTATGGTAAATAATATACTGGGTATGGTGATAAATGATTTTATAAATTTAATTTAAACACAACACATAAATTGGAGAGGATGACGTTAGCGGTGTTGCCAGCTTATTATTTTTATTATTATTATAACCTGCCCAGGAGTATGGAGTAAGTAACCCTAACGTCTGATGTCATAAAATACAGAGTGTTACTTTTTTGGATTTTAGCCGGTTTGATTCCTGGGAGTGGTAAGCGAATTTTCGAAAATCTTAGAAAGCAGTTTTAATAAATTAAATTCAAAAAATTCATCATAAATCCGTCTGATCCATCTAATGAGGAATGGCGATAACTGTAAACCTACGTGGATAAACTTGCCAGTGGTTTTCGACGCCTGTATAGAAATGATGCAGAAGTAAAAAGAAGTGCGGCGGTGTGAGGTGTCGATGTTCGCGACAACTAAAGTGCTCGAAACTGTGCAACTGCGGATGGCAAAGTATTTAATAAACAATATATTAAGGGCAGTGACTTGAACGCTTGCACTACACCAAAATTATCAGCACTCTGAACAACCAGTTATAAGCTGTTCTTTAGGGCTATCACTAATAAAACTTACAAGATATTTTGGAACTCTATTCCTGGCAAAACCATACTATCCGATGTCAAAATGGCGAAATTTTTGAAAACAAATCTATGCGTCCTGCAATTGTGGCTAACTGTAGGTATAAGTGTTAATAATTAGTGCAGTCACCTTCTACGTTATTTTATAAGCAAGTACTTTTAGCACAGTTACATGTTGTTTCTTTAATTACAGCCTCAATAACCCCCCTCCACCCTTCCCCGGAGGTGCCTTCGAGTGCCTTTCGGGCGATTTTCACTCTAGGCCACCTAATTAACAAAAGTGTACTATCAACAAAAGTCAGGCATGCCCATTTATGAAAATTTTCCTGCGAACGCGCAGCAAGTGACAAACCACGCCCTTCTTTGCTCCGGCCAATTAGAGACAATATGTGATTGTGTGAGTGCAGTGTGTGCGTGTCACAAAAAATAACAACAAACATTAGCCAGTGCGAATTTGCTACTCGCTCATTGTTCACGCCTCCCGTTGTCATTCCCGCCTCAATTTTTACGACCTGTTTATTTCTACCGGACTGATTGCCTGCCTAACTGTGACCCCTTGTTTTGTATATCGGACTGTGATCGTAGAACTCTTTTTGACTCTTGCTCGTATCCTGGACTTTGTGTATTGTGCCTACTGCCGCTTTATCATGACGACGCGAAACCTTAACCAAGAAGAAAGAAACGAAATTATTGTCTTGTATAGACAAGGGCTGAATATATCACAAATTGCTGTGGAGTTGAATTTTGCAAGTAAGTCATAGTTTTTTATTCATAAACAAATAAACATAAATTCACTCCTCCCACCGAATAAAATGGTAATTGTTTTTTATTAATATTACAGGATAAATAAATTTTACAGAATACATAAAAACTATTTTATGGAAATATTATTATCTAAGTATGGGTAGATCGCAAGTTAGACATTTATACGTCAAGGCAAAGCATTTTTTTTATAATATTTTATATATTATAGTTTGATAAAATTAAGTTACTTACAAAAAAAACATTACTGTAATTAAAGGGCAGAAATTTAGTAAGTAATGCATCATAAACATTTTATTAGCGAGAATCGTAACGATTTCGTTGTTAATATTCATACATTAAAGTTTATTCATTTAAATAATGTTTTATAAAACATTTCGCTTAGTATTCGTGTGAAATCTAAGCGGTAGTGCATAGTAATATATTTTCCTTTAAAAAATTTAATTATAAGATACTGTAAATTAGTAAAATGATGTTATTTTCTTACGCGAATGATTTAATGGTAAACATAGCTTACCGATTAGTTAGCAATCTCACAATTGAAAGATCTCACAAAAAAAAGGATTTTTTTAATAATTTCTTGTGGTATTGAAGTGTATTTAGATGTTTAGAGAATAATAATTGTTTTTTTACGAAACTATTGAAATTAAGGTAGGCCGCCTAATAAATCTTATAAAAAAAATCGAGGTATCTTAAAAAAAATGCAAGAGTGTAATAAATGCTCTGACTACCGAATATGCAATAACACAAAAATTATAGTGTTGCCACATTACCATATTATTGTGGGGGCGTGAATTATTAATTTAAGCAAATTATTTGTGTATTTTTTTTTCTATGGGCCTCAGTTGCCTAACAATAAAGGTTTATATTATTAAGTACTGTTCCATGAAAGTATTTATAAAGTGTGTCAATAAAGCTTTTTTATTTTTAATTTTATTTTTAGTACTATACCAATATTTTCATTGTAGGCACAATTATATAAATCGCATTATTTCTGTATGTCATAAACAAAATTTGTCAAACATTCAATACTAAACTTTAAACTACTAACGAAATTTCTGACGACGCTTCGTTTCATATAGGTAATAGATTTTTAAATATTTCTTACATGTTATTATATGTAATTTTTTTTTGTGTGATTTAAATATATTATAGTCTGATGCAATATCGAAATATTCCTAAATGTATGAAAAAAAGTTAGTTCAACAGGTTTTTACAATCGTATGGTTGGTTCGGTAATAAAAAAACTTGATAAAATAATGACCCTTTGGTGGTTTTCGGGAAACAATGTATAAACACATCTTTTGTTTCAAAAGAAAATTCTAACTGCACATCAAAAATAACAAGTGTGCATGTAGTATACTTATTTTCGAAAAAAAATTTGGGCACCCCGAAGTAGGTTTTTATTGAGTCCGTTTTATTTATACAGACGGATGTAGAAGCCCTGCAAAGCGAGGCTCCGTCAATCTTTCCTTCCGTCATTGATTAATTAATTTCGTTCATAAAAAATAGTGCTGCAAATGGTTGCTAATTTAGTTATATTTTGAGTTGAGTATTATGCTGCGTCAGCAATTCCGATTGAATTTTGGATTAGTTTTTTAGCTCAAAAAGTTTTTTTTTGTTATTTTCGTTTATATATATTATCATGCAAAATATTTAAGCTTAAAGATCTTATTGTAATCGTGTATAATGCAGTCAGAAAGTTTGTTTTTTTCCTATCTTTTTCAAAGACATTGTTTGGGACTTTTATGACCCTATAACAAATCTTTCAACATTTAAACAATGGCTCTTCGTCACCATTGTTTAAAACTGTGCTTGCGCTCTTAAGTAGTTTGAATAAAGCACACATTTGCTTAAAAGAGTTTCATACACGGATGGAATTTCCCACGTTTGTTTGTTGTTTACTAACCATAAAACAGATAAGACTGTTACTACGACCCAAAATAGATAATATTATTTAAAAACGTATGGGATATTTCTCATGAACTTAATCCTTTTGCACACAATATTTTATTATAGTTTTAATAAACTGCTTGTAGTGTATAATATAGGAAATATTAAGTTACAATATAACGCTAATCGTGATTTAATTTTTTGCAGAGGTCCACGGTTCGCCGCTGGTTGCGAAGATATGAAGACGAAGGGAGTATCCTCGAACGCGCTTGTGCACCTCGACCGCGGGCTATTAGTCAAAATCAATTTTATTAAGCAACATGATCAATACATCCTTCCCGCTCGCCAGATTTAAACCCTATTGAAAATTTATGGGGTTTAATGGTTCAAAAATGGAATAACAGGGCAGAAAGAAATAAAGAAGCACTTGTAAGCCACTGCGAACAAGCTTGGGATTCGTTACGAGGTTCCAACTTGTGTGAAGTCCTTGTAAGGTCCATGCGTAACCGGTGTGATGCTGTAATAGATGCAGAAGGAGCAGCAACAAAATATTAAAACGTAAAATTTTGAACAGTATTACGGTGTAAACGGGTTTATATATTATCCTATATACAGAGTGGAAAGTTTTTATGGGCCCTGAAAGAAAATTACTTTAAATCTTTAATAGATTTCTTTTACATTCCTTTATTTTAAAAAATAAATAAAAATAATTAAAATATTTTTGAAAATGTGTCACACCCGGGTATCGAACTAGCTTAAAATATAAAAAAACAACATTCTGTATTTTATGACATCAATCGATAGGGTCACTCATTAGGATCAAATCTTTCAAACAAACAGTAAATTAAATTAGAGCAAAACCATAAAATTTCAACTATTAAAATCTAAATTAATTTTTTGTTTTTTTTTTAATACATAAAATTCTTTAGATTTATTGTTTTCTTTGATTTAATGAACCATGTTTGTTACAAAAATTTCGTCCTTGACGTCTGTTGTCATAAAAATACAGGGCGTTATTTTTTTTTTTAATTTTAGCCAGTTCGATTTTCATGTGTGTCCAAGTGTGGATGCCATTTTATTTCTTTTCAAAAATAAAGGAATGTTTTCTTTAAGTAAAATTCTTTGACTTAACGATTTAAAGTAGTTCTCCTCCAGAGCCCATTGAAACTTTCAACCCTGTGTATTTTAAAATACCTCTTAATTTTTATGGAAACTACTTTACACAAATGTTATAACAGTAAAAAATGCAAAAAATATCGATAATTTAAGTTTTTAAAGCAGTACTTTTAAATAATCAAGAGAATTTAAAAAATATTTTTATCTCGAAACTACTAAAATTTTCAGATTACACATGTTTCTTTTTAATACAACTGGATACGATGATTCTAATTTATTTTTTGATGATTGAAAAAAAAACTAATTGTGTAATATTTAACCTATATGAAATCACCATACCTAATATCTAACCACCTATATCGTAACCATGTTGTGTAATTATATTCTTTAAACAATTAGATTTTTCAACAGAAAGATTTTGATTATTACAAAACCATGCTGTATATTAAACAATAAGGTTTTAATTCAAGTTGGTTCCAATTTTCACTTTTTTTTGCAATTTTCCAATAATAATAAAGTATCAGACAAAACCATCCTGTATAATTGAATTATAGTTTAATTTTTTTATTCTTATGAGAAATATGAATAAAATTTTAATCTTTATCCCTACGCATTAAAAGATGAACAATTATGAAAATTGAAAACGAATTTGTTTTTAAATAATTACGAACTGGTTTAATATATCACCTTTAAGCCCTTTTTTCTCATTTGTTTTATTATATCCGGTTGGATAGGTGGTTACCGATACCAAAATAAATTATAATTTATACAGTGAAGTTTGAGTAATCAAAATCATCTTGTATAACTGTGTAACATTACATAATAATCATATTTGTATACAGAATGGCTTGTATTGTAACTTTTTTTACCCTTTCACAATAATATATAATAGTGCCTGTTCAAACCACCCGGTTAAATTGCATTACACAGTTTGAAATAAATATAATTGTTATTTCCCCACGCCATAAAATATGACCATATTTTGGAGTGTAATTAAGTTTATTTTGATTCGATAATAAAACATTGCACAGTAAATAATGAGGTTCAAAGGTTCACTTTTAAGCCCTGTTGTTTTTTACAATCATTTTATTGTAATTAACTTACCAGAAGAGGTTCCTGCTCTTATATTCTGTATTATATGTTCCAGTAAACCATAATTTTTCAGGAGTGTTAACATAAAAAGTAATTCCTAAAAAAAGAAACTATTTATGTGCAGGTAAATGTTATGTGTTGTGTTTTTACTAATCTGTAAAAAATTGTTAATAAATTAATATCAGCATGTTATTATTAATATTGTCAACGATTTTGAATACGCCATGTTAAATCAGTACAACATAAATACTATAAGCAGAGACCGCATTGTAACACAGTCTCTACTTGTCAAATGTATTTATTCGTTCGTATATTCATGCATTTTACGTTTTCTTGTCTTGATTTTTTTTGAATGCATTCTAGTCATTTCTTAATATTAACAATAATGTTACCAGACGAAACACTTATTATTATGTTATTTTTTAGTTTATGTTATTATGTGTCTATGTGTTGTTAGTAATACTGAAAAGGTATATAACGTAATATATAAATAGAAACCAAAATATATGATTTACTTAACAATATTATCTTATGTTAATTGCAACATATTTTTATTGTTATTAGGAAATTGTGTTTAAAAAAATAAATGCTTTATAAGTTAATTCGTTGTTTTTCTACAAATGCCAATCCTTAAAATTATATTATATTTTATTTAACGCCCTAATAACCCTAAAAGAAATCTAATTCTGTAGAGATTTTGAAACAAAAAGCAAAAATGTTTAACACTTAATGACAAATAAAAAAAAACATGCCGTAAAAAAATTTCAACCCACGCCCGTGTTCGACATCTGTATAATAAAACATAGTAACTCTTTTATTATGCCCATACAATTGTCTGTTACCTGCTGTAATAACTGTCCCCCGCTTCGCTCACGTAAGTTAAACACGTAAGTTCTTAATAATTGTACTATCCATCACAAAAATATTTTTTCTATTTGAACCAGTAGTTTGAGATTGGCTCATTCAACTAAGCAAACACAACCCTTCAGGTTTGTAATATTGGCTCCACTCCGGCAGCCAAATGGCATGCAGAGTTAAACGTAAAATAAACGAAATAACATTTTGCAAGAAAATAACTTCAGAGTTAATAGAATAGATCGTTAGATGTAATCCCACTAATATTAAATGTGTTTTTTTTTATGTTTGTTCTGTTACACTTTCACACAAAAACTTAGAAACGATTTTTTATGAACTTTACTGTAAAATAGCCAGAATAACATATGGGCTATATGACGTCATGATTTGTCCCAGCGCACACCGCTAAAGGTCCAGCGGAGCGCATTTGAAGATACAACCTAATATAAACCTTTACTACCTTGACACACGGTCAATAAAAGAATAAATTTGCACGCAGTGCTCGGAGCGCGCTCGAATATTGACCGTATGTCAAGGTAGTTAAGGTTTATATTATATTATTGACTACAAATGCGCTCCGCTGCGCATTCAGCGGTGTGTGCTGGTCCTAAGACCTATGGGAGCGAAGCTGTAATCTAAAACAACATAATGCGGGTGAGACCACGGAATACAGTTAGTTTATTACAGTTTAAATTAAGTTTATAATGTCTTAAAACATTTATCCCAAGAATATAGCTAAATATTAAAATAAAGCAATATCAATAAAACATTTTGCCAAAAACAATCAGAATGTATAGTTAACAATGATTCATAAAGCGTCTTACTAATAATCGCTGCATAAAGTTATGACAGGTTTATACGTCAAAAAATGTATGGTTACACAGGCTTTATTCATGACAAAACTTTACACTGTGATTATTAGTAAGGGCAAAAGAGTTTACGCAGGCCGAGTAAGAATTACAAACACGCCACAAAACAAATGAATGAACCCTGCTAACAAGCACGTGCATAGTAGTGTGAGTGTTCACTTCTAAACTTCATTGTATGTCGTTGTGTAAACAAACACTATCATAATACGATTCCTATTGGTCGAAACTCAAGCTTCTCGCGATCGAGCCGAGAGCCGTGCTATGCGATTGTCGCCTTAGAGATGGGCAAGCGGAACTTTAGTCGATAGTACAAAGTCTTATGCTTTAATGCAAAAATATTTTAATGACGGGCCTCTTGGTCTAGTGGTTAGTGACCCTGACAGCTATAAAGGAGAGCGTGGGTTCGATTCCCACCCAGGACAAACTTTGTGTGATGAGCATGATAATTTGTTCTGTGTCTGGGTGTAATTTATCTATAATATGTATGTATTTACAAATTATATAAGTATGTACATATCAGTTGTCTGGTTAACACAAGCTCTGCTTAGCTTGGGATCAGATAACCGTGTGTGAGTTGTCAGAAGATATTTATTTATTTATTTTATTTATTTTTATTTCTTTTGGCTTATAACGCCCCTATAATAAGGAAATGTAGAGTGGACAACTTCCGGGTGATACGAAGCTAATTTGTATTACCTAACTACATACTATACATACATACTATTAATATTTATGCAATGTCTTTATTATACATATTATTATCACTCATATTAATTGTATTTGTATCTCGATTAAGAATAATACGATACCTAACGGATCGAACTAAGAAATAGAACTAGTGAGAAAAAAAATTCTCACTAGTTCGACGATCGAACTAATGAGAAAAAAAATTCTCACTAGTTCGACGACCGAACTAATGAATCGAACAAAGTTCGACGATCGAACTAGTGAGAAAAAAAATTCTCACTAGTTCGACGATCGAACTAATGAATCGAACTAGTGAGAATAAATCATATTTTTTAACGACGCTGTACACTACTGTCCAACGCGATGTAAACGATAGTGCCCCCGTGTTCGTTGACAGCGGCGCGATAGAGCTACGTGTCTGTAAGCTACTTGCGCAACAACAACATTTTCAAATATCTATTACTATAATTTATGAAATTAAATAATTATACGTCATATCAATTTATTAGTATAAAAGTCGGTTGGGGTGCGCGAGGTTTTGGGTTATTTCATTAACACATTGTATACTATACAACATTATGATAGGTAAGTATTACAGAAATAGGTTTAATGATGTTTTGAAGTCACATGCCTAGTGCACGTGATGTTTTAAATTCAAATTTACTTTAACATCTAGAGGGTAAAAACAGCTTTTGCGCTCAGATATTGAATAGCAAAAATATCATTTCCGAGGTGGGGGGATGAAAAGTTATTTAGCCCTCTGTATTGTTTTCATTTCGTTTTGATTTTCACTTTTATGTTCCTGCTCCTTGTCATCCAAATCCGTCGTGAATCAGTAACACTAAATGGCATATAACCAAAAACTGTGTTTATTATTGTAATACTAAAACCCTAGTTTTGATGTACTGAGCCTGAATAAGGTGTTCAGTGTGGTATTTTTTTAAATCCATAATCAGAAGACCATGGGATAGGTAACTATAGTCCGCGCGTTAAGAACTGAGTCGTCGGGCCATAAATCATTTCTCTATATCTATCTCGCTCGCACTTATGGGTCTTATGGAGCCGTCTAGTGAAGGGTGTAACAAGAAAAGACATATTATCGATAAGTAACTTTTATTATCGTATCTTGTTAACAAAATTTAAAAACTTAACAATATTTGATATTAAACTATATTTAAAAATTATATACAGTATTTTCAAACACAGAAAAAAAAACAGTTTAAATGCTTTAATGGGCCGCTAATATTACAAAAAGACTAAAATTACGTAATTATATGGTAAATAAAATTAATCATCATCAGAGTCTTCTTCTTCTGCCAAATTTATTGTCAGCGGCGCGTGATCTCTAATTAAAGCTTTTTGTTAGTCTTTGTTTTGAAGTTCTTCGGCATGCCTCGTTAGCACGTGCGCAGGTAGCCGTTTATCGATAACTAGGGTCCGGCGCGCGGCACATTCCTATGTTTAGTGACATTTATGGCCCGGCGACTCAGTTCTTAACGCGTGGACTATAGTGATTATTTCTGATCTATATTATATAAACGCCGATGATACCACACTACTTGCAAGTTCAGAAGAGGAGATGGCGGCACTGCTGGACCGTCTTGAAACAGCAAGCCAAGAGATGGGTCTACACATTAACTGCAGTAAAACTAAAGTGATGATAGTCGACCGCTTTGCAGTCACCTCGCGTTCTTATTGCCTAGACCGATACGAGCGGGTCGATCAGTTCGTCTACTTAGGGTCAGCTATTAACAACAAAGGAAGCTGCGAACCAGAATTTCGGCGACGCTTAGGGGCTAAGACTGCAATGACCCAACTCAAGAAAATTTGGAAAGACCGAAACATCACAAAGCGTACTAAAGTGTCTATCGTTCGTACTCTGGTCTTTTCCATTTTTCTTTACGGCGCTGAAAGCTAGACTTTGAAGGCCAAGGATAGGCAGCGAATAGATGCATTTGAGATGTGGTGTTGGCGCCGTCTACTACGAATACCTTGGACAGCACGTCGCACGAACGCATCTATCTTAGAGGAGCTAAATCTTACTCGGTCCCAAAGGCTCTCTGCGACGTGTCTGTATCGAGTGATCCAATTTTTCGGCCATATAGCTCGTAGAAGCCCTGACAACCTCGAACGCCTGATGGTCACAGGAAAGGTGGAAGGCAAAAGGCCTCGTGGACGAAGCCCCAAACGTTGGGCTGATCAGATATCAACAAGCCTTGAGATATCTGTCAGCACGGCCCTCCACGATGGCTCGGACAGAAGCCGATGGAGAGAAACTGTTAAGAAGTTTTTTCAAAGGAGTCCCGATCCTCAGTAATGAGGAATCGACAGAGGAGGAGGATATTATATAAAAGCATAATACTGCAATTTCTGAGGAGTTTCATTATCTATCTACGAAGGTTAGTCCGTAGCAAAATTAATATGGGAGCATTTCGTGAGATTACTCTTTCGGTAATAATATAAAACAAGAAAGACGATAGGCTGACATAACTATTAAGATTTGTACAGCCTATTTATTGCCTTTCAATTGTGAGATATCGTTCTCAATCGAGTTTTCAGTCGCGCAAAATTTAAGTGAAGAGTTGGAGATAAGGAGTTGATAGCGATTTTTATACTACTTTTTCAGGTAAATAGTAAATTGGATTTTTTAAGTAAATGGGTTACAATTTATCCCATGCTTATTATAGAAGAGAAAAGTCGGGATTTTTAAAGAGAAATAATATTGGTTCCGACAAACAAATTAATCTCCAGCGATCTGTGGCCGACTATTATTCTAATTTACCAGCGTTATAATGAATTACCGCCAAAAAATCCTAATTTCCAAATAGAAAACTAAATCTCCGACCAAATTACTAAGTTACCGACAACAGAGGTTTCGTCAAAATAATCATATTTTTACAACTTGCATGAACTGTTTTAATTTCTATTGTTGGTTATCAAATTTATTTTTTAACTCTCAATAATAATGAAAACTGGTTGCAATCTAGACTTTAGGGCACCCCGACTCGGAAGAAGGTCTTCGTGGTTATTTTTTTATAAGCCACCTAGAAGTAGAAGCCCCGCGAAGCGATGGTTGACCCAGCCCACCCTCGATCATGTATAGAATAAAAGTAAAGGTTAAAATTACAAAAGCATAGTTAAAAAGCATAGTTTTCAGTTGAACGTAATTTATGCTGGTAGAAAAGTATTATAGCAATAAACGTCCATGTTTATTTTTCGGAGTTTTCAGTATCTCATTCGATCGTTTCGTTTTTTTAATTCGGTAAAAAGTAGTCGGAAAGTTAGTATTTGA
This sequence comes from Athetis lepigone, assembly GCA_033675125.1. NCBI lineage: Eukaryota > Metazoa > Arthropoda > Insecta > Lepidoptera > Noctuidae > Athetis > Athetis lepigone. The sequence continues at coordinate 25,530,064 of CM066219.1, read as the reverse complement.
AGCAGTAAATTTAATATTTTGAGTAAGTACAATTGTTCTTTTTTGTCGGGGCTTTTATTACTACCCATTTTTAAAGATTTGTAACACCCGTGCGAAGCTGGGGCGGGTCGTTAGTTTTATATAAAACGATTATATCTAAAATGGTAACTCGGATGAGATTGTTTTCGGGAAAGAATGTTGCTATACTCAAAAGCCATGCGATTATGTAAAAAACCATTTTTATTGCAGCAACTGATTAACCTCACCGCCCCTAAAGGTGGGTACTGACCGGCGTTACGGGGCGTAATGTAACGTGTTACACCACGAGCATTCGTGCAGTCAGTACGTCGTGTTACGGGTAAACCAACGAGCAACGAGCCGCTCGTTGCTCGCTTTGAGTGCTCCACCCGGCTGTCGGTTTTTTGGCGAATCCTTTGAGTGTTACACGGTTCGGTCAGTACGCTGTTGCAAGTCGTCCCGAACGCACACGCGTCGCGAGTAATCACACGTCGTCGTTCCTCTCGTATTCTTTTCTTAAAACATGGAGTGGCACAAAGAAAAGACTGTATTTTATAGAAAAATACAGAGAAGAGGAAGTGTTGTGAAACCCAGCGCATCCAGAGCATTATAACAAACTCAAGAAAAAACGCTTGGAATAGATTGGCTTCGTTTGTCCAGTACCGTTTTTTCTTCTTCCTAATTTGGATGAAACAATTAAGTAGAATCAAAGACGCCACATCTTGAGTGAATTAACGGCGAAAGCGGAGCACAGAGTTTTGACGAGCATGTTACGCCGATTTAAAAACACAGCGTAACATGCTCGATGCGTACACGCTCGATGCGAATGTTACATTACACCTCGTAACGTTGGTCAGTACCCACCTTTAGACTACCCACTGACCAAAATTTTATAGCATTTTGAATTGAATATAAATAATTAAATTGTGTTTATAATTTAATTATTTTAGAATGAACGAATACTAGGAGAAAGCGCTCATTTCTCATCATGCAAGCCAAATTTTGCCAAGAACGAAGTTGATGAATCGGTGGACAAATTCAAACACAAACTCACCAATCCGGATTGCCCCGCCGTTCCAACGTCATATAACAGTATGGTTGGAACTTTAAAGACTCAGGCCTAGATATTATTACAAAAATTCCAAATTTCAGAAGCATAAAGAACTCATTATATCGACACAGAAATACTGCAGCACAAGTATCAAAGCTTCAAAATAAAAACATGCTAGAAGTCGAGGTGCCTTTTGCTTACAAAGCTTTTATAATAGCCGACTATGCAGACAACGAAAAACGAATTTTAGTGTTTTTTGCATTAGAATTCAGACAAACGATGGCTAAGTGCCAGGCCACACGGTTCGGCAACGCGCCGCACCGCATTACTCCGCACCGCACTGGCGGCCACACGAGCAGTGCGGCGCCGCACGGCGCCGCTGCGGCACCGCAATGTTCTTACGGCGCCGCTGCGGCGCCGCTGCGGCACCGCAACAAGCTCAAAGTACTGTACTGCCATCCCCATGAACTGAGCGGCGCCGCTGCGGCACCGCACTGCTTGCACCCCTCCCCGCCCTGCTGCCTCGCGCCGTTGTCCGGTGAGCCTGCGGTGCGGCGCCGCGCCGGAGCGGTGCCGGACGTACCGTGTGGCATACCATCCAATTTTATATGTAGGAAACCGTTGCGGCACCGCTCAGGCGCCGCGCCGGAGCCGCACCGCACCGTGTGTGCCAGGCCACACGGTGCGGCAACGCGCCGCACCGCATTACTCCGCACCGCACTGGCGGCCACACGAGCAGTGCGGCGCCGTACGGTGCCGCACTACGCCGTACGGCGCCGCTGCGGCGCCGCTGCGGCACCGCAACAAGCTCAGTACTTTCATCCCCATGAACTGAGCGGCGCCGCTGCGGCGCCGCTGCGGCACCGCACTGCTTGCACCCCTCCCCGCCTCGTCTGCCTCGCGCCGTAGTCCGGTGAGCCTGCGGTGCGGCGCCGCAGCGGCGCCGGACGTACCGTGTGGCATACCATCCAATTTTATATGTAGGAAACCGTTGCGGCGCCGCTCAGGCGCCGCGCCGGAGCCGCAACGCACCGTGTGGCCTGACGCTGTGGCCTGGCGCTAAGATAAAATAATTTTATGGTGATGGTACTTTCAGAAGCTGTCCCACTCCGTTTGCAGAAGTGTACACAATACACAGAGATGTAGGTAGCACTGTCGACCACACAAATATTATGCCTTTGATATATGCTTTGTTGAGTGACCATTCTACATCGACTTATGTAATTTTGTTTAGACTAATTTTATCCCAAATTCCTGATTGGCTCCCTTCTAAATTCAAAATCGATTACGAAAAAGCGACAATAAAAGCAATTGCTACAGTTTTTCCTTCGACCATTATCAAGGGTTGTTATTTTCATACAACCAAGCTATTTTTAAAAAAGGCAAAGAGATGGACCGTTTAAATCCGAGAAAAATGCAGCTGGTAGGACTCTGCGCTGTATTACCTTTACTGCCCGAAGAAAAAATCTTGGAGGGGTGGGCTTACATTTACCAAAGATATGGTATGGTTGGCGAAGATGAACAAATAAAAAAAATTATAAAATACATTGAAAACCAATGGTTGGTCGATGATTTCATAAAAGTGTGGTGTGCATATGGAGAAACACATCGTAGTTTTTGGAAGGATGGCACAATAAAAGACTAAAAAATCCGGGACGAAAAAGGACAATAAAAGCAATTGGGACCATTATCAATGAGCCAAAGAGAGATATTGCAGCTGGTAGGACTCTGCGCTGGCGAAGAAAAAAAGCTTACATTTACCTGGCGAAGATGAACAAATAAAAAAAATTATAAAATACATTGAAAACCAATGGTTGGTCGATGATTTCATAAAAGTGTGGTGTGCATATGGAGAAACACATCGTAGTTTTTGGAAGGATGGCACAATAAATTGAATAAAGCCATTGGAAAAAAATCACCTAACTTGATGCATTTATTGCACATTCTTTAAGAAGATTCCTCTCTGTTTACTGTGCGTAATGTTCAACAGAAAAATAATTTGGCAACAAAAAGAAAAAGGGCTCGGAGTACAGTACTCAACGATGAGTTCATTCAAGAGGCACAGCTCGATTTAATAGGAGGTTCTGTGACAGTTGGTCACTTTCTGGAGATTTTGCGGCATTGAAAAATAACAACATTTTTAATAGGATGATATGATGAGGTATTGATTTTATTTTTGGAATTGACATTTTGATTACTGTTAAATTTTTTAATTCATTGTTGCTTGGTCATTACTAATAATGCTAATAACATTTTAAAAATCGAATAACTTCTAACCGAATCTATCCGAAACTAAGGGATAATCCAAAATAATTTTATATCCTTAACCGAAACTGATAGAGCAGCTAATCGTGTAGAATAAACAATTTTATTATTTTGTGGTTGAAAAATAAAAACCTTTTTCCAAAAAAATAATCTCCGTCAATACGGTAGTTTCCACCATTATCAATTGACGTACTTTTTATGAGCTGTCAAAACGCCATTCTTCAATAGATTTTGTATGGCAATGGCGACTTATGACGTCACTAAAATAACAACTCAGTTGACAATCTACACACATCAAAAGTGTCTAGGGATATTTCAATTAAACCTAAATTACTAAAATTCTATTAACTTTTTGTTAAAACATGTACACATTAAAATAAACCTTGTTTAATAGACTATTTAATCTGATAAAAAACTTTTAGATAAAGTTAAATTTAAAAAAAACTTAGAAGAAGAGGAAAAACTCAAACAAAATTTCAATCTTAACTTTATTTTTGAAACATCAAAACTTAAACAAAACAACATTTTTTTTTATAAAAATTCTTGAAAACTTAAAATTAATATTCCGTGGATCCACCTAAGACTCTCCTGACACATCTGCAGCGGTTCTGAATACTCAAAACAAGGGTGTCAATATCCTGTTGTGGAATACTGTCCCATGATTGCCGTTTCTGAAGCCATGAAGACCAGTCAGAGCGTTATATCCAGGCTTTGGTCATGTTATCGTGTCACGGAGGAAGTCGTGGAACGGCACCGAGGACCTCAACGCATTACAACACATGTACAGGACCGATTCATAGTAAATGCTGCACGAAGTCAACTAAATGCAGCGGCGATGCAATTGGTTCAAAGGCTACAGAGAGAGTATGGTTTGCTGGTAAGCGGTCAAACTTTGAGAAGGCGACTGCATGAAGTCAATCTACGTGCTCGTAGGCCATTTTGGGTATCAGCACTAAGGAGAGGTAATCGAGGAAGAAGATTACAATGGGCTATTGCACACGAAAACTGGAACCATTCTCAATGGTCACTTGTGCTTTTCACTGATGAATCTAGGTTTGGATTTCATCCTGATTCGCGAAGAGTACGCGTTTGGAGAAAACCTGGACGTTGGAATCGACTGCAGCACCCACAACAAGTTCATGCATATTAAGGTGGCACGATTATGGTTTGGGCAGGAATTCGTCTCGGCGGTAGAACGGACCTCGTTTGAATACAAGGCAATACGACTGCTCTAAAATACCGAGATGAGGTGCTAGAGCCTGTAATCTTGCCCCACAAACAGCAAATGGAAAAAAAATTCCAGCTAATGCACGACAATGCCCGTCCACATACGGCGCGTATCGTTACAAGTTGGTTACAACAGCATGTTATCCAAGCTTTAGACCGGCCTGCACAATCCCCTGACTTAAATCCTATTGAGCATGCCTGGAATATGCTTCAGAGAAGAGGTCGTAGGAATTTCCCTGTTGATATTGTGCATCAAAACCAGCTTTTCTTGCATCTTAGCAGGATTTGGGACAGTACTCCACAACAGGATATTGACACCCTTGTTTTGAGTATGCAGAACCGCTCCAGATGTGTCAGGAGAGTCTTAGGTGGATCCACGAATTATTAATTTTAAGTTTTCAACAATTTTTATAAAAAAAAAATTGTTTTGTTGTTTAGGTTTTGAAATTTCAAAAATAAAGTTAAATTGAAAATTTGTTGAGTTTTTCTCTTCTTCTAAGTTTTTTTTTTAATTTAACTTTATCTAAAAGTTTATTATCAGATTAGATAGGCAATTAAACAAGGTTTATTTTAAAGTGTAGGTGTCTTAACAAAAAGTTAATAGAATTTTAGTTATTTAGGTTTAATTAAAATATCCCTAGACACTTTTGATGTGTGTATTTATTGATTTCAAAAAAACTAAAAATCAAATTTTAAAGCAAATTGAAAATAAACCGAATTTATTAGGCTGAAATTCATAGAGGTTTTAAAGGAATTGTGTCTAACATTTATTGGTTAATGGTGGAAACTACCCAATTGTAAGCGAATTTTGATGGTTGTTTTTATGTTTGATAAGTCATGATGAATAATAAAAATTCTCGGTGTATTTATTAGGTAAAACATATTTGGAAAAAGGCTTTGGAGATGATAATTGTTTTTTATATGATTTTGTTGCCTTGACTACCTTGAAGGTCGTGGGTTCAATCCCCAATTCCCCACCCACCAAAAAACTATGTATAAGACATGCTTTGTCTAACTGAGGATAAGATGTTTGTGAAAGATGGTCAGATATCTCAATTATATCTATTATTATTAATTTTAAATGGTTATATACTTATTAAAAATATTCTGGATAACAATGGTTTTATTTATTCTTTAATTGAGAAATAAAGTTCTGAGATTGGGTACTATTACATTATTAAAAATTTACAAAACTATAAAATGTATTGGTGACTGTCAATTAATTTAGATTTGCTTTCAATTGATTGTACCACAAATAATCTTTTACTAAGCTTATCCAAATTGTATAGCACTATAAATTAAAAAAAATACATATTATAATGTCCAACACAAAACTAAATAGAATGCATTCACTGCGGAACCTCGGAGTAATATTGGGCTCACAGCATCATTTTAACATAGGTACATACCGATACCATCATTAACAACGCAATCAACTTTGTTATGCGCAACAATAAAGATTTTAGACACCCGTCAACTTACCGATATTTATATATATCTCTTGTTAGGCCATGTCTGGAGTTTGCGACAATGATATAAATTATTAAAAAACAAAAAACCCGACTGCGTGAAAACTAATTTTAAAAAATGCGTGATAAATATACCTTAAATAAAAACTGAAAAAGAAAGAAACAAGCCCAGTAGTTTAAAATAGAACAGAACGACTCACAGTCGGGGCCCCTTGGAAAGAAAATTTGAATGGGCCCCGACTGTGAGTCGTTCTGTTATTGTTCTGTGTGTTCTGTTTATTTAATTTTATACTTTTTAGTTACGGTTCATTGACTTCGTTATAAGATGGAAAATTACGCAATCTAGTAATTTCATTGAGGGATTATTAAGTAACTTGCGGTGGTCTAAACTGCTGATGATTAGTCCCTCTAGAGATCTAACTCGGCTCAAAGCTACATATGCTTGACCTTTAGCAAAAACGCGTGAACTTAAATCAACCACTTGGTCCGAAGTAGTTCCTTGGAGCTTGTGTAAAGTGACACCAAAGTGGTTTTTTAACCAAAAATATTTGTTCTTCATGTTTTTTCATGTTTTGTTTATTTGTATATCGTTTATACTTGAAATAAAAACTTAAATCAATAAGCAAAAAAATTAGCGAGAATGATTGTTTTGTTCAACAACTTTAAATCGTTATATATCCTAAACTATTATTTAAAAAGGAACCTAAAGATATTTTTAAAATAGCTATTTAACGATACCCCACTCGACATAGTTCATCAACATTTTATTTTTTCATTTTGACATTATGGCGTCTGGTTGTCGTTGTAGTGAATTTTGATTACTGTCATGTCTTCAGTGACACTCGCAAGGTTAAGAAAAATCGATTGACGTAAGAATTATCAAAATCACATCACACACGCCACATAGAATCAAACATACATACATAGACTGATAAACACAGTACCCTCCTTTGCGTCGCGCAGTCGGGTAATTACTCTCCTTTGCGTCGCGCAGTCGGGTAAAAATGTAAACAGTCAATCGAAACAGTACAACGAAAGTTCCTAAAAGCCATGCATTGGAGATGTACTCACAGCCAGGGTACTTATGATCTATTGTTGAATAGATATAACCTGCTTTCTTTAGAATCTAGAAGACTGCTGCTTGGAGCAATGTTTCTTCACGGTATTGTCCACAAAAACATGACACTCTTGATCTTTTAAATAAACTGTGCTACCTAGTTCCAAGGACAGTAGTGCGCAGACAATCGCACCCATACCGTTTATTGTCCACTAATACCAGCCAAATCTGTCCTAATGCTGGTTCTGGTGCACCTCTACGGCGATTTGTGGATTCTTATAATAATAACTCTGAGATCATTGACATAATTATCAACCTCTCCGCAAAAAAAAAATAGAGACGCAGAGATTAATGCTACGCATTAATCATCATTTCCTGGGTCTTCCTGGTGTTGACTTTCAGCTTGGCTGGCATGTCAGCGTGTGTGTGGCTCCGCAGACATAGGTCATCGGCATAATCTAGATCTTCCAAGAGCCTGGGGGCTTAGCCAAAGTAACATCGACTCGTAGCGAAACGATATCTAAATTCGTCATCGTTTCTGAGATAACGACAAACATTTCTTAGCCAATGTAAAACTATTGTCGCGATTGTTATGACGAACTGTTTGTTCGTTAAAAACCAAAATAATTGGTTACGGTCTCGTGTCTCCCCTGACGGCTCCCCTCGGGGAGACATCAGGATTTTTTAAATCCTATTGTCTCCCCTGGGCGAGGGAGACATCAGAACTTGCTAATAAATTATAATTGGAGTACTCGTATATCCCCTGTCAAGCATTACATAATAACGTAAGTAGGTACCCATATTCGTAAAAGCTTATTTCATCAATTAATCTTTTACGTAGCTTTTCCAAAAAATGTCCAACACTGATTTCTTCGTGAATTTATTGTAATTGTGCGTTTAACATAAACTTGTCTCTTTCGATCTGAACTTACCTCCTTTTACTGGAATGTACCTTTTGCTATCGTTTGAGGAGACAAAAGTGAATAGGTAGACATAGTAGTAGGTACGTCATGCTTGACGGGTTATTTCATTTATGGTTATTATGTAATGTTTGATAGGGGATATACGAATACTCAAAATATAATTTATTAGCAAGTTCTGATGTCTCCCCCGCCTAGGGGAGACAATAGGATTTAAAAAGTCCTGATGTCTCCCCGAGGAGAGCCGTCAGGGGAGACACGAGACCTTAACTAAAAAATTGGTTATGGTATAGAAAATTTTGCTGTCAGTGTCAGTCAAATAGTTCAAATCGGATCAAAACCCGGGAGTTATAATAATTTTAAAAGTTTTATTATTATGAACTTATGAATAAGTAAATGAGTGTAGTGACTAATAGTTTTAAAGGAATATTTTGACAGTAGTAAGTAAATAGAGTGTTATTACTTTTAGATCGTCTCCAAAACTTAATGATAATTGTTCACGCCGTTTATACTCGGGTTTATAAGGGAGCCATCTGGTGGCAAACCTACGAACTTCTAAGTCTCTCGCTCTTGCCTTGGCCGTTTTCCCCCGCCGCTCCGCTCGGGGAACGCCACCCGCGTCGCGCGCGCCTGTGAGAAAACAGGACGAAAATCAGTGTTGCATATCTCGTGGTCCTGGTCGGATTCATTTGTGCTTCTCGCTCGCTCCCGCCGCCGTCTTGGTTGATGCGCTGTCTCCAGACAATCCGCTACTGCTCCATTCTTTCGGACAGTTAATTTGAGTGTAACCGCCGCTAAGTGCTTTTGAATTGAACTGCTTCGCATGCATTGGTGCTGTGTTCGTGCTGTTCCTGTACCTACCTACAATTCTAGAAGTCAAAACGGCTGCTGTGCACGTGAGGCTGTGGATGAGTCGTCGGCTTATTGGTGAGTGGGTGCGCCTCCTGGCTTCCTTTATTATACTTGGGCGGCTGCTGTGCACGTGAGGCTGTGGATGAGTCGTCGGCTTATTGGTGAGTGGGTGCGCCTCCTGGCTTCCTTTATTATACTTGGGCGGCTGCTGTGCACGTGAGGCTGTGGATGAGTCGTCGGCTTATTGGTGAGTGGGTGCGCCTCCTGGCTTCCTTTATTATACTTGGGCGGCTGCTGTGCACGTGAGGCTGTGGATGAGTCGTCGGCTTATTGGTGAGTGGGTGCGCCTCCTGGCTTCCTTTATTATACTTGGGTGTGAACACAGTGAACTCCAACCGCTCCTATCTTTATTCCCGCTTATTCTCAATCGCTGGGCGAATATTTTGTCCCAGGTAAATCGCAGCCCCAATAATCAAAAAAGATTCATTTTTATATGTAACAGAGTTCAAACGATGATGGAGTAATCAATCTATTTTAATTTTTAGTGATAAAATATGGAATCAAGAGTGCGGGCAAGTCCCGAGCAATTATCAACTCTGCTTGAGTTTATGGAAACGTAAGTAAATCCAAGTTTTATTTATGCGTATGTAATGTAAACAATGACGAGATCTTAAGAATGAAATACTTATATTGAATCTTTGTTTGTTTATTTTGCAGTCATGGTGACCTGGCGAGGCCTCTTGCTGGACCACAAGGTCGGATACGGTCGGGACTGAACTGACCAATATGCTAAATGCTGTTGGTGGTGGTGTCAGCAAGACTACTGACAAGTGGAAAAAAGTAAGAATCTAATAAACTTTTTGGAAAGACTGGTGTAATGGAAGTAGTTAGCAATCACAGCTAGCTATGGCCATATGTGAAAATGCCCCGCATGTTATTACTATTTTTCAATTTATTTCAAACTAGCTTTTGCCCGCGGCTTCGCTCGCGTTAGAAAGAGACAAAAAGTAGCCTATGTTACTCTCTATCCCTTCAACTATCTCCAATTCAAATCGTCGCTCCGTGTTGCCGTGAAAGAAAGACAAACATACAGACTGACACACTTTCCCATTTATAATATTAGTATGGATGTACTTACATTTTTTTAGCATTTACACTTTAAGATATTTATTATAACTATGAATGATTTTTATTAATAAAGGTGTGGGCAGATTGGAAGTCCAAAACAAAAAAAAAGGCACTGACCATAAGGCACCATGCAACAAGGACTGGAGGTGGGCCAGCAAGCGGGCAAACCCTGACAGCTAGCGACGAAAGGGTGCTGTCTATAATGGGTGCTTTAGCAGTGGCAGGTCAAGTGTCTGTAGAAGAACTAGGATTTATAAGTACATATTATTATATCTAAAATATTCCTATTAATTAACATTGGTCAACATATTAGTTAATGGCAACAAAAGTTACTTAGTTAACATGGAAAACAGCATTTAGTTTTTGTTTTTTCGTATAATTTGTTGTACTTGGTTTAAGTAGTTATTAATTAGTATTTGTAATTATTATATGTACATATTATTTATACATAAATAACTGAAAAAACAATCTTTTCAGAGACCTCTAACTTCTGCTCAAGATGATCCTATAGATCATTCGCTACTTTTGAAAATAATAGATGGTAAGTCTAAAGACTTAAAATTTTACTAACAAACACCCAAACCTTCATGGTGCAATATATAAGTAAACATTTTCAACAAACAAAGATAATTCTTTGTTTACTTGCATTATTTTTTGCAGAAACTCCACAACTGACTGTGTCACCAGAAGAACGGCAGCTTGTTGCGCCAGCCCCGCCAGACACACCAGCCCCGGCAGCGCAATCCCCGCCAACACCTGCAGCGCCCACTACTCCGAGGAGAAAACGGCCACCTGCCCATTCCTTTTCTCCATCTACTGGGCGTCGTCCGCGGTTGAGGTCGCCAGCGACATCGCAGTCTCCTGCCTCTCCCGAACGCCCTCGTTTGCTCGCCCGTCGTATACGGGCACTGACTCCCTTCGAGAGAGCAGCAATCGAGTTTACGGCCGTGGAATTACGACGCCTGGAGCTGGAGGAAATCCGGACTCGGCTACAACACGAGCGAGACATGCGAGCGTTGGAGGTTGAGCACGAACGAAACCAAGTTTTTAGCTCAATGGTAAACGTCGCTCAAGTTTGGCTTGATTATTATCGCAGTAGGGACAACACAGAACCACTAAACACTGAGTATTCAGCAATTTTCTTGTCAATCTTCAGTCAGTCAGTCAGTCAGTCTTGTCAATGTTTGACCAATACGATTGTATGGACTTTAAAAGAGACTTTCACCTCTAAGTTTGGTTCGGATGTTTCTTCTCAGAGCACTCCAGCTAGAAAACACGGACCCATCGTTCGCTTAAAATGAATCAAATATTGACGTGTAAAAGTGTTATGTATATAACCTAATTCCCTCCAGCCGGGCACCCCAGAAGTGCCGCCCCCGGGTATTCCTCAACAATGAGAATTGCAGAAGTCAGGTGTGTAAATTGTCTGCCGAGTATCGTACCCCTTATTGACTGATCCAATCTAATATATTTTAATACTTTTCTATCCAGCGCTGGAAGCAAGTGGGCCTTCGAGGTTTGAGCTCGGGGAAGAAGGTGCCACCACGCCGCCTCCCTCGAAGTAAGTTTGAACTTAATCTCTGACTTATTTGAAACATTCGAAAAAATTCGAATTAATATATCGCGTTAGAAAGAGACAAAAAGTAGCCTATGTTACTCTCCATCCCTACAACTATCTCCACTTAAAAAATCACGTCAATCCGTCGCTCCGTTTTGCCGTGAAAGAAAGACAAACAGACAGACACACTTTCCCATTTATAATATTAGTATGGAAGTATGGATTTCACAGGGAAAATCAGTTAGTTTTTACCCCGTCCACGGGGGTAATTATCTTAGATGAAGGCCAAGAGGTGGACGAGCACATCTTGGTCGATGCAGACATTGAGATGGTTGGTTTCACGCCAAGCATATTAATCTCTGCAGAGCGTCTTACACTGCAGAATTTCTCTCCCAGGCCATCGACGTCTTCCACAAGACCAGGTATATTTTATGTTTATTTCTGTTGTAATGTTCAAATAACAATGTTGTTTGTGATGATAATCTGGTTGCGTCATGAACTAGGGGGTTCAAAGCAGCTGATAGTTAAGTAAAGGCTCATATAATTTGGTTTTAGAACCTTCGATTTACGAAGAGGACCCGGAGGCAGAAATTCTGCAGTGCGAATACTCTGCGGTTATGAATCCTGGCAGCGATATTGAGGAGGAGGATTGCCTGGATGGTATCCGATCTTCCAGGAGGCACGCTGGAGAATTCGCCGTGGAAGACTTGTCCAACGAGCTCCGCGAGGTCTTAGGATCCATGGACAAGCTGGATGATCGTGCTCTGCGAGAGTCGAGTCAGGAGGATTTGCTGACATTTGATTGGTCTCACGATCCCCAAGTTTTTGCTGGGGTTCGAGAAAATTTTACGGGACCAGCGGGGCCAACTTTCCCCGTTGAGGGTATGTCTCCGTTCCAAATTTTTTCGAAAATTTGAGACGCAGACATAATCAACCTCATCGTCGATGAGACCAACAAATATGCAGCAAATCTGGGCTCCTCGTCCCTTCCACAATTTTCTCGTATGAGAAAATGGACACCAATAACGCCGCAAGAGTTGTGGACGTTTATTGGTGTCGTTATTCTGCAAAGTATCGTCCCACTCCCTGTAGAGAAGGAATACTGGTCCCCTTGTTTGCCTTATTAAAAATTGGGCAATTTCACCGACATTATGCCGTTCTATCGATTTTTGCTCATAAAGCGGTGTCTACATTTTGTAGATAATATTTTGTGTGGCAGAGGTATCCCGCCGAAACTCATGAAGATACAGCCAGTAATAGACCACCTCAACACAAAATTTCGCTCTTTATACCTACCTGAGCAGGAAATTACTATAGACGAGTCGCTGATGCTGTGGAAAGCAGACTCTCTTTTTCTCAGCTCATAGCAACTAAAGCTGCTCAGGTATAAAGAGCTATGAACTTTGTGAGTCCAAGACGGGATATCTCTGGCAGATGATAATATATACTGGGAAGAAGGAATGGCATAATGTCGAGGGTAACGAGAACGAGGCTGAGAACAAGGCTAAGCCTGAGGGTGCGACGTCAAGGACTGTTTTAAAGTTAGTTCGTCCACTACTTAATAGAGGTCATACTCTTGTAATGGACAACTTCTATAACAGTCCTTTACTGACACGCACGCTCAAGGCCCAGAAGACGGACGTAATGGGCACCCTGCGTCTGAACCGGGAGTTCGTGCCCTCGGCAAACATGCGGTCTGGTGAAGTGGCATTTAGCCAGACACGGGACATGACAATTACGGTGTGGAAGGACGCAAATGTGGTATCACTGGTATCAACATACCACAGGATAGAGGTCGGCGGAAAAGAGAAGTTCGGCTAGTTTCGTTATAAACCGAAAGTAGTATTAGATTACAACCTGGCTATGGGAGGCGTCGACAAAAAGGATCAACTTTTGCAGGCGTTTCCCATAGAAAGGATTCGTAATCTAATTTGGTACAAGAAGCTTTTCCATCGGCTTCTCAACGTGTCCATCCACAACGCCTTTGTCATGTTCTCAAAATCAGGGACAGACATAATGGCACAGCGGCAGTTTCGGGTTTTGTTGGCGGATGAAATAATACAGAGATTTCGCCCGCAAAAAATAGAAGAACCGCTCCCGACAACCAGCCACTTCCCTGCTAGAACATATTCGTTGAAGTATTTTTAAACGGCGTTCTACTTGAGCAAGACGTCGTAACTCTATGTAGGTATGTGGCCCAGCTTGGAAAGGACTTCATTTGATATCTGTAAAATAAAAAATCTTATTAAAATATTTACACAATAATACCAATCCAGTTCTAAGTATAACTATAATGAAATGTATGAAATCCAATAATTCAAAATGATAATGAACTAAAAATACTCAGGCAGGCAATCCCACCTCAGCCTTTTATTTGTCTCAACTCAATGCCTGCAACACTGTAAACATGTACAACATAAAGTTAAAATGCAAGCTATTTTTACATTGAATTGTATGAGGTAGGAACTGTGGTTGTGAGTGGTGCGTTTATGTGGGGTAACATTAACATTGTATGTGTACCAATTTTAAAGTGATAAACAATGCTTGGAACTGGGAATGTCTAAGAATGAAGGAAAGGACTATCAAATATTTGAAGTTGATAGGAAAGTGCGCTTACACTTTCTGAGGATAATTAAGATATAAACTTACTCTTCGCAATGGTGTACTGTCTCGCTTCTGCCACCGAGTTCTAAAGCCGGGCGCATACATACTGATTCCTGATCAGAAATCCTGATCAGGTTTCCTGACCAAGAATTCCGTGTGGAGAGCGCACACATTCTGTTTTTTGCAAAACGAACGCACGGAGAAATTCCGAACCGAACGTCAGGTTTTTTTCTGTCCGGAAAAAGTAAGAACGGTGTGCGCCTTCTCGAACATTTTTTATGCACGCGGACCATTCAGGTTTCCGAATCTGAAACCCTGATACGGAAACCTGATCCGGAATCAGTATGTATGCGCCCGGCTTAAAGGACTGCTTCCAAAGCAGTTCCACACTTCTAGAAAGAATATTGGGATTGGACTCCGCAAACTCTTCAAGCGATTTCAGCTGCCTAGCCGAAACTCGTTACTCCAGGCATCTTAAAATTAAATATTCTACATTAATACAATTTAGGGCGTTGTACTTACCTACTTATTTGAAAGTATTTACTTAGTTTGTGTTACTTGTATTATAACAATGTAGTTGTAACATCAATATGTAATAAAATATGTTTTATTATAGAAAACATCTCATGGTCAATTTCCTCAAATTACTTACATGTTATTACGAATGTATTTGGTAGGTTTACTTACGTTTTATTTTATAATAAGATCACAAAACACGATCACAAAACACTAAACTTCCACTTGATTTACTTGTTTGTTTACGTAAAAATGTCACGAGCAGGTTATAAACCGCTTAAATTCAGTTGTTTACAAAAATGGAGTATTATTACTCTTAACAGGCACTATTCAAATTAGTATCATAATAGTCGATAAAAAAATAGAGGTGTCAAGTGCTGTGCCGAAGAGCACCGTAAATCGTTGATAGTCACCGTAACGTGATAGTCACTTCATGTGATACGGAATACCAATTTTATGACATCCTCAGTTGTCATCAAAGTTCAGTGTACAACTGAAGCCAGTTGACCACTGGCATTGAAAAAGTTAGCAAATAGCCCCCCCCGCAGGGCCGCAGTGGATAGCCAGAATCTCCTAAAAAAAGGAAATATATTTTTATCAATAGTCTACTCCAGAGTTCTAATAAAGACCGCTAGTTTTATTTATAAACTAGCTTTTGCCCGCGGCTTCGCTCGCGTTAGAAAGAGACAAAAAGTAGCCTATGTTACTCTCCATCCCTTCAACTATCTCCACTTAAAAAATCACGTCAATTCGTCGCTCCGTTTTGCCGTGAAAGTAAGACAAACATATACAGACAGACAGACAGACAGACAGACACACTTTCCCATTTATAATATTAGTATGGATTGATTTTATTATATGTATTGATGTATTGATTAAATAATGGTGCTTTTAATATTTTTTTTGTTTTTGTATGGCCATCCTGGACTTTTTTTTAAAACTAAAAGCCCATTTCATAACATTTCCTTTCAACGATCTTTTCTTCAAAAGTTAGGTGACTGCGACAATGACAGTATTGCCAGATTACTAAACAACTATTAGGCCACTCATACACACGTGAATCTAGATTGTGATAATCTGGGGGGGGGGGGAATCGATACAAATCTTTTATGAATAAAGGTGATATGGTTTAAATAATAAATAGGTAAGTGAAACGAAGTTCACCGGGTCATCTAGTATGTATATAATAGTAAACTCACTGCCTGATATCAACGTGTTTGTTAATATATAACAATAACTAACTAAATACATTAAACTTGGAGGGTTTATTCTTTGTGAAGAATATAAAAAATAGCCCTAAAGGGTTAACCTCTAGATGCCCGCAGAACCAAATGTGGTTCCTCGGATAATTCGGTTGAGACCCGAGGAACCATATATGGTTCCTCGCGTACCACCCACTTTCAACCTTATTTAATTACGAAATATTGCTCTGAATCGTTTGAAAAAATTTACCCATACAGCCAATAAATAGTCGAGTCAATCGATACCAAAAACTTACTAAAACAAACTGGACAACACTATGAAATAAATTATTGTCGATGACACATTCAAGCGAAAAATAATCTGTGCGGGCCGGTGTAGTACGTGTCAAACAAAAATTATTTATTTGTGTTATGTGGCGTAAAACTTTGGTAAGTAAATATTTTCTATACTATAAGTGTACAAAGCAAGTTTGTAGATAATCATTTGCTTGAAATAATATCACAAAATTATTATTTCGGCCAACAAAATATTTCTAACCTCAACCGCCATTGAATGAACATTGAAAATTTGATTTTGCCTCTTATACAACTATATTATGGTCTTGGAAACATTATAAGCAACGTAAAATAAAGTGATAATACATTATTTCATGTATTCAATGCGTACTATTCATGTTTATTTATATTTCAAGCATTTGCAAATTTTGTTTACAAAGTCGTGCATTGAACTTCGATGTCAATTCCGTGTATATGAATTTTGAATTGGAATCTTATAAGAATCCTCTTATAAGACTCCTTAAAATATTCTAATTAGATTACTTGTATATTCGTTATATTAGTTCTAAAGTTTCGTGTAAATTGATTCAGTAGTTTTATCAAAAATAAATAATATACGTCAACAAGTCTAGTTGCGGCGAGATCTCTCTTATCTATAGGATATTTATAATTCCAAAGTAGTCATACAAGAGTTGTTTATATTGTAATACATTGTCTCGTTCTTTAGGAACACTACACTGTTTACCGTTTGAGATATGAGTCAATAGAACTCGAGTGATTAATGAAACCCACGGCATCAAAATCCTCTATTTTCTAAAATTAAAACAACATTTCTTTCGTTTCACCTGATTATGGTAAAGGTAAAATATTGATTTTACATGATATATTTATAAATTTTGCAAATAAATTCGTCCTCGTGGAAATTAAAGTTTAATGATATTGTAGCGGCCGTCTGCCACTTTTTTTCTAAGTACCCGAGTATATCTTAAAGCCAGAGCTTTTTTGTTATGGATTTTGGGGAAATCTCTTGCTTACACAAGAGACTTCGTGTAAACATATCTACTAGGTATGGCACTACGCTACGTAGTAGATACGCTTACTGAATTCAGCACGACCATCCACGTCTTTTATACCCCGCTTAGACCGAAACCATAGTTAGCGCATGCGCGCAAATGATGTTCTAGCAGCCAAATCCTTCTATTTAACTGACGTCTTACTGCATCACTCCCGTGGGTCATGGCGTGATGTTATATAGCCCAACAATTATATCAAAAATTACCAAACAAAAATACAATTAATCCAATCCCATTGTATCTTTATTCTATACTAGATGACCCGGTGAACTTCGTATCACTTACCTATCAAAGTAAACTTTATTTAAACTATATCACCTTTTTAGGGTTCCGTACCTCAAAAGGTAAAAACGGAACCCTTATAGGATCACTTTGTTGTCCGTCTGTCCGTCCGTCCGTCCGTCTGTCAAGACCCTTTTTCTCAGAAACGCGTCGAGATATCAAGCTGTAATTAATATTCACACACTAAGGTCTGCCATCTCTCTAAGTAATAAAAAAAATAAAGTTTCTAAATTAACGCAACAAAAAGATACGGCGGTATAAACTGCATATTTAGACATTTGCAAGGGAATCAAAACTCAAAACCTATAGGGTAATTCCCATTGACCAAGAATCATGAAATTTGGCAAGAAGCAAGGTCATGTAACACAAGTAAAGGAAAAACTCCGAAAACTGTAAATTTGTAGTTTGTTCACATCAGGCGTCCGTCTGTCCGTCTGTCTGTCAAGATCCTTTTTCTCAGGAACGCGTCGAGATACCAAGCTGAAATTAATATCACATACTCAAGTCTACTATCTCTAAAAGCAATTAAAAAATCAAGTTTCTAAATCAACGCAATAAAAAGATACGGGCGTTTATATTGCATATTTAGACATTTTCAAGGGAATCAAAACTCAAAACCTATAGGGTATTTGTAATTGACCTAGAATCATGAAATTTGGCAAGAAGCAAGGTCATGTAGCACAAGTATAGGGAAAACTCCGAAAACCGTAAATTTGTAGTTTGTTTACATCAGGCGTCCGTCTGTTCGTCCGTCTGTCAAGAACGTTTTTCTTAAGAATGCGTCGAGATATTAAGCTGAAATTAATATCACATACTCAGGTCTGCTATCTCTTAAAGCAGTGAAAAACTGAAGTTTCTAAATCAACGCAATAAAAAGATACGGCGGTTTATATTGCATTTTTAAACATTTTCAAGGGAACCATAACTCAAAACCTACAGGGTACTTCCCATTGACCTAGAATCATGAAATTTGGCAAGAAGCAAGGTCATGTAGCACAAGTAAAGGGAAAACTCCGAAAACCATAAATTTGTAGTTTGTTCACATCTAGGCGTCCGTCTGTCCGTCCGTCTGTCAAGAACGTTTTTCTCAGGAACGCGTCGAGATATCAAGCTGAAATTAATATAACATACTCAAGTCTGCTATCTCTTAAAACAGTGAAAAACTCAAGTTTTTAAATCAACGCAATAAAAAGATACAGTGGTTTATATTGCATATTTAGACATTTTCAAGGGAACCAAAACTCAAAACCTACAGGGTACTTCCCATTGACCTAGAATCATGAAATTTGGCAAGAAGCAAGGTCATGTAGCACAAGTAAAGGGAAAACTCCGAAAACGGTCAATTTCGTAAATTTGTAGTAAGTACACATCCGTCCGTCATTACGTTCGTCCGTCTGTCAAGACCCTTTTTCTCAGAAACGCGTCGAGATATCAAGCTGTAATTAATATCCACACACTAAGGTCTGCCATCTCTCTAAGTAATAAAAAAAATAAAGTTTCTAAATTAACGCAACAAAAAGATACGGCGGTATAAACTGCATATTTAGACATTTGCAAGGGAATCAAAACTCAAAACCTATAGGGTAATTCCCATTGACCAAGAATCATGAAATTCGGCAAGAAGCAAGGTCATGTAGCACAAGTAAAGGAAAGACTCCGAAAACCATAAGATTGTAGTTAGTTCACATCCGTCCATCCTCCCGTTAGTCCGCCCGTCAAGACCCTTTTTGTCAGAAACGCGTCGAGATATCAAGCTGAAATTAATATCACATACTTAGGTCTGTTATCTCTTAAAGCAGTGAAAAACTCAAGTTTCTAAATCAACGCAATAAAAAGATAGGGCGGTTTATATTGCATTTAGATATTTGCGAGGGATTCAAAACCTATAGGATACTTTCCATTAACGGAACCCTCGTTGCGCGAGTCCAACTCGCACTTGACCGGTTTTTTTTATAAAAGATTTGTATCGATTTCGCCACATTATCATAATCTGGATTGACGTGTTTAGGGGTGGCCTAATAGTTGTTCAGTAATCTGGCAATACTGTCATTGTCATTGTCCCTTAACTTTTGACGAAAAGATTGTTGAAAGGACATGTTATAGAAAGGGCTTATAATAATTTTGTTTTTGAACAACTATCATGTGCGGTTTTTCTGGTAGGGAAAATTGTCCAGGATAGCCATACAGAAACAAAAAAAAATATTAAAAGCACTATTTTTAATAAATAAATATTTTAAATCTAGATATTTTTTTACCCATAAAACCAACTTAATAGGTGTACTGATGACAAAAATGGTAAATAAAATATGATGACAGCAACACTGGGGAAAATGATTAAAATGTTTATAGCAATACTAATATTATAAAGAGGTTTTTTTTGTATTTTTGTTTGTTACTCTTTCACTCAAAAACGACTGAACAGATTTTGATAAAACTTTACAGAAATATAGGTTATAAAATATATCAGAATAAGACAGGCGATAATTTGTGCAGTTTATTTAACAGTGATGTTTGATTAGTTGTATTTTTCTATTAGCTGATGAGATGATTGGGACCTACTTGCAGCCTACTCTGGGTAAAGCTAAAAAGGCTTTAGGTACTAATTTTAGCTCCTAGCCATGAGTGACCAAATAAAGATATTTTTTAAAAGAGAGTGAGATATATACTCAAACTCAAACTCAAAGTCTTTATTGCATTCATGTGTACATTAGTTGTTACAATTATAATATGTAAGTTTCAACATGAAGCCCGGTTAGGGCACGGCAACATAACAATAGTAATTTAAACTAATAAACTACAAAACAAAAGAATTCAATTAAAATTATTTCCAATAAAAAACAATTCTTATTACAATACAATTAAAATTATTAAAATTATTTATTATTACAATAAAATTAAAATTATTAAAATTATTTATTATTGCAATACAATTAAAATTATTTCTTATTATAATAAACAATTTATTCTAGATATTTTGCGACCGAGTAAAAACATTTTTGTATGAGATATTCTTTTAATTTTCTGTTAAATATATTGAATACGGTTTCTTCTTTTATTTGTTTAGGTAGTTTATTAAATATTTTTATTGCCATGTAATATGGGCTACGGTGAAGCATTTTTATCCGAGAGGGTGGTAGATGTGTATTTTTTTTTTTTTTTTTGAAAAAAAAAAGGTAGATGTGTGTATCGAGATATATATCTGGTTAATCCATTCTAAAATTATAAATGCGATAATAACTCTGTCTGTCTGTCTCTTCTTCACGCCTAAGCCCCTGAACCGATATGAATAAAATTTGGTACAAATATAGTCTGGGACCCGAGAAAGAACATAGGTGTTCATCCCGGAAATCCCCCGGGAATGGGAACAAAGTCGCGGGCAAAAGCTAGTATAAAATAAATTAAGATAAACCCAATCATTATAATATAAGTACTTTATTTACACAACAAAGATGAAAGAAATGGTAGGTATTTCGCTTTGTGATTAGTATCCCAGTTTGGATGGGGCATTGCAAACTTTAATTCAACCTTATTGCCCGTTAAAAAAAATGATTCTGTACTTTGTCAAGATTATGACTATGGTAGTGATCGTCACATAAGGCAAGTTAAACGTCTTTAGGCGGCTCATGTGAATCTGACACCAAGGCTACTGACTTCTTCATCTGCCTTCTGCAATAATTCGTCGTGTAGCACTATTACACACCCCTGTAATAAGCCAAAGTTGTATGTTACGTACCTAATATTATACATATGTTAATCTCATATGGATATGAAACAAAGTATCAACCTTGGCGAGGCACACGGTCTAAAATCGAAATTGAGTGTAAGCTACACCCTCTTCTGTACAGATTTATCGGTAGACGTTATAAACAGTGCTTCTGGGTTGTGACCGCGGTGATTTCGTAGTCATTCTTTCACTTTTTACTTAAAAATTCTTGAAAATAACAGAATATGAAAACAAACAAACGTAATGTCACTTGACAGATGACATGATAACAATACCATTTAGGAATCAATATTTGTTTTACTTTTTTTTTTGTTATGAGTTACTGGTACATCTATAATTATCTGCATGATTTGGATTTAATTTTATGAAAATGATTCCTTTGCGTCTTTTGAAAACAATTAAACATTACTTGTGTCTTGTGTCAGGTTGACGGGTTGTAACTTCTATGGTTGTAATTGTCACACTTGAATTTGACACTTGATTTGCGGTAACTTTTAAACTTTGATATTGAAAAATGAAATTGTTGTTTTACTCTATCTTTCTCGCAATTTTTCCATATTTTATCACCGTTTAGACCTACCCTGGACTACGACAAACATTTTAAACCCAAAATCAGCTCAATCGGCCCAGCCGTTCTCGAGTTTTAATCAGACTAACGAACATCAATTCATTTTTATTTATATAGATTGTAGTAGTTCCGGAAATAATTACCTAAATCCAAAAGTTCATGTAAACATACAACTCTTTAATTAGGAATACAACATTAAAGACAGGGATATTTCAGCACATTGTTTTGTTCGAAGATTTGAACAGTAAGTAAGATATGAAAATTGTTTTAGTTTACAAACGCCACGTAAAACTACATATTGTCGCCTAAACATAATATTATTTATTTCTATTAAATGCCTGCAAAATAGTTCAAACTCTATCGGAATTTCTAATATGGCATATCCTTGTGGGACGCACTGTTTATTTTTTTGGCCAACTTTGTTTTGCAGATATTTTGTTATTTATTTTTTTGCAGCCATACATTTTACATTTACATTATTTGTCAGTACGAATTCACATTATCTAATGTGCTACGTAACGTACAGGGTACTTTCCTTGAGTTTTAGAAAATTTTTAATACGTTATGTGTTTTTCAAGTTAATCGGGGGCCGTGCTTGGCTCGTGCACTTGTTTCAAGAGGTTAAAATCCAATTTTGAAGACTTATGTAACTCTTTTCAAATCCAAATAATATTAAAAAAAAAGTATTTTTTTAATTTTTGGTATCAATACACTAATCTCTGCAACTGATGATCCGATTGGAATGATTCTTTTTGAATATGGCAGGTGAGAAATAGTTCGGGCTGTATAATATCACGTCTTGACTCTTGGGAGCAGCGCAGTAACTAAAATGGCTAGTAAACCATACGAAACTGCTATTCCGAGTATGCTAGTCCAAATCTCCCAATGTTTTCCTCAACCGATTGTGTGATGTCCCTGAAATAAATTTATATCTATTATTCACTAGCAAACTCGGCGAACTCCGTTTCGCCACCAGATGTCTTTGTTTTATGTAACTTTTTTTTTCTTTGCTATAAATCTCACGGAGCCCGAGACCTTTCCAACGAATGCAAAACCGTGAAAATCGGTTCGTGTGTTCTAGAGTTATAACGTCAGGAAGGAAAACCCGACTTATTTTTAAGTAGATAAAGACATGGCCCACCACTCTTGTCTTTTTTTTTTTTTTTTTTTTTTTGGTGAGTGGGAAATCATCCAATGACTGCTCCCGTCCTGGGTGCGACGGGAGGGCGTGTCAGACTCTTACTGACTAAAACCCACTCATGTTCCTTCGATTGCCCTTTATGTTCCAGGGTCACGGTAACCACTATAAACATTCCGCAACCCCGGCAGGCGTTGGCCCTGTTGGGCCCCTTCCTGTGCTGACTCCTTCTCTTTGAGGCGCGCGTGGAACACTAACGCGCCGTCTACGCGGTCCTGGTCCTAGCCGGGCGGCGAGCTACCCATCGCTCGCCATCCGCAGAACCGCGCCTACGGTGGCCGGTAGTCGTCTTGCGACTCTCGACGTCTTCGCCTGGGTCTTAGTCCGGGGCGAGAGGCTCGTCGTTGCCTCTCGCGCGCCGCCGCCTCCTTCACTAGCATAACTGCTTCGCAGAAGGAGGCGACGGCATCCCATTCCGTCTCGCCCCGAAGCATGGCCTGAACCAGCGCCGGGCGCGAGAGGTCACCGCCGCCGATCGCCTCTACGAGGACACGTCGATGCTCCGCCCATGCGCGGCACACCTCAACTGTGTGCTCGACCGTGTCCTCCAGGCGACCGTTGCTGCAGTGGTGACACCCAGGCGTCGCTTCGCCCGAATCCGACACAGGAACCTCCCGAACTGACCATGTCCGGTGAGGACCTGTGTCAAGCGAAACGTGAGAGTGCCATGACGCCTCTCCAGCCACTCCTCAAAGAGGGGTCTTACCGCCGCTATAACGGCGTGCCCAGCACTAGGTTGCGACAGTCGTTGTCTCCATTCCGCCATGAGATCTCGCCGGAGCTCCGTGAGCCGTGCCGCGATAACCCGCGGCATCGGGACTTCACCCCGGCGTTGCACTTCCACGCGCCACTCGTACGTGTGTGCAAGGACTGTTGCCTCCAGATCCCACGGCGGGACGCCGGCAAGGAGGCATGCCGCCTCACAGGAGACCGTGCGGTATCCCCGCACCATGCGAATGGCCATGACCCTCTGGGACGCCCTCAAAAGTCGGGCCGGAGCCGCGGCTAGATTGGGCGCCCACACCGGAGCCCCGTAGAGGGCCATGGACCGCACGATCCCCGTGTAGAGCCTCCGGCAGGAGGCGTTTGGGCCACCGAGATTGGGCAGGAGCCGCTTGAGGGCAGCTCCGGCCTTCGCCAGTTTGGGGCCCAAACGTCGGAAGTGCTCCGTAAAGTTCCACCGGTTGTCGAGGACAAGTCCCAGGTACTTTATCGTCGACTCGACACCGATGTGAACCCCTCCCACCGTTATCTGAGACCCCGGAGGTGGCCGGTGCCGAGGGCCATGAAAACACATGGCCTCGGACTTGTGCAGGGCCACCTCGAGTCCCAGCTGCCGGATCCTGTCCACGACTGTCGCAACTCCATTTGTCATCAAGTCGGCCGCCGCCTGGAACGACCCTCCCTGCGCTAGGACTAGCGTGTCGTCAGCGTAGCACACTACGCTGACACCATTGGGAAGGTCGGCGCGCAGCACCCAGTCGTACCCGATGTCCCACAGGAGCGGCCCCAGGACCGATCCCTGTGGAACACCGCACGACATCCCTCGTCGACTCCACACTCCCTCGTGACCGGGGTAGATGACGGCTCATCCAATTTTAATGAAAACTTTTGTTCAAAACAGAGTTGTTGAAATTAACGATTTAACTAGTGACTGCGTTTGGTCACACGTACAGGGTATTAATAATCCCGCTGACTTGTTATCGCGCGGTGTGGATTTACTTGAGCTCATTCATAAAGATTTGTGGTGGGCCGGGCCTAAGTTTATTAGTGAGTCATCTCCTATAATTGAACATAATCAGAACTCTGTACAATTACCATTAGATGTTTTGCCCGAATTAAGATCACACGCTGTGACAGACTCGCCACGTAACGTGTTTCCGTTTGAACGATTTTCATCATTTAATAAAATGACAAGAACAGCTGCTTACGTTAGGCGATTCTTTCACAACGTTCGGTACAAAACAGAACGTAGACAGGGACCGTTGTCCGTAAATGAGCTACATGAGTCAACTGTTACACTCGCCCGGTTATCTCAAATAGATTCATTCCCTCTCGAATATAATTCATTATTAAAACGATTGCCAAACATAAAATTTTCACGTAACCTGTCAGGCCTCAATATATTTCTAAGTAATGATTCTTTGATTAGAGTAGGAGGTAGGTTAGACAATTGTAGTAATTTTACGTATGATAAAAAGCATCCAATATTGCTTTGTGGTAAACACAGATTTACTTTTCTTTTATTTAATTACAAACATTTACGTTTATGCCATGCAGGTCCACAAGTATTACTTTCAACCATCCGCGAAGAGTGGTGGCCACTTGGTGGTAGAAATTTAGCACGTTCAATTGTTCATAAATGTGTCAGATGCGTTCGGCTGAGTGGGAAAACGTTTAGCCCAATAATGGGCAACCTCCCAGCTGAAAGGTTAATACCTGGGTTTCCGTTTCTCCGCACTGGCACTGACTACTGTGGCCCAGTTTTCATATTGAACCGTCAAGGGAGAGGTTCAAGATTAATTAAATGTTATATTTGTGTATTTATTTGTTTTGCTACTCGAGCAATTCATCTTGAATTAGTTTCAAACCTCTCCACAGATGGTTATCTCCTTTGCTTAAAAAGATTTATATCAAGAAGGGGTAAACCATTAGAAATATATTCCGATAATGGAAAAAATTATGTCGGTGCGGCTAATGACTTAAATAAATTTTTAACGACATGTTCAAACGAGATTATCGAGAAAGCCGCTACCGAAAACATTAAATTTAAATTCATTCCCCCATACTCCCCTCATTTTGGTGGCTTGTGGGAAGCAGGGGTCAGATCTTGCAAGTATCATTTGAGACGCGTTGTAGGAAATTCAAACCTCACGTTTGAGGAGTTTAACACGGTGTTGATACAGGTTGAGGCTGTCTTGAACTCTCGCCCGCTAACACCTCTCTCATCAGACCCAAATGACCTACAAGCACTAACTCCGGGGCACTTTCTGATCGGACGTCCGCTCACTGCACCTGTCTGTGATGACATCACTGCCGCGGCTATCAGTCGTCTTCCTCGTTATGATCGCATTGAACAAATGCGCCAACATTTTTGGCAACGTTGGTCGAAGGAGTATGTCAGTGAACTACAAACTAGAACCAAATGGAAGACCCATAAAAGTGATGTCACTCCAAACCAACTCGTCCTCATCAAAGATGACAACGTGCCGCCGTTACAATGGCGACTTGGACGCATCATTCGAGTATGCACCGGGAAGGACGGAGTTTCACGCGTTGCCATCATCAAGACTGCTTTTGGAGAAGTGCAGCGTTCTTTCCCAAGAATATGTCCTTTACCTGTCAAGTTAACAACCGAAGAAAGTGATGTTCCGGAACCCAGAGCTTCCAGGGGGGGGAGCATGTCACCGCCACAATAGTGTCGGCTTAACGTCAATGTCATGTGACAGTTATGACATTGACGTAACGGTGCGTCAGAACGCGCGCCACGTAAAGTAGCTGTCAACATAAAAACTTCCTCTTGCGGCGGCCGTCGCAACTGCAACACGCGTTCACCATCACCTCGAAGTCACCGTTTAAAAAAACCGTTCCTGGGAAATTCAAGTAAGACCGTTTTCAACTTACTACACTCCTAAACATTGGTCTACTACACTGCCCTGTGCCACCGCATCCCCTGTCGTAAGGGCTCGCACGCGCATGATGGCGTCCACCGTGGAGCGTCCTCTACGGAAGCCGAACTGACCGTCCGCCAGATCCGGCCCCACCCGCACCAGCCGCTCGACGAGGCGGCTCGCAATCACTCTCTCCAAGAGCTTTGCCGCCTCGTCGAGCAAAACGATGGGCCGGTACGCGGACGGAGAGTCCGCAGGACGCCCCGGCTTCGGTATGAGGACCAGCTTCCCTGTCTTCCAACGAAGTGGGAACTGGCCCTCCTCCAAGCATGCGCTAAAGAGCCCCCTTAGTCGAGGCCCGAGAGCCCCTAAGGCCAGGACCCAGGCCTTCCCTGGTAGGCCGTCGGGTCCTGGGGCGGTGTTCTTGGCCCTAAGCCTTAGCACCGCCACTCCCAGTTCTACCTCGGTCACCTCTGGAACGTCGTCGTCGTCGCCGTCGCGGTCCGCGTCGGACACCGCCGGTGGCGGAGCCATGAGCGGGGGAGAAAAACTCCCCCCGCGAAGGGAACAGAGCGCTCACAACGCCCTCTACGACCTGGGGCCGGAGACTCTGCGTCAGCGGGGGGCCCGCGGTACGGAGCTTGCCCCGCACCGCCAAGTAGGGGCGCCCCCACGGATCTCTGTCCAGAGTCCCCAGCGTCTCTTGGCGGGCCGAAGCTTTGGCCCGCAATATCTCCAGTCGGAGGGCTTCCTTCGCCGCTCTGTACCCCTCGTACAGCTCCGCCTCAATGGCATCCGCATCCACAGGGCGGATACGGAGCCTGCGGTGTCTGGTGTACGGGCGTCGCGCAGCCACGCACGCCTCACGTAGTGACGTGATTTGCGGCGACCACCAGTACACCTGGCGCTGACCCCTTCCAGGCTGAACCCGGGGCATTGCCATGTCACAGATATCGGACATGGCCTCCTGGAACCACCCAGCCTCGGCATTGATGTCGGCAGGCCTGTCCGGTGATGACACCCAGGCCTGCACTATCGAGGCTTCCAGGAGAAGCTCCCGGTCCAGCTGCTTCAGCGCCCAACGCGGACCGCTTGGGGTCCGTCGGACCGGCGCAGCGGAGGTCTGGGCGGAGACGTCAAACCGGATGTACCGGTGGTCGGAGAACGTCTCCACCTCCTCCATTACGCGCCAGTCAACGACACGCGGTGACAGAGCGGGGCTGGCGAACGAAATGTCCACCACCGACTCACCCCGCATCCGCACACACGTGGGGACGGAACCCTGGTTCAGCACAACTAGGCCTGCCTCTAGGGCCCAGTTTTCCACCATTCTCCCCCGTGCATCAGTATATCGGGAGCCCCAAGCCAGATTCTTGGCATTGAAGTCCCCGAGAACGAGCACGGGGAGGGTTTGGAACCCGGCGACGACGACGCTCAGCTCCATAAGGGAGTTGTGGAGTTCGACGAGGGATCGGCTCGGGGAGAGATAGACGCCTACCACGGCGATCTCCCCGAACCGTGCCGCAACGCACCCCTGTGCCCTCTTGACGCCTTCGAGGTTGGGGTACCGGCGGCGGCCGACGAGATGATGGTCACCGAGCCGCTCAGGTCCTCCACCCAAGAATCCCTGGGCGGGACAAAGTACGGCTCGGAGACCACGGCGATGTTGATCGACCACTGCGCCATGCTCTGGAGCAACAGATCCTGAGCGGCGGCGCAGTGGTTGATGTTCGCCTGTACGAGGCGCAATGGAGCCATTATTGGCACTCCATTGCGGCCTCGGTGGTCGCGGCGGCAGCGACGGGCGCGGCAGCGGCGGGAACGGCGGGAGCGGCGGCAGCCGCAGCAGCGGGAGCGGCGGCAGCGGCAGCGGCGGCAGAGGGCCCTCTGCTTTTGCCTCTTGTCTTGGCGGGTGGGGCGCAAGCCTTGCCCCCAGCCCGGTGATCAGCCGGCTTGCCAGCTGCCGCACATACATAGCAGTGCGGCGCGGCAGTACACGAGCCGGCCTTGTGACCGGGCTGACCGCAACGGAAGCAATCTCCGCTACGGTCGACCTCCGCGGTGCAGCGGACACCGACATGGTGCCCCACCTGGCACCTGTAGCACCGCAAAGGCCTGGGCTCCAGCAACTTAACTTGCGCCGAGGTCCATCCCACCTTCAGCCTGTGGCCCTCCGCCGAGATCGTCTTCGCCACCGTAGCGGGACAGCTCACCGTGACCGCTCCCAACCTGGAGCGGTCAAGGCGGATGGTGCCCACCCTCAAATCGTCGGTGGGGCATCCCCCCGCCTTGGCAACGGCGGCCGCCACCTCCTCCGCCCTGATGGAGTCGTCTAGGCCCGAGATGCGCACATCTATGCGCATGGTGGGCCTGGACACTCGGACCTCCTCCGCCGGCAGCGACGCCCGGAGCTTTTCGGCCAGGACGTCGGCGATGGGGCCGCTGGTGGCTCCTGGGACCTCCAGCATGCGGGCTCCGGTCGCCGTGACCCGGAGCCGCAGGCCTTCGGTGACGCCGATCTCGGCCAAGTCCACCGCCGCTTTCGCCTTCGTAAGGACGGACCCGTAGGTCACGCCCTTCTTCTCCGCCTCCGGCTGCAGGGTGATTACCACCGCTGCAGTCTTTGGAGTGCGGAGCCTGGCCGCAAGGCTCCTTGCCTTGCGACGCTCCCGCTGCCGCTGCCGCTTTTTTGCGGCCCTGGCCGCCTTGGCCGCCTTTTTCTTCTCCCCTGCGACTTGCCAGCCGGGCTCAGCCGGACTTTCGGCAGTCGGGGGAGAAGGGGGAAGAGAGGCAGGCGGCGGGGGACGTTGTGCAGCCACACTCGCTGCAGGTGCCCCTACCGCTTTTGGCTTCGCCCCCTTGCCCTTGTTGGGCGGTGCGGCCTTCCCCTTCGCCTGTTGCGGCGCGGTGGCACGCCTCGACGTGCCCGCCGCAGGCGTCGCGGCCACAGCGGCAAATGATGCCGCTGGCCTTGCCGTCGACGCCGCCGGGACCGCACTACTGGCCGCGAGCGGGGGCCGGAGGACTATGCCTTCCAGCACCGAAAACCGGCGCTGGAAGTCCGCCATGCCCTGCACCACAGCTTTCAGCAGGTCCCGCTCCGACTCCTCCTTGGGCTCCTCTGTGCGGGGCGCATCCCCCCGGAGCCTGGCCAGCTCCGCGTTTAGCTTTTTGTTCTCCTCCCGTAGTTCTTCAATGGCGGCCAGCATAGCGGCCAGCTCCGTGCCCGCCGTATTCTCGGCATTCGCCGCCGCCAAAATCTCGGCAGTGGCATCGGCGATGGCCCTGTCCTTCGAGCCCTTCTTCTTTTTGAGGGCCACAGACACCAACGCCGAAGTCACTACCTCCGCCAGGCTAACCGCGCGCTCCGGTTTGGAGCTCCCCGCGGTGGCGGATGCACCGTCAACCTGCGCGGAAGCCGCTCCAGGGTGTCGCCCCTCCAGGGCGAGCCTTTCAGCTCGCCGAGCCGCCTCCTGCGCGGGGAGCTTGCGCCCCCCTCCTCCAACACGGCCCGCTCCCCGCCTGCTGGTGGGGATTTTGGGGGCCGGTGCCGCCGCTTCGCTGTCGGAGGACGACGAGGCGCCCTCCGACATTGTCCGCTTCCTGCTGCGGCTTCTCCTCCTTTCTCGCCCTGAGCTACCCGAGCTCGAGCCGTTCGAGCTCGAGCTTCTAGAGCTCGAGCCCATCACTGCGTCAGCCTCAATAGACCGCGCCTCTCCCTTTCTTCCGGTGTTTTTTTTTAAATATTGTTTAGCATCATTCATAGTCAAGTCCCACGAGTATGGGGGATTTAAGACGTACACCCAGGATAACCCCCTGTACCTGGGCAAGTGTACATTTGTAACCCAACCAGAGGGTCCACCGGTTCCCTGGCTGGGGGTGCGCTAGAGACTGATGCGCCGTCCACAAATAGACGACACTACTCCTCAGCCATTCGTACCTTCGCCACGCACCAGAACTTGGTATTAGAGGTGATTTTTTATAGAGGTTGTCTACCTCGCGGCCCGGGCGGTTAAGCCAAGGCCCTCGACCCCCGTCGAAAGTCAGAGACATGACCGTAACAGACTACGGGGCTACGAGATCAACGGGGGCAGCTAGGGATGACGACCCCCAGCTGCCTGCTCTGCGGCAGGGTGAGTGCACGCAGAGCCCGTTCCCCGACTCCAACACACACTGCCCTCTGCTACTCAGAGGGACAGGTGGTGGAGTCCTCCGCGACAGAAGATTCGAAAGTGTGCAACGAGACCCCACAGGCACAACGTACCGTGGCGAGTCGTTGCACACCTCCCGGGGTGCACCGTCCCTCGGACTGGCCTTCGCCCCGGACGGATCCATAAGCGAACTCCAGCCCTCGGGCACACGAGGAGGTTTTCTGTCCATGCACCCCAACCACTCTTGTCTAAGGTGGAGTGGTAAGTTTTAGATAACAATAATATACCTAAAAATACGTTATTAATTGCTTTTTATTTGTATACTCTAAACCTTGGAACTTCTGGTGCGATTGGAACTTTTATTTTAGTGCATAATAGATGAGGAAGAGTGTAGGCTATATAATATCACGCCAAGACTCACGAGAGCTGCGTAGTAACCAAACACGACCAAGGCTGCGAAGGACCGCTATTAATAGAGAGTTGAGTTTGTTTCTTCTCAGAGTAATCCAGCTAGGAAACACCGACTCATCGTTTGTTTAGAATAAGAAAAAAAAATACACGCGTCAGTTATTTTATTAATCTTTGAATACTATGTTGTACCAGTTTTTCTCAATTTTTTTTTTCACTTATTACTTCTTCTACCAATACCAACCACCAATACCAATACCAAGTACCAATGTGACTTTTTCAATTCATATGTACTTTCTAAAGTTTATCTTAGACATCACAGACATCGGTGAAGGAAAACATTGTGAGGAAACCTGGACTTGTATTTAATATAAGTCCGAAATCGCCAACCCGCCTTGAGCAAGCGTGGTGATCAATGCTCGTGCCTTCTCTGTATGAGAAGAGGCCTTTGCCCTGCAGTGGGACAGTCATAGGCTGGTATTATTATTATTACTTCTTCTACGTGTCGTTAAAAGCTTTATTGACCCTAACTGAGGGATACAAGGAGGCTAAATAAATATAGATTGGTTGTGTTTTTAATAAATATTCGTGCATTTATAATGGCGGCCAAGAAAAAATGCAACTTTTGATAAAGATACCTAGCGTCATCTATCACAGTTTAGTCAACAAAACCTTAGAAAGAGACAGCTCAACTAAAGGGCAAGTTAAATGGCATGGAAATTTTACTCTTTGCCGCTAGAGTGCACTGAATGAACTCGTGAACAAACGAAAGCTGAAAATAGACTTCGGTTCGTTTGTTATTATGCACGAGTTATAAAAAGTAACATTTACATTAAAACATTAAAAACTGTTTTTGTGAATGTTTTCATAGACTAGAAGAAGAATTAGAATAAACCTGTTATTTTTCTTTTGTATACACAGAAAAAGAATAGATAAAAAAATCTAAAATAAAACTAAAAAATATGATATTGGTGCCGATTCTCTTGTGCACAAACTATCGTAAATTTAAGTTAAGTGCATCTTTCTCTTTCCTTTTAATTAAGAAAAGGACAGAAGATCAAATATTAGTTAAGTCCTGTCAAATTTAGACACTCCATAGATAATTTAGACGCAATTTAAAAACATGGCGTCTAAATATACGTCAATTTTCATCAGGCGCTGTCTAATTTGACAGGATTAAACTAAAATGTATCTTCTGTCCTTTTCTTTAAGAAATGGAAAGAGAAAGATGCATTTAACTTAAATTTACGATAGTTTGTGCACAAGAGAATCGGCACCATTGTTGACAGTGCAATGTATAGTGGTTCGGAATTGCAATGTCTGATTCCGACTCAAACGAGCTTGCTTTGGCCCTTGGAGGTATGCGGAACCGAGTGTAAAGTTGAACTCCATCTCTGAAACTATTAGTTCAACTGGAGTAATTAATTATGTGTACAATAGCCATATTTATAACCATTTATGCTTAAGACGGAGTATTTATTTCAGGTAAATACGGTAAAACGGAATAAAGGTAATTTCTTATTTTTGCATACACTAATCTCTGGAACTGCTGATCCGATTGAAATAATTCTTGTTGTTTATGATAGATGAGGAATAATAAAGGCTATATAATATTACGCTATGACCCACGGGAGTGGGGTAGTATCCAAAGACGCGGGCCAAACAGCGAGGTAAAGTTTGTCTTAGTAGAAATGACGCACCTCACTACATAATTATCCATACGTTAAATTTTCTTGTGTACGTAAAATGCTGTAGTGAGAAAAGTAATTTTTTCTACTTCGACAAGTGCTTTAATAATATCTGTTAATGAATAAGTGTAAGTTTCTATAAAACGTTTCGATTTTAACCGACTTTAAAAAGCCGCCGACTTCCAAAGTTGAGGAGATTTTTATTTTATACTGATGAAGTGTTCTTACGTGTCTTAAAGTATTTTACTGACTATGATTAAGAACAAAGGGAGTTTAAACTTAATTAAGTTGACGGTCAATAAAGAGGAATTCAACTCACTAAATGTCCAGTCGCAGTTTCATCTTACCGGGATTCCAATACAAGATCTTGTTGTATGAAGTGTATTATATGTGTTGCAGAATGTTTATAATAGTTGCAATCGAAGGAACATGAGTGCGTTTTAGTCAGTAAAAGTCTGACACGCCCTCCCGCCGCACCCAAAACGGGAGCAGTCATTTGATGATTTCCCAGTCACCAAAAAAAAATGTGTATAATTATGTAAATTCTTCAGGTTAATAATTATGATGAAACTGAATGTAGACTTCATTGTTCATTTCTTATATTACATACATACACATACACTAATTTCTGTAACTACTGATCCGA
This sequence comes from Athetis lepigone, assembly GCA_033675125.1. NCBI lineage: Eukaryota > Metazoa > Arthropoda > Insecta > Lepidoptera > Noctuidae > Athetis > Athetis lepigone. The sequence goes on along the minus strand of CM066219.1, from coordinate 25,496,593 downwards.
TTGCAATAATTCTTTTTTTATATGATAGATGAGAAATAATAATAATTATATAATATTACGCTATGACCCACGGGAGTGGGTAGTATTCAAGGACGCGGGTCAAACAGCGAGGTAAAGTTTGTTTAAGTAGAAATGAAGAGCATACAGCATTTTATTTAAATGATTAAAGCAATTTAAATTTTAACGAATCCGTTTATTCTGTTTGGATCGCCGTAGACAAGAGCTACATAATTATTCATACGTTAAATTTATTTGTGTACGTATAATTTTGTAGTGGAGACGCGTCGTTTCTACTTAGAAACGCTCTAAGGCCCGTATTAATAGACGTCACTCAACTCCGAGACGCTCTCAAGTATTTTGCTGCCCTTGTCATTCTAAAGGGAAAAAATAAGGACAGCAATAAACTTGAGAGCGTCTCAGAATTGAGTGATGTCTATTAATACAGGCCTCAATCTGTTTATGAATAAGTGTGTGTTTCTATAACGTATTATTTTTAACCGTATTTCAGAAAGCAGGAGGAATCCATTCGTCGGGAATCTTTTCATGTATTCCCCGATTTCTCGACAACACCTAGAGCGAAAAAAAAAACTTTTTTATTTCGAAAGAGTATACAATACAGGTTGTACAATAGTAAGCAGGTCGGTGATTATGTTGTTTTCTGTAACAAACTAAACATTTGCATTCAGAAATTATCATTTGGTAAAGAGGTGCTTGTAAAGAAGACCATAAATGACAATCGGAATTTCTCAACTAGTCGGAATCGGAATTTGCTCGAAATATTATTTAGTTCATCGCCAACCTATTACTGAACTGGATTTTGAACTGAATGAAACTCCACACTAAAAAGTAAGTATAAAAATAATCTTTAGAAAAAAAACCCACCTTCAAAAACTGAAAACTAACTTAAATTTCGAATGTCGTTGCCAATGCTAAACCAAAAACAGAACAGTTGCCGTCGACTTCCAAAATTTTAAAGGCGATTGGGTTTTTTTCGCGATTTTTAATAGGTTAGGCGCATTAGGGCTAATTCTCGTTTTGGCAACCGACTACTTCTCATTTGGGCTACTTCTCGTTATACTGATGAAGGTCTTACGTGTCACAGAGTGTTATACTGACTATGAATAAGAACACAGGGAGTCTAAATTAAACTAATTTGACGGCCAATGAAAAATTTAAGAGTATTTAACTCACAAAATGTCCAGTTACAGTATCATCTTATGATCTCATGATGTGTGTGAAAAATGTTCTACTATGATAAACTGAATGAAGACTTCATTGTTCATTTCTTATTTTTGCATACACTAATCTCTGGACCTACTGGTCCGATTGCAACAATTCTTGTTTTATATGATAAACGAAGAATAATAAAGGCTATATAATATCACGCTACCACCCACAGGAGTGGTGCAGTAACAAAAGACGAGGATCCAACAGCGAGGTAAATCTGTTAATGAAATAAGCTCAGGTTTCTACGACAGTTTTCTTTTACTGAAGAAATTAGATCTACGTGTCATAAATTGTTTTGCTGACTATTGAATAAAAAAATAAAAGGAGTCTAGTCCAGCTCGAGACACAATAGAAAGATAGTAACGCGATATCCGGCTGTCGCTTGGTCATCAAAAGGTTAAACAAAATTGATATGAAGAATTGAAGAGTAATTCCACACACAAAATATCGTTGAATTCCAGCCGCATTGTTATTTTTTATTTACATACAACATACATGTAAAAGCATGCAATAAGATACATAAGGTTGCGAAAACACGAATGGGAACAGCGTGATTCTCACTAATAAAAAAAGTGACATTTAAAAAACAAATCTTATAACAGTGATTAAAAACTTGTAAATTTAGATCTACTCTACTCTTTGAGGCGATCTGTGTGGCACTGCGATTGAAATTTTAAAGGATTCCCTTTAAATTTAAATCGCAGTGCCACCGTATTGTCAACTAGCTGTCCCCGCGGTTTCACCCGCGTTATTTTGTTATTTAGGACGCACTGTATATTTTTGGCCCACTTCGTTTTGTACTCTTACAGATATTTTGTTATTTATTTTTTTGCAGCCATACATTTTACATTTCCACATCTAAATTCTTTGTTAGTTTCACACATCTATTCACATTATCTATAGTGCTACGTAACGTACAGGGTACTTTTCTTGAGTTTTAGAAACTTTTTAATACGCTATGTGTTTTTCAAGTAACACGGGGGACGTGCTTAGCTTGTGCACTTGTTTCTTAAATCAAGAGGTCAAAATCTAACTTTGTGGAGTTATGTAACTCTTTTCAAATCCAAATAATATTTAAAAAAAAAGTATTTTTTAATTTTTGGTATCAATACACTAATCTCTGGAACTACTGATCCGATTGGAATGATTCTTTTTGAATGTGGCAGGTGAGAAACAGTTCGGGCTGTATAATATCACGACTTGACTCTTGGGAGCAGCGCAGTAACTAAAAACGCTAGTAAACCGTATGAAACTGTTATTCCGAGTATGCTAGTCCAAATCTCACAATGGTTTCCTCAACCGATTGTGTGATGTCCCTGAAATAAATTTATATCTATTATTCATGAAGGCATGGTTCACCACTCTTGTCTAAGGTGGAGTGGTAAGATTTTAGATAACAATAATATACCTAAAAATATGTTATTAATTGCTTTTTATTTGTATACTCTAAACCTTAGAACTTCTGGTGCGATTGGAACTTTTCTTTTAGTGCATAATAGATGAGGAAGAGTGTAGGTTATATAATATCGCGCCAAGACTCCCGAGAGCTGCGTAGTAACCAAACACGACCAAGGCTGCGAAGGACCGCTATTAATAGAGAGTTGAGTTTGTTTCTTCTCAGAGTAATCCAGCTAGGAAGCACCGGCCCCATCGTTTGTTTAGAATAAGAAAAAAATAATACACGTGTAAAGTTTTATTTACAAAATAAAAGTCATTTTATTAATTTTTTAATACTATGTTGTACCAGTTTTTCTCAATTTTTTTTCACTTATTACTTCTTCTACTTGTCGTTAAAAGTTTTATTGACCCTAACTGAGGGATACAAGGAGGCTAAATATATATGGATTGGTTGTGTTTTTAATAAATATTCGTGCAATTATAATGGCGGCCAAGAAAAAATGCAACTTTTGATAAAGATACCTAGCGTCATCTATCACAGTTTAGTCAACAAAACCTTAGAAAGAGACAATTCAAGTAAAGGGCAAGTTAGGGGATGCATGGAAATTTTACTATTTGCCGCTAGAGTGCGCTGTTTGAACTCGTGAAAAAGCGAAAGCTGAAAATAGACTTCGGTTCGTTTGTTATTATTATACACGAGTTATAAGTTATAAAAAGTAACATTAACATTAAAACATTAAAAACTGTTTTTGTGTATGTATTCATAGACTAGAAGAAGAATTAGAATAAACCTGTTATTTTTCTGTTGTATACACAGAAAAAGAAAATGTAAAAAAATCTAAAATACCTATAATGTGGCGTGAAAAGGGGTAATGTGTAGTGGAGATAAATTAACACTCGACAACAAAAGTTTACAAAGGTTTATTGTAACAAGAAAAGTACAAGAATTCAGGATTACAGAGACTCAGGGTTAAAAGTGGGTTACAAGGTGCTGATCTACGTGACTCCCGTTATGATGAGTGGAGCCACTTAACTTGTGTGTCGCCGGCGCAGGAAAAAGGGCCGAGCGTGCGTCCGCTTCAGCTTAAATAGGCACCCGAAGTCCAGGGTGCGGGGCGAGAGGTCCCCGGCGCGGAAGGATGGCGGCGCCGGCGCCCGCGCTCGTGGTGGGAGGCCGGAGGACGTGACAATAACTAAACAATATGATATTGTTGACAGTGCAATGTATAGTGGTTCGGAACTGCAATGTCTGATACCGACTCGGACGAGCTTGCTTTGGCCCTTGGAGGTATGCGGAACCGAGTGTAAAGTTGAACTCCATCTCTGAAACTATTAGTTCAACTGGAGTAATTAATTTTGTGTACAATAGCCATATTTATAACCATTTATGCTAAAGACGGAGTATTTATTTCAGGTAAATACCTACGGTAAAACGGAATGAAGGTAATTTCTTATTTTTGCATACACTTATCTCTGGAACTGCTGATCCGATTGAAATAATTCTTGTTGTTTATGATAGATGAGGAATAATAAAGGCTATATAATATTACGCTATGACCCACGGGAGTGGGGTAGTATACAAGGACGCGGGCCAAACAGCGAGGTAAAGTTTGTCTTAGTAGAAATGACGCACCTCACTACATAATTATCCATACGTTAAATTTTCTTGTGTACGTAAAATGCGGTAGTGAGGCAAGTAATTTTTTCTACTTCGACTAGTGCTATATCTGTTAATGAATAAGTGTTGGTTTCTACAAAACGTTTTGATTTTAACCGACTTTAAAAAGCCGCCGACTTCCAAAGTTGAGGAGATTTTTTTTTATACTGATGAAGTGTTCTTACGTGTCACAAAGTGTTTTACTGACTATGATTAACAAAGGGAGTATAAACCTAATTAAGTTGACGGTCAATAAAGAGGAATTCAACTCACTAAATGTCCGGTCGCAGTATCATCTTACCGGGATTCCAATACAAGATCTTGTTGTATGATGTGTAACATATGCGTTGCGGAATGTTTATAATAGTTACTGTGACCCTGGAACATAAAGGGCAATCGAAGGAACATGAGTGGGTTTTAGTCAGTAAAAGTCTAACACGCCCACTCACCAAAAAAAAATGTGTAGTAAATTCTTCAGGTTAATAATTATGATGAAACGGAATGTAGACTTCATTGTTCATTTCTTATTTTAGCATACACTAATCTCTGTAACTACTGATCCGATTGCAATAATTCTTGTTTTATATGATAAACGAAGAATAATAAAGGTTATTTAATATCACGCTACCACCCACAGGAGTGGTGTAGTATCAAAAGACGAGGATCAAACCGCGAGGTAAAGCTCAGGTTTCTACGACAATTTTCTTTTACTGAAGAAATTAGGTCTACGTGTCATAAATTGTTTTTCTAGCTATTGAATAAAAATACAAGGAGTCTAGTCCAGCTCGAGATACAATAGAAAGATAGCAACGCGATATCCGGCTGTCGCTTGGTCATCAAAAGGTTAAACAAAATCGATATGAAGAATTGAAGAGTAATTCCACACACAAAATATCGTTGAATTCCAGCCGCAGTGTTATTTTTTATTTACATACAACATACATGTAAAAGCATGCAATAAGATACATTAGGTTGCGAAAACACGAACGAGAACAGCGTGATTCTCACTAATAAAAAAAGTGACATTCAAAAACAAATCTTATAACAGTGATTAAAAACTCGTAGATCTACTCTCCTCTTTGAGGCGATCTGTGTGGCACTGCGATTTAAATTTTAAAGGATTCCCTTTAAATTTAAATCGCAGTGCCACCTTATTGTCAACTAGCTGTCCCCCGCGGTTTCACCCGCGTTATGTTAGGTTTCTGGTTACTGCTCTGCTCCTGAGGGTCATAGCGTGATGTTATGTAGTCTATGTCTTATTTTTATGTGTAAGCTATGTTTCTGTGAAGTACTAGAACGCCATTTGCGCGCATATAAGGCGTGGATGGTTCGTGCTGAATTCAGTAAGCGTATCTACTACGTAGCGTAGAGCCATACCTAGTAGATACGTTTACACGAAGTCTCTTGTGTAAGCAAGATATTTCCCCAAAACCCATAACAGAAAGCTCAGGCTTTAAGTTTGAGTAAATTTACAGTCTTAGGGATACGCGTGTAGTTGACAAATAAATGTTAGACGTCAGTTATAAAATAATTGGGCTTTAATTTCTTTATCAAATTTTAATTTATATCACCTAATTATTTTTTTACTAGCTTTTGCCCGCGGCTTCGCTCGCGGTAAAAAGAGACAAAAAGTAGCCTATGTTACACTCCATCCCTTCAACTAACTCCACTTAAAAATCACGTCAATTCGTCGCTCCGTTTTGCCGTGAAAGAAAGACAAACAGACAGACACACTTTATTAGTATAGATTGCTTACCAAAATGGTTTACTGATCACCGGTTAGGTTAGGTTAGGTTAGAACTGTGACCACACAACGCCAGGTCAACAGTAATCTACTATGAGTGATTAATTTTATTTACCCTAGTCAAAATCAGACTCATATAAAAAGTACTTTACGAAACATAATTTTTGTCTGTTATTGTTACTATATCTGGCAAGTTAAACATAAGCCTTTTTAGATTATCTTTACCAAAGTCAGGTAAACCGAATAGGAAAGAGTTGCAATCTTATTAAATAAAGGTTTATTTTAATACAAATTAAAAGCACAGCACATTGAAACCGCCGAAATAACAGCACAGGCCCTATTTATATATCAATACGCGCTTGTTTTCTTAAGCTCGATGAATCTGGTTCATTATTTAGTAAAACTCTTTACAATATTGAAAACGGGAACGCCATCAGAGAAGGAAAAACTTTTGAGGGAATCTAAACTTACATTGCCACATGTCGACATCAATCTACCGTGGGGGTGGAGATCAGTGATTAAACTTTGTGAATGAAAATAGTTTGAGAGAAAATTAATTCAACTTATTTACTCTTTTCACTAGCAATAAAAAATAATGAAACACACGCTAAAATATTTTATTTTTGTAATAAAAATCAGCCAGTACGAAATTATCGCCACCTCTCTATTAGGTAGCTAGTAGACATGACCAGTAAACCAAGACCGACAACATACTCCAGCCAGACCGAAGTGTCTATGTAAAAAAATAGTTTCAACTCTATCGGAATTTCTTGTATGGCATATCCTTAGGACGCACTGTATATTTTTGGCCCACTTTGTTTTGTACTCTTACAGATATTTTGTTATTTATTTTTTTGCAGCCATACATTTTACATTTCCACATCTAAATTCTTTGTTAGTTTCACACATCTATTCACATTATCTATAGTGCTACGTAACGTACAGGGTACTTTCCTTGAGTTTTAGAAACTTTTTAATACGCTTTGTGTTTTTCAAGTTACACGGGGGACGTGCTTAGCTTGTGCACTTGTTTCTTAAATCAAGAGGTCAAAATCTAACTTTGTGGAGTTATGTCTCTCTTTTCAAATCCAAATAATATTTAAAAAAAAAGTATTTTTTAATTTTTGGTATCAATACACTAATCTCTGGAACTGCTGATCCGATTGGAATGATTCTTTTTAAATGTGGCAGGTGAGAAACAGTTCGGGCTGTATAATATCACGACTTGACTCTTGGGAGCAGCGCAGTAACTAAAAACGCTAGTAAACCGTACGAAACTGCTATCTCACAATGTTTTCTTCAACCGATTGTGTGATATATTATTTATAAGTATAATAGTTTATTAATTGTTTATTTATTTGTATACTCTATGTTTAACCTTGGTGTGATTGGAACTTTTCTTTTAGTGCATAATAGATATTAGTGCATAAAGATACTCAGCGTCATCTATTCGACAAGAATTCAAATAAAGGGCAACTCAGGGGATGGGTATGGAAATTGAACTCTTTGCCGCTAGAGTGCGCTGAATAAACTCGTGAACAAGCGAAAGCTGAAAATAGACTTCGGTTCGTTTGTTATAACACACGAGTTATCTATCTATACTAATATTATAAAGAGGTCAAATTTGTAAGTTTGTAAGTTTGTAAGCCCACGGGAGCGGAGCAGTACCAAAAAATGCGGGTAAAACCGCAGGGGACAGCTAGTAAGTTATAAAAAGTAACATTTACATTAAAATATTAAAAACTGTTTTTGTGAATGTTTTCATAGACTAGAAGAAGAATTAGAATAAACCTGTTATTTTTCTGTTGTATACCTACACAGAAAAAGAATAGGTAAAAAAACTAAAATATAACTAAAAAAATGTGATATTGTTGACAGTGCAATGTACCTATAGTGGTTCGGAATTGCAATGTCTGCTACCGACTCGAACGAGCTTGCTTTGGCCCTTGGAGGTATGCGGAACCGAGTGTAAAGTTGAACACATCTCTGAAACTATTAGTTCAACTGGAGTAATTAATTTTGTGTACAATAGCCATATTTATAACCATTTATGCTTAAGACGGAGTATTTATTTCAGGTAAATACGGTAAATCGGAATGAAGGTAATTTCTTATTTTTGCATACACTTATCTCTGGAACTGCTGATCCGATTGAAATAATTCTTGTTGTTTATGATAGAGGAGGAATTATAAAGGCTATATAATATTACGCTATGACCCATGGGAGTGGGGTAGTATCCAAAGACGCGGGCCAAACAGCGAGGTAAAGTTTGTCTTAGTAGAAATGACGCACCTCACTACATAATTATCCATACGTTAAATTTTCTTGTGTACGTAAAATGCTGTAGTGAGGCAAGTAGTTTTTAACCGACTTCAAAAAAGGAGTAGGTTCTCAATTCGTCTGTATGTTTTTTTTTTGTATGTTTGTTACGCGATATCTCCGTCAATTATAAACGGATTTTGATGGTTATTTTTTTGTTTAATAAGTCATGATCCCCATCCCGAGTCGACACTCAAAAGTAATAAATAAAAACTTAAAAAAAATAATAATAACCGCCTTCAAAAACTAAAAACCCAAAAATAACTAAAATTTCGGAAGTCGGTGGCTTCTGTTCTGCCAGTCAATTTGTGTTGCCACCGGCTCGACTTCCGAAATTTTAGTTAATTTTTGGTTTTTAGTTTTTGAAGGCGGTTGTTAATATTTTTGAATTAAGGTTATTTTTCTACTTCGACAGTGCTATATCTGTTAATGAATAAGTGTGAGTTTCTACAAAACGTTTCGATTTTAACCGACTTTAAAAAGCCGCCGACTTCCAAAGTTGAGGAGATTTTTATTTTTATACTGATGAAGTGTTCTTACGTGTCTTAAAGTATTTTACTGACTATGATTAAGAACAAAGGGAGTATAAACTTAATTAAGTTGACGGTCAATAACGAGGAATTCAACTCACTAAATGTCCAGTCGCAGTATCATCTTACCGGGATTCCAATACAAGATCTTGTTGTATGATGTGTATATGTAAATTCTTCAGGTTAATAATTATGATGAAACTGAATGTTTATTGTTGATTGTTTATTGTTTATTGTTAATTAAAACGGTATACACCAATTACATTAATTAACACACAATGTAGACTTCATTGTTCATTTCTTATTTTAGCATACACTAATTTCTGTAACTACTGATCCGATTGCAATAATTCTTTTTTTATATGATGGATGAGATATAATAAAAATTATATAATATTACGCTATGACCCACGGGAGTGGGGTAGTATTCAAGGACGCGGGTCAAACAGCGAGGTAAAGTTTGTCTAAGTAGAAATGAAGAGCATACAGCATTTTATTTAAATGATTAAAGCAATTTAAATTTTAACGGATCGGTTTATTCTGTGTAGATCGCCGTAGACAAGAGCTACATAATATTCATACGTTAAATTTATTTGTGTACGTATAATTTTGTATAGTGCGGACGCGTCGTTTCTACTTAGAAACGCCCTAAATCTGTTTATGAATAAGTGTGTGTTTCTATAACGTATTATTTTTAACCGTATTTCAGAAAGCAGGAGGAATCCATTCGTCAGGAATCTTTTCATGTATTTCCCGATTTCTCGACAACACCTAGAGCGAAAAAAAACTTTTTTATTTCGAAAGAGTATACAAAACAGGTTGTACAATAGTAAGCAGGTCGGTGATTATGTTGTTTTCTGTAACAAACTAAGCATTCGCATAATTTTCATTTGGTAAAGTGGCGCTTGTAAAGAAGACCATAAATGAAAACCGGAATTTCTCAACTAGTCGGAATCGGAATTTGCTCGAAATATTATTTAGTTCATCGCCAACCTATTACTGAACTGGATTTTGAACTGAATGAAACTCCACACTAAAAAGTAAGTATAAAAATAATCTTTAGAAAAAAAACCCACCTTCAAAAACTGAAAACTAACTTAAATTTCGAATGTCGTTGCCAATGCTAAACCAAAAACAGAACAGTTGCCGTCGACTTCCAAAATTTTAAAGGCGATTGGGTTTTTTTCGCGATTTTTAATAGGTTAGGCGCATTAGGGCTAATTCTCGTTTTGGCAACCGACTACTTCTCATTTGGGCTACTTCTCGTTATACTGATGAAGGTCTTACGTGTCACAGAGTGTTATACTGACTATGAATAAGAACACAGGGAGTCTAAATTAAACTAATTTGACGGCCAATGAAAAATTTAAGAGTATTTAACTCACAAAATGTCCAGTTACAGTATCATCTTATGATCTCATGATGTGTGTGAAAAATGTTCTACTATGATAAACTGAATGAAGACTTCATTGTTCATTTCTTATTTTTGCATACACTAATCTCTGGACCTACTGGTCCGATTGCAACAATTCTTGTTTTATATGATAAACGAAGAATAATAAAGGCTATATAATATCACGCTACCACCCACAGGAGTGGTGCAGTAACAAAAGACGAGGATCCAACAGCGAGGTAAATCTGTTAATGAAATAAGCTCAGGTTTCTACGACAGTTTTCTTTTACTGAAGAAATTAGATCTACGTGTCATAAATTGTTTTGCTGACTATTGAATAAAAAAATAAAAGGAGTCTAGTCCAGCTCGAGACACAATAGAAAGATAGTAACGCGATATCCGGCTGTCGCTTGGTCATCAAAAGGTTAAACAAAATTGATATGAAGAATTGAAGAGTAATTCCACACACAAAATATCGTTGAATTCCAGCCGCATTGTTATTTTTTATTTACATACAACATACATGTAAAAGCATGCAATAAGATACATAAGGTTGCGAAAACACGAATGGGAACAGCGTGATTCTCACTAATAAAAAAAGTGACATTTAAAAAACAAATCTTATAACAGTGATTAAAAACTTGTAAATTTAGATCTACTCTACTCTTTGAGGCGATCTGTGTGGCACTGCGATTGAAATTTTAAAGGATTCCCTTTAAATTTAAATCGCAGTGCCACCGTATTGTCAACTAGCTGTCCCCGCGGTTTCACCCGCGTTATTTTGTTATTTAGGACGCACTGTATATTTTTGGCCCACTTCGTTTTGTACTCTTACAGATATTTTGTTATTTATTTTTTTGCAGCCATACATTTTACATTTCCACATCTAAATTCTTTGTTAGTTTCACACATCTATTCACATTATCTATAGTGCTACGTAACGTACAGGGTACTTTTCTTGAGTTTTAGAAACTTTTTAATACGCTATGTGTTTTTCAAGTAACACGGGGGACGTGCTTAGCTTGTGCACTTGTTTCTTAAATCAAGAGGTCAAAATCTAACTTTGTGGAGTTATGTAACTCTTTTCAAATCCAAATAATATTTAAAAAAAAAGTATTTTTTAATTTTTGGTATCAATACACTAATCTCTGGAACTACTGATCCGATTGGAATGATTCTTTTTGAATGTGGCAGGTGAGAAACAGTTCGGGCTGTATAATATCACGACTTGACTCTTGGGAGCAGCGCAGTAACTAAAAACGCTAGTAAACCGTATGAAACTGTTATTCCGAGTATGCTAGTCCAAATCTCACAATGGTTTCCTCAACCGATTGTGTGATGTCCCTGAAATAAATTTATATCTATTATTCATGAAGGCATGGTTCACCACTCTTGTCTAAGGTGGAGTGGTAAGATTTTAGATAACAATAATATACCTAAAAATATGTTATTAATTGCTTTTTATTTGTATACTCTAAACCTTAGAACTTCTGGTGCGATTGGAACTTTTCTTTTAGTGCATAATAGATGAGGAAGAGTGTAGGTTATATAATATCGCGCCAAGACTCCCGAGAGCTGCGTAGTAACCAAACACGACCAAGGCTGCGAAGGACCGCTATTAATAGAGAGTTGAGTTTGTTTCTTCTCAGAGTAATCCAGCTAGGAAGCACCGGCCCCATCGTTTGTTTAGAATAAGAAAAAAATAATACACGTGTAAAGTTTTATTTACAAAATAAAAGTCATTTTATTAATTTTTTAATACTATGTTGTACCAGTTTTTCTCAATTTTTTTTCACTTATTACTTCTTCTACTTGTCGTTAAAAGTTTTATTGACCCTAACTGAGGGATACAAGGAGGCTAAATATATATGGATTGGTTGTGTTTTTAATAAATATTCGTGCAATTATAATGGCGGCCAAGAAAAAATGCAACTTTTGATAAAGATACCTAGCGTCATCTATCACAGTTTAGTCAACAAAACCTTAGAAAGAGACAATTCAAGTAAAGGGCAAGTTAGGGGATGCATGGAAATTTTACTATTTGCCGCTAGAGTGCGCTGTTTGAACTCGTGAAAAAGCGAAAGCTGAAAATAGACTTCGGTTCGTTTGTTATTATTATACACGAGTTATAAGTTATAAAAAGTAACATTAACATTAAAACATTAAAAACTGTTTTTGTGTATGTATTCATAGACTAGAAGAAGAATTAGAATAAACCTGTTATTTTTCTGTTGTATACACAGAAAAAGAAAATGTAAAAAAATCTAAAATACCTATAATGTGGCGTGGAAAAGGGTAATGTGTAGTGGAGATAAATTAACACTCGACAACAAAAGTTTACAAAGGTTTATTGTAACAAGAAAAGTACAAGAATTCAGGATTACAGAGACTCAGGGTTAAAAGTGGGTTACAAGGTGCTGATCTACGTGACTCCCGTTATGATGAGTGGAGCCACTTAACTTGTGTGTCGCCGGCGCAGGAAAAAGGGCCGAGCGTGCGTCCGCTTCAGCTTAAATAGGCACCCGAAGTCCAGGGTGCGGGGCGAGAGGTCCCCGGCGCGGAAGGATGGCGGCGCCGGCGCCCGCGCTCGTGGTGGGAGGCCGGAGGACGTGACAATAACTAAACAATATGATATTGTTGACAGTGCAATGTATAGTGGTTCGGAACTGCAATGTCTGATACCGACTCGGACGAGCTTGCTTTGGCCCTTGGAGGTATGCGGAACCGAGTGTAAAGTTGAACTCCATCTCTGAAACTATTAGTTCAACTGGAGTAATTAATTTTGTGTACAATAGCCATATTTATAACCATTTATGCTAAAGACGGAGTATTTATTTCAGGTAAATACCTACGGTAAAACGGAATGAAGGTAATTTCTTATTTTTGCATACACTTATCTCTGGAACTGCTGATCCGATTGAAATAATTCTTGTTGTTTATGATAGATGAGGAATAATAAAGGCTATATAATATTACGCTATGACCCACGGGAGTGGGGTAGTATACAAGGACGCGGGCCAAACAGCGAGGTAAAGTTTGTCTTAGTAGAAATGACGCACCTCACTACATAATTATCCATACGTTAAATTTTCTTGTGTACGTAAAATGCGGTAGTGAGGCAAGTAATTTTTTCTACTTCGACTAGTGCTATATCTGTTAATGAATAAGTGTTGGTTTCTACAAAACGTTTTGATTTTAACCGACTTTAAAAAGCCGCCGACTTCCAAAGTTGAGGAGATTTTTTTTTATACTGATGAAGTGTTCTTACGTGTCACAAAGTGTTTTACTGACTATGATTAACAAAGGGAGTATAAACCTAATTAAGTTGACGGTCAATAAAGAGGAATTCAACTCACTAAATGTCCGGTCGCAGTATCATCTTACCGGGATTCCAATACAAGATCTTGTTGTATGATGTGTAACATATGCGTTGCGGAATGTTTATAATAGTTACTGTGACCCTGGAACATAAAGGGCAATCGAAGGAACATGAGTGGGTTTTAGTCAGTAAAAGTCTAACACGCCCACTCACCAAAAAAAAATGTGTAGTAAATTCTTCAGGTTAATAATTATGATGAAACGGAATGTAGACTTCATTGTTCATTTCTTATTTTAGCATACACTAATCTCTGTAACTACTGATCCGATTGCAATAATTCTTGTTTTATATGATAAACGAAGAATAATAAAGGTTATTTAATATCACGCTACCACCCACAGGAGTGGTGTAGTATCAAAAGACGAGGATCAAACCGCGAGGTAAAGCTCAGGTTTCTACGACAATTTTCTTTTACTGAAGAAATTAGGTCTACGTGTCATAAATTGTTTTTCTAGCTATTGAATAAAAATACAAGGAGTCTAGTCCAGCTCGAGATACAATAGAAAGATAGCAACGCGATATCCGGCTGTCGCTTGGTCATCAAAAGGTTAAACAAAATCGATATGAAGAATTGAAGAGTAATTCCACACACAAAATATCGTTGAATTCCAGCCGCAGTGTTATTTTTTATTTACATACAACATACATGTAAAAGCATGCAATAAGATACATTAGGTTGCGAAAACACGAACGAGAACAGCGTGATTCTCACTAATAAAAAAAGTGACATTCAAAAACAAATCTTATAACAGTGATTAAAAACTCGTAGATCTACTCTCCTCTTTGAGGCGATCTGTGTGGCACTGCGATTTAAATTTTAAAGGATTCCCTTTAAATTTAAATCGCAGTGCCACCTTATTGTCAACTAGCTGTCCCCCGCGGTTTCACCCGCGTTATGTTAGGTTTCTGGTTACTGCTCTGCTCCTGAGGGTCATAGCGTGATGTTATGTAGTCTATGTCTTATTTTTATGTGTAAGCTATGTTTCTGTGAAGTACTAGAACGCCATTTGCGCGCATATAAGGCGTGGATGGTTCGTGCTGAATTCAGTAAGCGTATCTACTACGTAGCGTAGAGCCATACCTAGTAGATACGTTTACACGAAGTCTCTTGTGTAAGCAAGATATTTCCCCAAAACCCATAACAGAAAGCTCAGGCTTTAAGTTTGAGTAAATTTACAGTCTTAGGGATACGCGTGTAGTTGACAAATAAATGTTAGACGTCAGTTATAAAATAATTGGGCTTTAATTTCTTTATCAAATTTTAATTTATATCACCTAATTATTTTTTTACTAGCTTTTGCCCGCGGCTTCGCTCGCGGTAAAAAGAGACAAAAAGTAGCCTATGTTACACTCCATCCCTTCAACTAACTCCACTTAAAAATCACGTCAATTCGTCGCTCCGTTTTGCCGTGAAAGAAAGACAAACAGACAGACACACTTTATTAGTATAGATTGCTTACCAAAATGGTTTACTGATCACCGGTTAGGTTAGGTTAGGTTAGAACTGTGACCACACAACGCCAGGTCAACAGTAATCTACTATGAGTGATTAATTTTATTTACCCTAGTCAAAATCAGACTCATATAAAAAGTACTTTACGAAACATAATTTTTGTCTGTTATTGTTACTATATCTGGCAAGTTAAACATAAGCCTTTTTAGATTATCTTTACCAAAGTCAGGTAAACCGAATAGGAAAGAGTTGCAATCTTATTAAATAAAGGTTTATTTTAATACAAATTAAAAGCACAGCACATTGAAACCGCCGAAATAACAGCACAGGCCCTATTTATATATCAATACGCGCTTGTTTTCTTAAGCTCGATGAATCTGGTTCATTATTTAGTAAAACTCTTTACAATATTGAAAACGGGAACGCCATCAGAGAAGGAAAAACTTTTGAGGGAATCTAAACTTACATTGCCACATGTCGACATCAATCTACCGTGGGGGTGGAGATCAGTGATTAAACTTTGTGAATGAAAATAGTTTGAGAGAAAATTAATTCAACTTATTTACTCTTTTCACTAGCAATAAAAAATAATGAAACACACGCTAAAATATTTTATTTTTGTAATAAAAATCAGCCAGTACGAAATTATCGCCACCTCTCTATTAGGTAGCTAGTAGACATGACCAGTAAACCAAGACCGACAACATACTCCAGCCAGACCGAAGTGTCTATGTAAAAAAATAGTTTCAACTCTATCGGAATTTCTTGTATGGCATATCCTTAGGACGCACTGTATATTTTTGGCCCACTTTGTTTTGTACTCTTACAGATATTTTGTTATTTATTTTTTTGCAGCCATACATTTTACATTTCCACATCTAAATTCTTTGTTAGTTTCACACATCTATTCACATTATCTATAGTGCTACGTAACGTACAGGGTACTTTCCTTGAGTTTTAGAAACTTTTTAATACGCTTTGTGTTTTTCAAGTTACACGGGGGACGTGCTTAGCTTGTGCACTTGTTTCTTAAATCAAGAGGTCAAAATCTAACTTTGTGGAGTTATGTCTCTCTTTTCAAATCCAAATAATATTTAAAAAAAAAGTATTTTTTAATTTTTGGTATCAATACACTAATCTCTGGAACTGCTGATCCGATTGGAATGATTCTTTTTAAATGTGGCAGGTGAGAAACAGTTCGGGCTGTATAATATCACGACTTGACTCTTGGGAGCAGCGCAGTAACTAAAAACGCTAGTAAACCGTACGAAACTGCTATCTCACAATGTTTTCTTCAACCGATTGTGTGATATATTATTTATAAGTATAATAGTTTATTAATTGTTTATTTATTTGTATACTCTATGTTTAACCTTGGTGTGATTGGAACTTTTCTTTTAGTGCATAATAGATATTAGTGCATAAAGATACTCAGCGTCATCTATTCGACAAGAATTCAAATAAAGGGCAACTCAGGGGATGGGTATGGAAATTGAACTCTTTGCCGCTAGAGTGCGCTGAATAAACTCGTGAACAAGCGAAAGCTGAAAATAGACTTCGGTTCGTTTGTTATAACACACGAGTTATCTATCTATACTAATATTATAAAGAGGTCAAATTTGTAAGTTTGTAAGTTTGTAAGCCCACGGGAGCGGAGCAGTACCAAAAAATGCGGGTAAAACCGCAGGGGACAGCTAGTAAGTTATAAAAAGTAACATTTACATTAAAATATTAAAAACTGTTTTTGTGAATGTTTTCATAGACTAGAAGAAGAATTAGAATAAACCTGTTATTTTTCTGTTGTATACCTACACAGAAAAAGAATAGGTAAAAAAACTAAAATATAACTAAAAAAATGTGATATTGTTGACAGTGCAATGTACCTATAGTGGTTCGGAATTGCAATGTCTGCTACCGACTCGAACGAGCTTGCTTTGGCCCTTGGAGGTATGCGGAACCGAGTGTAAAGTTGAACACATCTCTGAAACTATTAGTTCAACTGGAGTAATTAATTTTGTGTACAATAGCCATATTTATAACCATTTATGCTTAAGACGGAGTATTTATTTCAGGTAAATACGGTAAATCGGAATGAAGGTAATTTCTTATTTTTGCATACACTTATCTCTGGAACTGCTGATCCGATTGAAATAATTCTTGTTGTTTATGATAGAGGAGGAATTATAAAGGCTATATAATATTACGCTATGACCCATGGGAGTGGGGTAGTATCCAAAGACGCGGGCCAAACAGCGAGGTAAAGTTTGTCTTAGTAGAAATGACGCACCTCACTACATAATTATCCATACGTTAAATTTTCTTGTGTACGTAAAATGCTGTAGTGAGGCAAGTAGTTTTTAACCGACTTCAAAAAAGGAGTAGGTTCTCAATTCGTCTGTATGTTTTTTTTTTTGTATGTTTGTTACGCGATATCTCCGTCAATTATAAACGGATTTTGATGGTTATTTTTTTGTTTAATAAGTCATGATCCCCATCCCGAGTCGACACTCAAAAGTAATAAATAAAAACTTAAAAAAAATAATAATAACCGCCTTCAAAAACTAAAAACCCAAAAATAACTAAAATTTCGGAAGTCGGTGGCTTCTGTTCTGCCAGTCAATTTGTGTTGCCACCGGCTCGACTTCCGAAATTTTAGTTAATTTTTGGTTTTTAGTTTTTGAAGGCGGTTGTTAATATTTTTGAATTAAGGTTATTTTTCTACTTCGACAGTGCTATATCTGTTAATGAATAAGTGTGAGTTTCTACAAAACGTTTCGATTTTAACCGACTTTAAAAAGCCGCCGACTTCCAAAGTTGAGGAGATTTTTATTTTTATACTGATGAAGTGTTCTTACGTGTCTTAAAGTATTTTACTGACTATGATTAAGAACAAAGGGAGTATAAACTTAATTAAGTTGACGGTCAATAACGAGGAATTCAACTCACTAAATGTCCAGTCGCAGTATCATCTTACCGGGATTCCAATACAAGATCTTGTTGTATGATGTGTATATGTAAATTCTTCAGGTTAATAATTATGATGAAACTGAATGTTTATTGTTGATTGTTTATTGTTTATTGTTAATTAAAACGGTATACACCAATTACATTAATTAACACACAATGTAGACTTCATTGTTCATTTCTTATTTTAGCATACACTAATTTCTGTAACTACTGATCCGATTGCAATAATTCTTTTTTTATATGATGGATGAGATATAATAAAAATTATATAATATTACGCTATGACCCACGGGAGTGGGGTAGTATTCAAGGACGCGGGTCAAACAGCGAGGTAAAGTTTGTCTAAGTAGAAATGAAGAGCATACAGCATTTTATTTAAATGATTAAAGCAATTTAAATTTTAACGGATCGGTTTATTCTGTGTAGATCGCCGTAGACAAGAGCTACATAATATTCATACGTTAAATTTATTTGTGTACGTATAATTTTGTATAGTGCGGACGCGTCGTTTCTACTTAGAAACGCCCTAAATCTGTTTATGAATAAGTGTGTGTTTCTATAACGTATTATTTTTAACCGTATTTCAGAAAGCAGGAGGAATCCATTCGTCAGGAATCTTTTCATGTATTTCCCGATTTCTCGACAACACCTAGAGCGAAAAAAAACTTTTTTATTTCGAAAGAGTATACAAAACAGGTTGTACAATAGTAAGCAGGTCGGTGATTATGTTGTTTTCTGTAACAAACTAAGCATTCGCATAATTTTCATTTGGTAAAGTGGCGCTTGTAAAGAAGACCATAAATGAAAACCGGAATTTCTCAACTAGTCGGAATCGGAATTTGCTCGAAATATTATTTAGTTCATCGCCAACCTATTACTGAACTGGATTTTGAACTGAATGAAACTCCACACTAAAAAGTAAGTATAAAAATAATCTTTAGAAAAAAAACCCACCTTCAAAAACTGAAAACTAACTTAAATTTCGAATGTCGTTGCCAATGCTAAACCAAAAACAGAACAGTTGCCGTCGACTTCCAAAATTTTAAAGGCGATTGGGTTTTTTTCGCGATTTTTAATAGGTTAGGCGCATTAGGGCTAATTCTCGTTTTGGCAACCGACTACTTCTCATTTGGGCTACTTCTCGTTATACTGATGAAGGTCTTACGTGTCACAGAGTGTTATACTGACTATGAATAAGAACACAGGGAGTCTAAATTAAACTAATTTGACGGCCAATGAAAAATTTAAGAGTATTTAACTCACAAAATGTCCAGTTACAGTATCATCTTATGATCTCATGATGTGTGTGAAAAATGTTCTACTATGATAAACTGAATGAAGACTTCATTGTTCATTTCTTATTTTTGCATACACTAATCTCTGGACCTACTGGTCCGATTGCAACAATTCTTGTTTTATATGATAAACGAAGAATAATAAAGGCTATATAATATCACGCTACCACCCACAGGAGTGGTGCAGTAACAAAAGACGAGGATCCAACAGCGAGGTAAATCTGTTAATGAAATAAGCTCAGGTTTCTACGACAGTTTTCTTTTACTGAAGAAATTAGATCTACGTGTCATAAATTGTTTTGCTGACTATTGAATAAAAAAATAAAAGGAGTCTAGTCCAGCTCGAGACACAATAGAAAGATAGTAACGCGATATCCGGCTGTCGCTTGGTCATCAAAAGGTTAAACAAAATTGATATGAAGAATTGAAGAGTAATTCCACACACAAAATATCGTTGAATTCCAGCCGCATTGTTATTTTTTATTTACATACAACATACATGTAAAAGCATGCAATAAGATACATAAGGTTGCGAAAACACGAATGGGAACAGCGTGATTCTCACTAATAAAAAAAGTGACATTTAAAAAACAAATCTTATAACAGTGATTAAAAACTTGTAAATTTAGATCTACTCTACTCTTTGAGGCGATCTGTGTGGCACTGCGATTGAAATTTTAAAGGATTCCCTTTAAATTTAAATCGCAGTGCCACCGTATTGTCAACTAGCTGTCCCCGCGGTTTCACCCGCGTTATTTTGTTATTTAGGACGCACTGTATATTTTTGGCCCACTTCGTTTTGTACTCTTACAGATATTTTGTTATTTATTTTTTTGCAGCCATACATTTTACATTTCCACATCTAAATTCTTTGTTAGTTTCACACATCTATTCACATTATCTATAGTGCTACGTAACGTACAGGGTACTTTTCTTGAGTTTTAGAAACTTTTTAATACGCTATGTGTTTTTCAAGTAACACGGGGGACGTGCTTAGCTTGTGCACTTGTTTCTTAAATCAAGAGGTCAAAATCTAACTTTGTGGAGTTATGTAACTCTTTTCAAATCCAAATAATATTTAAAAAAAAAGTATTTTTTAATTTTTGGTATCAATACACTAATCTCTGGAACTACTGATCCGATTGGAATGATTCTTTTTGAATGTGGCAGGTGAGAAACAGTTCGGGCTGTATAATATCACGACTTGACTCTTGGGAGCAGCGCAGTAACTAAAAACGCTAGTAAACCGTATGAAACTGTTATTCCGAGTATGCTAGTCCAAATCTCACAATGGTTTCCTCAACCGATTGTGTGATGTCCCTGAAATAAATTTATATCTATTATTCATGAAGGCATGGTTCACCACTCTTGTCTAAGGTGGAGTGGTAAGATTTTAGATAACAATAATATACCTAAAAATATGTTATTAATTGCTTTTTATTTGTATACTCTAAACCTTAGAACTTCTGGTGCGATTGGAACTTTTCTTTTAGTGCATAATAGATGAGGAAGAGTGTAGGTTATATAATATCGCGCCAAGACTCCCGAGAGCTGCGTAGTAACCAAACACGACCAAGGCTGCGAAGGACCGCTATTAATAGAGAGTTGAGTTTGTTTCTTCTCAGAGTAATCCAGCTAGGAAGCACCGGCCCCATCGTTTGTTTAGAATAAGAAAAAAATAATACACGTGTAAAGTTTTATTTACAAAATAAAAGTCATTTTATTAATTTTTTAATACTATGTTGTACCAGTTTTTCTCAATTTTTTTTCACTTATTACTTCTTCTACTTGTCGTTAAAAGTTTTATTGACCCTAACTGAGGGATACAAGGAGGCTAAATATATATGGATTGGTTGTGTTTTTAATAAATATTCGTGCAATTATAATGGCGGCCAAGAAAAAATGCAACTTTTGATAAAGATACCTAGCGTCATCTATCACAGTTTAGTCAACAAAACCTTAGAAAGAGACAATTCAAGTAAAGGGCAAGTTAGGGGATGCATGGAAATTTTACTATTTGCCGCTAGAGTGCGCTGTTTGAACTCGTGAAAAAGCGAAAGCTGAAAATAGACTTCGGTTCGTTTGTTATTATTATACACGAGTTATAAGTTATAAAAAGTAACATTAACATTAAAACATTAAAAACTGTTTTTGTGTATGTATTCATAGACTAGAAGAAGAATTAGAATAAACCTGTTATTTTTCTGTTGTATACACAGAAAAAGAAAATGTAAAAAAATCTAAAATACCTATAATGTGGCGTGAAAAGGGGTAATGTGTAGTGGAGATAAATTAACACTCGACAACAAAAGTTTACAAAGGTTTATTGTAACAAGAAAAGTACAAGAATTCAGGATTACAGAGACTCAGGGTTAAAAGTGGGTTACAAGGTGCTGATCTACGTGACTCCCGTTATGATGAGTGGAGCCACTTAACTTGTGTGTCGCCGGCGCAGGAAAAAGGGCCGAGCGTGCGTCCGCTTCAGCTTAAATAGGCACCCGAAGTCCAGGGTGCGGGGCGAGAGGTCCCCGGCGCGGAAGGATGGCGGCGCCGGCGCCCGCGCTCGTGGTGGGAGGCCGGAGGACGTGACAATAACTAAACAATATGATATTGTTGACAGTGCAATGTATAGTGGTTCGGAACTGCAATGTCTGATACCGACTCGGACGAGCTTGCTTTGGCCCTTGGAGGTATGCGGAACCGAGTGTAAAGTTGAACTCCATCTCTGAAACTATTAGTTCAACTGGAGTAATTAATTTTGTGTACAATAGCCATATTTATAACCATTTATGCTAAAGACGGAGTATTTATTTCAGGTAAATACCTACGGTAAAACGGAATGAAGGTAATTTCTTATTTTTGCATACACTTATCTCTGGAACTGCTGATCCGATTGAAATAATTCTTGTTGTTTATGATAGATGAGGAATAATAAAGGCTATATAATATTACGCTATGACCCACGGGAGTGGGGTAGTATACAAGGACGCGGGCCAAACAGCGAGGTAAAGTTTGTCTTAGTAGAAATGACGCACCTCACTACATAATTATCCATACGTTAAATTTTCTTGTGTACGTAAAATGCGGTAGTGAGGCAAGTAATTTTTTCTACTTCGACTAGTGCTATATCTGTTAATGAATAAGTGTTGGTTTCTACAAAACGTTTTGATTTTAACCGACTTTAAAAAGCCGCCGACTTCCAAAGTTGAGGAGATTTTTTTTTATACTGATGAAGTGTTCTTACGTGTCACAAAGTGTTTTACTGACTATGATTAACAAAGGGAGTATAAACCTAATTAAGTTGACGGTCAATAAAGAGGAATTCAACTCACTAAATGTCCGGTCGCAGTATCATCTTACCGGGATTCCAATACAAGATCTTGTTGTATGATGTGTAACATATGCGTTGCGGAATGTTTATAATAGTTACTGTGACCCTGGAACATAAAGGGCAATCGAAGGAACATGAGTGGGTTTTAGTCAGTAAAAGTCTAACACGCCCACTCACCAAAAAAAAATGTGTAGTAAATTCTTCAGGTTAATAATTATGATGAAACGGAATGTAGACTTCATTGTTCATTTCTTATTTTAGCATACACTAATCTCTGTAACTACTGATCCGATTGCAATAATTCTTGTTTTATATGATAAACGAAGAATAATAAAGGTTATTTAATATCACGCTACCACCCACAGGAGTGGTGTAGTATCAAAAGACGAGGATCAAACCGCGAGGTAAAGCTCAGGTTTCTACGACAATTTTCTTTTACTGAAGAAATTAGGTCTACGTGTCATAAATTGTTTTTCTAGCTATTGAATAAAAATACAAGGAGTCTAGTCCAGCTCGAGATACAATAGAAAGATAGCAACGCGATATCCGGCTGTCGCTTGGTCATCAAAAGGTTAAACAAAATCGATATGAAGAATTGAAGAGTAATTCCACACACAAAATATCGTTGAATTCCAGCCGCAGTGTTATTTTTTATTTACATACAACATACATGTAAAAGCATGCAATAAGATACATTAGGTTGCGAAAACACGAACGAGAACAGCGTGATTCTCACTAATAAAAAAAGTGACATTCAAAAACAAATCTTATAACAGTGATTAAAAACTCGTAGATCTACTCTCCTCTTTGAGGCGATCTGTGTGGCACTGCGATTTAAATTTTAAAGGATTCCCTTTAAATTTAAATCGCAGTGCCACCTTATTGTCAACTAGCTGTCCCCGCGGTTTCACCCGCGTTATGTTAGGTTTCTGGTTACTGCTCTGCTCCTGAGGGTCATAGCGTGATGTTATGTAGTCTATGTCTTATTTTTATGTGTAAGCTATGTTTCTGTGAAGTACTAGAACGCCATTTGCGCGCATATAAGGCGTGGATGGTTCGTGCTGAATTCAGTAAGCGTATCTACTACGTAGCGTAGAGCCATACCTAGTAGATACGTTTACACGAAGTCTCTTGTGTAAGCAAGATATTTCCCCAAAACCCATAACAGAAAGCTCAGGCTTTAAGTTTGAGTAAATTTACAGTCTTAGGGATACGCGTGTAGTTGACAAATAAATGTTAGACGTCAGTTATAAAATAATTGGGCTTTAATTTCTTTATCAAATTTTAATTTATATCACCTAATTATTTTTTTACTAGCTTTTGCCCGCGGCTTCGCTCGCGGTAAAAAGAGACAAAAAGTAGCCTATGTTACACTCCATCCCTTCAACTAACTCCACTTAAAAATCACGTCAATTCGTCGCTCCGTTTTGCCGTGAAAGAAAGACAAACAGACAGACACACTTTATTAGTATAGATTGCTTACCAAAATGGTTTACTGATCACCGGTTAGGTTAGGTTAGGTTAGAACTGTGACCACACAACGCCAGGTCAACAGTAATCTACTATGAGTGATTAATTTTATTTACCCTAGTCAAAATCAGACTCATATAAAAAGTACTTTACGAAACATAATTTTTGTCTGTTATTGTTACTATATCTGGCAAGTTAAACATAAGCCTTTTTAGATTATCTTTACCAAAGTCAGGTAAACCGAATAGGAAAGAGTTGCAATCTTATTAAATAAAGGTTTATTTTAATACAAATTAAAAGCACAGCACATTGAAACCGCCGAAATAACAGCACAGGCCCTATTTATATATCAATACGCGCTTGTTTTCTTAAGCTCGATGAATCTGGTTCATTATTTAGTAAAACTCTTTACAATATTGAAAACGGGAACGCCATCAGAGAAGGAAAAACTTTTGAGGGAATCTAAACTTACATTGCCACATGTCGACATCAATCTACCGTGGGGGTGGAGATCAGTGATTAAACTTTGTGAATGAAAATAGTTTGAGAGAAAATTAATTCAACTTATTTACTCTTTTCACTAGCAATAAAAAATAATGAAACACACGCTAAAATATTTTATTTTTGTAATAAAAATCAGCCAGTACGAAATTATCGCCACCTCTCTATTAGGTAGCTAGTAGACATGACCAGTAAACCAAGACCGACAACATACTCCAGCCAGACCGAAGTGTCTATGTAAAAAAATAGTTTCAACTCTATCGGAATTTCTTGTATGGCATATCCTTAGGACGCACTGTATATTTTTGGCCCACTTTGTTTTGTACTCTTACAGATATTTTGTTATTTATTTTTTTGCAGCCATACATTTTACATTTCCACATCTAAATTCTTTGTTAGTTTCACACATCTATTCACATTATCTATAGTGCTACGTAACGTACAGGGTACTTTCCTTGAGTTTTAGAAACTTTTTAATACGCTTTGTGTTTTTCAAGTTACACGGGGGACGTGCTTAGCTTGTGCACTTGTTTCTTAAATCAAGAGGTCAAAATCTAACTTTGTGGAGTTATGTCTCTCTTTTCAAATCCAAATAATATTTAAAAAAAAAGTATTTTTTAATTTTTGGTATCAATACACTAATCTCTGGAACTGCTGATCCGATTGGAATGATTCTTTTTAAATGTGGCAGGTGAGAAACAGTTCGGGCTGTATAATATCACGACTTGACTCTTGGGAGCAGCGCAGTAACTAAAAACGCTAGTAAACCGTACGAAACTGCTATCTCACAATGTTTTCTTCAACCGATTGTGTGATATATTATTTATAAGTATAATAGTTTATTAATTGTTTATTTATTTGTATACTCTATGTTTAACCTTGGTGTGATTGGAACTTTTCTTTTAGTGCATAATAGATATTAGTGCATAAAGATACTCAGCGTCATCTATTCGACAAGAATTCAAATAAAGGGCAACTCAGGGGATGGGTATGGAAATTGAACTCTTTGCCGCTAGAGTGCGCTGAATAAACTCGTGAACAAGCGAAAGCTGAAAATAGACTTCGGTTCGTTTGTTATAACACACGAGTTATCTATCTATACTAATATTATAAAGAGGTCAAATTTGTAAGTTTGTAAGTTTGTAAGCCCACGGGAGCGGAGCAGTACCAAAAAATGCGGGTAAAACCGCAGGGGACAGCTAGTAAGTTATAAAAAGTAACATTTACATTAAAATATTAAAAACTGTTTTTGTGAATGTTTTCATAGACTAGAAGAAGAATTAGAATAAACCTGTTATTTTTCTGTTGTATACCTACACAGAAAAAGAATAGGTAAAAAAACTAAAATATAACTAAAAAAATGTGATATTGTTGACAGTGCAATGTACCTATAGTGGTTCGGAATTGCAATGTCTGCTACCGACTCGAACGAGCTTGCTTTGGCCCTTGGAGGTATGCGGAACCGAGTGTAAAGTTGAACACATCTCTGAAACTATTAGTTCAACTGGAGTAATTAATTTTGTGTACAATAGCCATATTTATAACCATTTATGCTTAAGACGGAGTATTTATTTCAGGTAAATACGGTAAATCGGAATGAAGGTAATTTCTTATTTTTGCATACACTTATCTCTGGAACTGCTGATCCGATTGAAATAATTCTTGTTGTTTATGATAGAGGAGGAATTATAAAGGCTATATAATATTACGCTATGACCCATGGGAGTGGGGTAGTATCCAAAGACGCGGGCCAAACAGCGAGGTAAAGTTTGTCTTAGTAGAAATGACGCACCTCACTACATAATTATCCATACGTTAAATTTTCTTGTGTACGTAAAATGCTGTAGTGAGGCAAGTAGTTTTTAACCGACTTCAAAAAAGGAGTAGGTTCTCAATTCGTCTGTATGTTTTTTTTTTTGTATGTTTGTTACGCGATATCTCCGTCAATTATAAACGGATTTTGATGGTTATTTTTTTGTTTAATAAGTCATGATCCCCATCCCGAGTCGACACTCAAAAGTAATAAATAAAAACTTAAAAAAAATAATAATAACCGCCTTCAAAAACTAAAAACCCAAAAATAACTAAAATTTCGGAAGTCGGTGGCTTCTGTTCTGCCAGTCAATTTGTGTTGCCACCGGCTCGACTTCCGAAATTTTAGTTAATTTTTGGTTTTTAGTTTTTGAAGGCGGTTGTTAATATTTTTGAATTAAGGTTATTTTTCTACTTCGACAGTGCTATATCTGTTAATGAATAAGTGTGAGTTTCTACAAAACGTTTCGATTTTAACCGACTTTAAAAAGCCGCCGACTTCCAAAGTTGAGGAGATTTTTATTTTTATACTGATGAAGTGTTCTTACGTGTCTTAAAGTATTTTACTGACTATGATTAAGAACAAAGGGAGTATAAACTTAATTAAGTTGACGGTCAATAACGAGGAATTCAACTCACTAAATGTCCAGTCGCAGTATCATCTTACCGGGATTCCAATACAAGATCTTGTTGTATGATGTGTATATGTAAATTCTTCAGGTTAATAATTATGATGAAACTGAATGTTTATTGTTGATTGTTTATTGTTTATTGTTAATTAAAACGGTATACACCAATTACATTAATTAACACACAATGTAGACTTCATTGTTCATTTCTTATTTTAGCATACACTAATTTCTGTAACTACTGATCCGATTGCAATAATTCTTTTTTTATATGATGGATGAGATATAATAAAAATTATATAATATTACGCTATGACCCACGGGAGTGGGGTAGTATTCAAGGACGCGGGTCAAACAGCGAGGTAAAGTTTGTCTAAGTAGAAATGAAGAGCATACAGCATTTTATTTAAATGATTAAAGCAATTTAAATTTTAACGGATCGGTTTATTCTGTGTAGATCGCCGTAGACAAGAGCTACATAATATTCATACGTTAAATTTATTTGTGTACGTATAATTTTGTATAGTGCGGACGCGTCGTTTCTACTTAGAAACGCCCTAAATCTGTTTATGAATAAGTGTGTGTTTCTATAACGTATTATTTTTAACCGTATTTCAGAAAGCAGGAGGAATCCATTCGTCAGGAATCTTTTCATGTATTTCCCGATTTCTCGACAACACCTAGAGCGAAAAAAAACTTTTTTATTTCGAAAGAGTATACAAAACAGGTTGTACAATAGTAAGCAGGTCGGTGATTATGTTGTTTTCTGTAACAAACTAAGCATTCGCATAATTTTCATTTGGTAAAGTGGCGCTTGTAAAGAAGACCATAAATGAAAACCGGAATTTCTCAACTAGTCGGAATCGGAATTTGCTCGAAATATTATTTAGTTCATCGCCAACCTATTACTGAACTGGATTTTGAACTGAATGAAACTCCACACTAAAAAGTAAGTATAAAAATAATCTTTAGAAAAAAAACCCACCTTCAAAAACTGAAAACTAACTTAAATTTCGAATGTCGTTGCCAATGCTAAACCAAAAACAGAACAGTTGCCGTCGACTTCCAAAATTTTAAAGGCGATTGGGTTTTTTTCGCGATTTTTAATAGGTTAGGCGCATTAGGGCTAATTCTCGTTTTGGCAACCGACTACTTCTCATTTGGGCTACTTCTCGTTATACTGATGAAGGTCTTACGTGTCACAGAGTGTTATACTGACTATGAATAAGAACACAGGGAGTCTAAATTAAACTAATTTGACGGCCAATGAAAAATTTAAGAGTATTTAACTCACAAAATGTCCAGTTACAGTATCATCTTATGATCTCATGATGTGTGTGAAAAATGTTCTACTATGATAAACTGAATGAAGACTTCATTGTTCATTTCTTATTTTTGCATACACTAATCTCTGGACCTACTGGTCCGATTGCAACAATTCTTGTTTTATATGATAAACGAAGAATAATAAAGGCTATATAATATCACGCTACCACCCACAGGAGTGGTGCAGTAACAAAAGACGAGGATCCAACAGCGAGGTAAATCTGTTAATGAAATAAGCTCAGGTTTCTACGACAGTTTTCTTTTACTGAAGAAATTAGATCTACGTGTCATAAATTGTTTTGCTGACTATTGAATAAAAAAATAAAAGGAGTCTAGTCCAGCTCGAGACACAATAGAAAGATAGTAACGCGATATCCGGCTGTCGCTTGGTCATCAAAAGGTTAAACAAAATTGATATGAAGAATTGAAGAGTAATTCCACACACAAAATATCGTTGAATTCCAGCCGCATTGTTATTTTTTATTTACATACAACATACATGTAAAAGCATGCAATAAGATACATAAGGTTGCGAAAACACGAATGGGAACAGCGTGATTCTCACTAATAAAAAAAGTGACATTTAAAAAACAAATCTTATAACAGTGATTAAAAACTTGTAAATTTAGATCTACTCTACTCTTTGAGGCGATCTGTGTGGCACTGCGATTGAAATTTTAAAGGATTCCCTTTAAATTTAAATCGCAGTGCCACCGTATTGTCAACTAGCTGTCCCCGCGGTTTCACCCGCGTTATTTTGTTATTTAGGACGCACTGTATATTTTTGGCCCACTTCGTTTTGTACTCTTACAGATATTTTGTTATTTATTTTTTTGCAGCCATACATTTTACATTTCCACATCTAAATTCTTTGTTAGTTTCACACATCTATTCACATTATCTATAGTGCTACGTAACGTACAGGGTACTTTTCTTGAGTTTTAGAAACTTTTTAATACGCTATGTGTTTTTCAAGTAACACGGGGGACGTGCTTAGCTTGTGCACTTGTTTCTTAAATCAAGAGGTCAAAATCTAACTTTGTGGAGTTATGTAACTCTTTTCAAATCCAAATAATATTTAAAAAAAAAGTATTTTTTAATTTTTGGTATCAATACACTAATCTCTGGAACTACTGATCCGATTGGAATGATTCTTTTTGAATGTGGCAGGTGAGAAACAGTTCGGGCTGTATAATATCACGACTTGACTCTTGGGAGCAGCGCAGTAACTAAAAACGCTAGTAAACCGTATGAAACTGTTATTCCGAGTATGCTAGTCCAAATCTCACAATGGTTTCCTCAACCGATTGTGTGATGTCCCTGAAATAAATTTATATCTATTATTCATGAAGGCATGGTTCACCACTCTTGTCTAAGGTGGAGTGGTAAGATTTTAGATAACAATAATATACCTAAAAATATGTTATTAATTGCTTTTTATTTGTATACTCTAAACCTTAGAACTTCTGGTGCGATTGGAACTTTTCTTTTAGTGCATAATAGATGAGGAAGAGTGTAGGTTATATAATATCGCGCCAAGACTCCCGAGAGCTGCGTAGTAACCAAACACGACCAAGGCTGCGAAGGACCGCTATTAATAGAGAGTTGAGTTTGTTTCTTCTCAGAGTAATCCAGCTAGGAAGCACCGGCCCCATCGTTTGTTTAGAATAAGAAAAAAATAATACACGTGTAAAGTTTTATTTACAAAATAAAAGTCATTTTATTAATTTTTTAATACTATGTTGTACCAGTTTTTCTCAATTTTTTTTCACTTATTACTTCTTCTACTTGTCGTTAAAAGTTTTATTGACCCTAACTGAGGGATACAAGGAGGCTAAATATATATGGATTGGTTGTGTTTTTAATAAATATTCGTGCAATTATAATGGCGGCCAAGAAAAAATGCAACTTTTGATAAAGATACCTAGCGTCATCTATCACAGTTTAGTCAACAAAACCTTAGAAAGAGACAATTCAAGTAAAGGGCAAGTTAGGGGATGCATGGAAATTTTACTATTTGCCGCTAGAGTGCGCTGTTTGAACTCGTGAAAAAGCGAAAGCTGAAAATAGACTTCGGTTCGTTTGTTATTATTATACACGAGTTATAAGTTATAAAAAGTAACATTAACATTAAAACATTAAAAACTGTTTTTGTGTATGTATTCATAGACTAGAAGAAGAATTAGAATAAACCTGTTATTTTTCTGTTGTATACACAGAAAAAGAAAATGTAAAAAAATCTAAAATACCTATAATGTGGCGTGAAAAGGGGTAATGTGTAGTGGAGATAAATTAACACTCGACAACAAAAGTTTACAAAGGTTTATTGTAACAAGAAAAGTACAAGAATTCAGGATTACAGAGACTCAGGGTTAAAAGTGGGTTACAAGGTGCTGATCTACGTGACTCCCGTTATGATGAGTGGAGCCACTTAACTTGTGTGTCGCCGGCGCAGGAAAAAGGGCCGAGCGTGCGTCCGCTTCAGCTTAAATAGGCACCCGAAGTCCAGGGTGCGGGGCGAGAGGTCCCCGGCGCGGAAGGATGGCGGCGCCGGCGCCCGCGCTCGTGGTGGGAGGCCGGAGGACGTGACAATAACTAAACAATATGATATTGTTGACAGTGCAATGTATAGTGGTTCGGAACTGCAATGTCTGATACCGACTCGGACGAGCTTGCTTTGGCCCTTGGAGGTATGCGGAACCGAGTGTAAAGTTGAACTCCATCTCTGAAACTATTAGTTCAACTGGAGTAATTAATTTTGTGTACAATAGCCATATTTATAACCATTTATGCTAAAGACGGAGTATTTATTTCAGGTAAATACCTACGGTAAAACGGAATGAAGGTAATTTCTTATTTTTGCATACACTTATCTCTGGAACTGCTGATCCGATTGAAATAATTCTTGTTGTTTATGATAGATGAGGAATAATAAAGGCTATATAATATTACGCTATGACCCACGGGAGTGGGGTAGTATACAAGGACGCGGGCCAAACAGCGAGGTAAAGTTTGTCTTAGTAGAAATGACGCACCTCACTACATAATTATCCATACGTTAAATTTTCTTGTGTACGTAAAATGCGGTAGTGAGGCAAGTAATTTTTTCTACTTCGACTAGTGCTATATCTGTTAATGAATAAGTGTTGGTTTCTACAAAACGTTTTGATTTTAACCGACTTTAAAAAGCCGCCGACTTCCAAAGTTGAGGAGATTTTTTTTATACTGATGAAGTGTTCTTACGTGTCACAAAGTGTTTTACTGACTATGATTAACAAAGGGAGTATAAACCTAATTAAGTTGACGGTCAATAAAGAGGAATTCAACTCACTAAATGTCCGGTCGCAGTATCATCTTACCGGGATTCCAATACAAGATCTTGTTGTATGATGTGTAACATATGCGTTGCGGAATGTTTATAATAGTTACTGTGACCCTGGAACATAAAGGGCAATCGAAGGAACATGAGTGGGTTTTAGTCAGTAAAAGTCTAACACGCCCACTCACCAAAAAAAAATGTGTAGTAAATTCTTCAGGTTAATAATTATGATGAAACGGAATGTAGACTTCATTGTTCATTTCTTATTTTAGCATACACTAATCTCTGTAACTACTGATCCGATTGCAATAATTCTTGTTTTATATGATAAACGAAGAATAATAAAGGTTATTTAATATCACGCTACCACCCACAGGAGTGGTGTAGTATCAAAAGACGAGGATCAAACCGCGAGGTAAAGCTCAGGTTTCTACGACAATTTTCTTTTACTGAAGAAATTAGGTCTACGTGTCATAAATTGTTTTTCTAGCTATTGAATAAAAATACAAGGAGTCTAGTCCAGCTCGAGATACAATAGAAAGATAGCAACGCGATATCCGGCTGTCGCTTGGTCATCAAAAGGTTAAACAAAATCGATATGAAGAATTGAAGAGTAATTCCACACACAAAA
This sequence comes from Athetis lepigone, assembly GCA_033675125.1. Taxonomy (NCBI): domain Eukaryota; kingdom Metazoa; phylum Arthropoda; class Insecta; order Lepidoptera; family Noctuidae; genus Athetis; species Athetis lepigone. Next base: position 25,464,212 of record CM066219.1, on the reverse strand, counting down.
TATCGTTGAATTCCAGCCGCAGTGTTATTTTTTATTTACATACAACATACATGTAAAAGCATGCAATAAGATACATTAGGTTGCGAAAACACGAACGAGAACAGCGTGATTCTCACTAATAAAAAAAGTGACATTCAAAAACAAATCTTATAACAGTGATTAAAAACTCGTAGATCTACTCTCCTCTTTGAGGCGATCTGTGTGGCACTGCGATTTAAATTTTAAAGGATTCCCTTTAAATTTAAATCGCAGTGCCACCTTATTGTCAACTAGCTGTCCCCCGCGGTTTCACCCGCGTTATGTTAGGTTTCTGGTTACTGCTCTGCTCCTGAGGGTCATAGCGTGATGTTATGTAGTCTATGTCTTATTTTTATGTGTAAGCTATGTTTCTGTGAAGTACTAGAACGCCATTTGCGCGCATATAAGGCGTGGATGGTTCGTGCTGAATTCAGTAAGCGTATCTACTACGTAGCGTAGAGCCATACCTAGTAGATACGTTTACACGAAGTCTCTTGTGTAAGCAAGATATTTCCCCAAAACCCATAACAGAAAGCTCAGGCTTTAAGTTTGAGTAAATTTACAGTCTTAGGGATACGCGTGTAGTTGACAAATAAATGTTAGACGTCAGTTATAAAATAATTGGGCTTTAATTTCTTTATCAAATTTTAATTTATATCACCTAATTATTTTTTTACTAGCTTTTGCCCGCGGCTTCGCTCGCGGTAAAAAGAGACAAAAAGTAGCCTATGTTACACTCCATCCCTTCAACTAACTCCACTTAAAAATCACGTCAATTCGTCGCTCCGTTTTGCCGTGAAAGAAAGACAAACAGACAGACACACTTTATTAGTATAGATTGCTTACCAAAATGGTTTACTGATCACCGGTTAGGTTAGGTTAGGTTAGAACTGTGACCACACAACGCCAGGTCAACAGTAATCTACTATGAGTGATTAATTTTATTTACCCTAGTCAAAATCAGACTCATATAAAAAGTACTTTACGAAACATAATTTTTGTCTGTTATTGTTACTATATCTGGCAAGTTAAACATAAGCCTTTTTAGATTATCTTTACCAAAGTCAGGTAAACCGAATAGGAAAGAGTTGCAATCTTATTAAATAAAGGTTTATTTTAATACAAATTAAAAGCACAGCACATTGAAACCGCCGAAATAACAGCACAGGCCCTATTTATATATCAATACGCGCTTGTTTTCTTAAGCTCGATGAATCTGGTTCATTATTTAGTAAAACTCTTTACAATATTGAAAACGGGAACGCCATCAGAGAAGGAAAAACTTTTGAGGGAATCTAAACTTACATTGCCACATGTCGACATCAATCTACCGTGGGGGTGGAGATCAGTGATTAAACTTTGTGAATGAAAATAGTTTGAGAGAAAATTAATTCAACTTATTTACTCTTTTCACTAGCAATAAAAAATAATGAAACACACGCTAAAATATTTTATTTTTGTAATAAAAATCAGCCAGTACGAAATTATCGCCACCTCTCTATTAGGTAGCTAGTAGACATGACCAGTAAACCAAGACCGACAACATACTCCAGCCAGACCGAAGTGTCTATGTAAAAAAATAGTTTCAACTCTATCGGAATTTCTTGTATGGCATATCCTTAGGACGCACTGTATATTTTTGGCCCACTTTGTTTTGTACTCTTACAGATATTTTGTTATTTATTTTTTTGCAGCCATACATTTTACATTTCCACATCTAAATTCTTTGTTAGTTTCACACATCTATTCACATTATCTATAGTGCTACGTAACGTACAGGGTACTTTCCTTGAGTTTTAGAAACTTTTTAATACGCTTTGTGTTTTTCAAGTTACACGGGGGACGTGCTTAGCTTGTGCACTTGTTTCTTAAATCAAGAGGTCAAAATCTAACTTTGTGGAGTTATGTCTCTCTTTTCAAATCCAAATAATATTTAAAAAAAAAGTATTTTTTAATTTTTGGTATCAATACACTAATCTCTGGAACTGCTGATCCGATTGGAATGATTCTTTTTAAATGTGGCAGGTGAGAAACAGTTCGGGCTGTATAATATCACGACTTGACTCTTGGGAGCAGCGCAGTAACTAAAAACGCTAGTAAACCGTACGAAACTGCTATCTCACAATGTTTTCTTCAACCGATTGTGTGATATATTATTTATAAGTATAATAGTTTATTAATTGTTTATTTATTTGTATACTCTATGTTTAACCTTGGTGTGATTGGAACTTTTCTTTTAGTGCATAATAGATATTAGTGCATAAAGATACTCAGCGTCATCTATTCGACAAGAATTCAAATAAAGGGCAACTCAGGGGATGGGTATGGAAATTGAACTCTTTGCCGCTAGAGTGCGCTGAATAAACTCGTGAACAAGCGAAAGCTGAAAATAGACTTCGGTTCGTTTGTTATAACACACGAGTTATCTATCTATACTAATATTATAAAGAGGTCAAATTTGTAAGTTTGTAAGTTTGTAAGCCCACGGGAGCGGAGCAGTACCAAAAAATGCGGGTAAAACCGCAGGGGACAGCTAGTAAGTTATAAAAAGTAACATTTACATTAAAATATTAAAAACTGTTTTTGTGAATGTTTTCATAGACTAGAAGAAGAATTAGAATAAACCTGTTATTTTTCTGTTGTATACCTACACAGAAAAAGAATAGGTAAAAAAACTAAAATATAACTAAAAAAATGTGATATTGTTGACAGTGCAATGTACCTATAGTGGTTCGGAATTGCAATGTCTGCTACCGACTCGAACGAGCTTGCTTTGGCCCTTGGAGGTATGCGGAACCGAGTGTAAAGTTGAACACATCTCTGAAACTATTAGTTCAACTGGAGTAATTAATTTTGTGTACAATAGCCATATTTATAACCATTTATGCTTAAGACGGAGTATTTATTTCAGGTAAATACGGTAAATCGGAATGAAGGTAATTTCTTATTTTTGCATACACTTATCTCTGGAACTGCTGATCCGATTGAAATAATTCTTGTTGTTTATGATAGAGGAGGAATTATAAAGGCTATATAATATTACGCTATGACCATGGGAGTGGGGTAGTATCCAAAGACGCGGGCCAAACAGCGAGGTAAAGTTTGTCTTAGTAGAAATGACGCACCTCACTACATAATTATCCATACGTTAAATTTTCTTGTGTACGTAAAATGCTGTAGTGAGGCAAGTAGTTTTTAACCGACTTCAAAAAAGGAGTAGGTTCTCAATTCGTCTGTATGTTTTTTTTTTTGTATGTTTGTTACGCGATATCTCCGTCAATTATAAACGGATTTTGATGGTTATTTTTTTGTTTAATAAGTCATGATCCCCATCCCGAGTCGACACTCAAAAGTAATAAATAAAAACTTAAAAAAAATAATAATAACCGCCTTCAAAAACTAAAAACCCAAAAATAACTAAAATTTCGGAAGTCGGTGGCTTCTGTTCTGCCAGTCAATTTGTGTTGCCACCGGCTCGACTTCCGAAATTTTAGTTAATTTTTGGTTTTTAGTTTTTGAAGGCGGTTGTTAATATTTTTGAATTAAGGTTATTTTTCTACTTCGACAGTGCTATATCTGTTAATGAATAAGTGTGAGTTTCTACAAAACGTTTCGATTTTAACCGACTTTAAAAAGCCGCCGACTTCCAAAGTTGAGGAGATTTTTATTTTTATACTGATGAAGTGTTCTTACGTGTCTTAAAGTATTTTACTGACTATGATTAAGAACAAAGGGAGTATAAACTTAATTAAGTTGACGGTCAATAACGAGGAATTCAACTCACTAAATGTCCAGTCGCAGTATCATCTTACCGGGATTCCAATACAAGATCTTGTTGTATGATGTGTATATGTAAATTCTTCAGGTTAATAATTATGATGAAACTGAATGTTTATTGTTGATTGTTTATTGTTTATTGTTAATTAAAACGGTATACACCAATTACATTAATTAACACACAATGTAGACTTCATTGTTCATTTCTTATTTTAGCATACACTAATTTCTGTAACTACTGATCCGATTGCAATAATTCTTTTTTTATATGATGGATGAGATATAATAAAAATTATATAATATTACGCTATGACCCACGGGAGTGGGGTAGTATTCAAGGACGCGGGTCAAACAGCGAGGTAAAGTTTGTCTAAGTAGAAATGAAGAGCATACAGCATTTTATTTAAATGATTAAAGCAATTTAAATTTTAACGGATCGGTTTATTCTGTGTAGATCGCCGTAGACAAGAGCTACATAATATTCATACGTTAAATTTATTTGTGTACGTATAATTTTGTATAGTGCGGACGCGTCGTTTCTACTTAGAAACGCCCTAAATCTGTTTATGAATAAGTGTGTGTTTCTATAACGTATTATTTTTAACCGTATTTCAGAAAGCAGGAGGAATCCATTCGTCAGGAATCTTTTCATGTATTTCCCGATTTCTCGACAACACCTAGAGCGAAAAAAAACTTTTTTATTTCGAAAGAGTATACAAAACAGGTTGTACAATAGTAAGCAGGTCGGTGATTATGTTGTTTTCTGTAACAAACTAAGCATTCGCATAATTTTCATTTGGTAAAGTGGCGCTTGTAAAGAAGACCATAAATGAAAACCGGAATTTCTCAACTAGTCGGAATCGGAATTTGCTCGAAATATTATTTAGTTCATCGCCAACCTATTACTGAACTGGATTTTGAACTGAATGAAACTCCACACTAAAAAGTAAGTATAAAAATAATCTTTAGAAAAAAAACCCACCTTCAAAAACTGAAAACTAACTTAAATTTCGAATGTCGTTGCCAATGCTAAACCAAAAACAGAACAGTTGCCGTCGACTTCCAAAATTTTAAAGGCGATTGGGTTTTTTTCGCGATTTTTAATAGGTTAGGCGCATTAGGGCTAATTCTCGTTTTGGCAACCGACTACTTCTCATTTGGGCTACTTCTCGTTATACTGATGAAGGTCTTACGTGTCACAGAGTGTTATACTGACTATGAATAAGAACACAGGGAGTCTAAATTAAACTAATTTGACGGCCAATGAAAAATTTAAGAGTATTTAACTCACAAAATGTCCAGTTACAGTATCATCTTATGATCTCATGATGTGTGTGAAAAATGTTCTACTATGATAAACTGAATGAAGACTTCATTGTTCATTTCTTATTTTTGCATACACTAATCTCTGGACCTACTGGTCCGATTGCAACAATTCTTGTTTTATATGATAAACGAAGAATAATAAAGGCTATATAATATCACGCTACCACCCACAGGAGTGGTGCAGTAACAAAAGACGAGGATCCAACAGCGAGGTAAATCTGTTAATGAAATAAGCTCAGGTTTCTACGACAGTTTTCTTTTACTGAAGAAATTAGATCTACGTGTCATAAATTGTTTTGCTGACTATTGAATAAAAAAATAAAAGGAGTCTAGTCCAGCTCGAGACACAATAGAAAGATAGTAACGCGATATCCGGCTGTCGCTTGGTCATCAAAAGGTTAAACAAAATTGATATGAAGAATTGAAGAGTAATTCCACACACAAAATATCGTTGAATTCCAGCCGCATTGTTATTTTTTATTTACATACAACATACATGTAAAAGCATGCAATAAGATACATAAGGTTGCGAAAACACGAATGGGAACAGCGTGATTCTCACTAATAAAAAAAGTGACATTTAAAAAACAAATCTTATAACAGTGATTAAAAACTTGTAAATTTAGATCTACTCTACTCTTTGAGGCGATCTGTGTGGCACTGCGATTGAAATTTTAAAGGATTCCCTTTAAATTTAAATCGCAGTGCCACCGTATTGTCAACTAGCTGTCCCCGCGGTTTCACCCGCGTTATTTTGTTATTTAGGACGCACTGTATATTTTTGGCCCACTTCGTTTTGTACTCTTACAGATATTTTGTTATTTATTTTTTTGCAGCCATACATTTTACATTTCCACATCTAAATTCTTTGTTAGTTTCACACATCTATTCACATTATCTATAGTGCTACGTAACGTACAGGGTACTTTTCTTGAGTTTTAGAAACTTTTTAATACGCTATGTGTTTTTCAAGTAACACGGGGGACGTGCTTAGCTTGTGCACTTGTTTCTTAAATCAAGAGGTCAAAATCTAACTTTGTGGAGTTATGTAACTCTTTTCAAATCCAAATAATATTTAAAAAAAAAGTATTTTTTAATTTTTGGTATCAATACACTAATCTCTGGAACTACTGATCCGATTGGAATGATTCTTTTTGAATGTGGCAGGTGAGAAACAGTTCGGGCTGTATAATATCACGACTTGACTCTTGGGAGCAGCGCAGTAACTAAAAACGCTAGTAAACCGTATGAAACTGTTATTCCGAGTATGCTAGTCCAAATCTCACAATGGTTTCCTCAACCGATTGTGTGATGTCCCTGAAATAAATTTATATCTATTATTCATGAAGGCATGGTTCACCACTCTTGTCTAAGGTGGAGTGGTAAGATTTTAGATAACAATAATATACCTAAAAATATGTTATTAATTGCTTTTTATTTGTATACTCTAAACCTTAGAACTTCTGGTGCGATTGGAACTTTTCTTTTAGTGCATAATAGATGAGGAAGAGTGTAGGTTATATAATATCGCGCCAAGACTCCCGAGAGCTGCGTAGTAACCAAACACGACCAAGGCTGCGAAGGACCGCTATTAATAGAGAGTTGAGTTTGTTTCTTCTCAGAGTAATCCAGCTAGGAAGCACCGGCCCCATCGTTTGTTTAGAATAAGAAAAAAATAATACACGTGTAAAGTTTTATTTACAAAATAAAAGTCATTTTATTAATTTTTTAATACTATGTTGTACCAGTTTTTCTCTATTTTTTTTTCACTGATTAGGTACTTCTGCTACGTGTCGCTGTCAATAAAAGTTTTATTGACCATAACTGAGGGATACAAGGAAGCTAAATAAATATGTATTGGTTGTGTTTTAATAAATATTCGTGCAATTATAATGGCGGCCAAGAAAAAATGCAACTTTTGATAAAGATACCTAGCGTCATCTATCACAGTTTAGTCAACAAAACCTTAGAAAGATACAATTCAAGTAAAGAGCAAGTTAGGGGATGGGCATGGAGATTTTACTCTTTGCCGCTAGAGTGCGCTGAATGAACTCGTGAACAAGCGAAAGCTGAAAATAGACTTCGGTTCGTTTGTTATTATACACGAGTATAAGTTATAAAAAGTAACATTTACATTAAAACATTAAAAACTGTTTTGTGAATGTTTTCATAGACTAGAAGAAGAATTATAATAAACCGGTTATTTTTCTGTTGTATACACAGAAGAAGAATAGGTAAAAAAATCTAAAATATAACTAAAAAATATGATATTGTTGACAGTGCAATGTATAGTGGTTCGGAACTGCAATGTCTGATACCGACCCGAACGAGCTTGCTTTGGCCCTTGGAGGTATGCGGAACCGAGTGTAAAGTTGAACTCAATCTCTGAAACTATTAGTTCAACTGGAGTAATTAATTTTGTGTACAATAGAGAAAATATAAGCCATATTATACAGTCTATTTGGGTTTAAGACGGAGTATTTATTTCAGGTAAATACGGTAAAACGGAATGAAGGTAATTTCTTATTTTTGCATACACTTATCTCTGGAACTGCTGATCCGATTGAAATAATTCTTGTTGTTTATGATAGATGAGGAATAATAAAGGCTATATAATATTACGCTATGACCCACGGGAGTGAGGTAGTATCCAAAGACGCGGGCCAAACAGCGAGGTAAAGTTTGTCTTAGTAGAAATGACGCACCTCACTACATAATATCCATAGGCGGTTCCCTGACCAAATGGCCTTGAGCATTCGTTTCCTCTTTGCCGCACCGAACGGGGCGCAGGAATTACTCAAGAAAATACGCCCATATTTTAGAATAAAATCTGTATAAAATAAAACTGGTATATTGAAAAAAAAAATTGTGTCAAAATGTTCACAATTAAATTGTCTATCCATTAGTGTCAGTAGCAAAATTAAATAATGTTTACTTTACCAGGAGATGCATGTTATTATTCACTATTTCTCATTTCTGGGGTTTCGTTGTAAGGAGATTTATTAAAGATAAACTCAATAAAAATAAAAAATAACTCTGCAATTGTAGAAACATGATTATGTAGAAAATTACTGTATTTTTTATTTGTTGATATTTCTTTTAAATAACGAGTAGATAGCTTCAAAAATCACTCAAAAACTGCTTGCGCGTAGTGTTTTGGTCGGGGTACCGCCTTAAATTATCTTGTGTACGTAAAATGCTGTAGTGAGGCAAGTAATTTTTTCTACTTCAACTAGTGCTATAAGTATCTGTTAATGAATAAGTGTTGGTTTCTACAAAACGTTTCGATTTTAACCGAATTTAAAAAGCCGCTGACTTCCAAAGTTGAGGAGATTTTTATTTTTATACTGATGAAGTGTTCTTACTTGTCACAAAGTGTTTTACTGACTATGATTAAGAACAAAGGGAGTATAAACTTAATTAAGTTGACGGTCAATAACGAGGAATTCAACTCACTAAATGTCCAGTCGCAGTATCATCTTACCGGGATTCCAATACAAGATCTTGTTGTATGATGTGTTTAAATGTGTTGCTGAATGTTTATAATAGTTGCAATCGAAGGAACATGAGTGGGTTTTAGTCAGTAAAAGTCTGACACGTCCTCCCGCCGCACCTAAGACGGGAGCAGTCATATGATGATTTCCCACTCACCAAAAAAAAATGTGTATATGTAAATTCTTCAGTTTAATAATTATGATAAAACTGAATGTAGACTTCATTGTTCATTTTTTATTTTAGCATACACTAATCTCTGCAACTACTGATCGGATTGCAATAATTCTTTTTTTATAAGATGGATGAGAAATAATAAAAATTATATAATATTACGCTATGACCCACGGGAGTGGGGTAGTATTCAAGGACGCGAGTCAAACAGCGAGGTAAAGTTTGTCTAAGTAGAAATGAAAAGCATACAGCATTTTATTTAAATGATTAAAGCAATTTAAATTTTAACGGATCCGTTTATTCTGTTTAGATCGCCGTAGACAAGAGCTACATATTATTCATACGCTAAATTTATTTGTGTACGTAAAATTTTGTGGAGGGGACGCATCGTTTCTACTTAGAAACGCTCTAAATCTGTTTATGAATAAGTGTGTGTTTCTATAACGTATTATTTTTAACCGATTTCAGAAAACAGGAGGTAATCTATTCGTCGGGAATCTTTTCATGTATTTCCCCGATTTCTCGACAACACCTAAAGTGAAAAAAAGACGGGTTGCACTCCGGGAGTGCCGGCAGAAGTGAAAACTTGATTATAGCTGTCTACTATCCATCCGTCCTACGCTTTTTCGATCAGGGTCACGTGTCCTGACGCGAGTTTAAGATTTTATACCCATTACAGAAAAAGTGCTCAACGCCGCTAAAGAAGTTTTCACTTCAAAAACACATACGCTCATTTATTTACGAGTGTGCCTTTGGCTCGCCTGCCCCAAGCCATTAGCAGGACCACACTGCAGACCCACCGTACCCCTGGCCGTACCCCTGGTGGTACGGTGGGTTTTTTAAAGTTAAACGATACCACTGTACGAAGTGAACGTAGTGCTGTGCTGATGAAGATACTAGACGGACAGAAAATGATAAACTGTTATCTCGTATGACTCATTCATTAGTTAGGTAGGTACATAATTGATATTGATGCGGCAATAATGCATGTTGCATGTGCGCAATTCTAACTCTTTAGCTTTTTTTTTTTTTTTTTTTCCTCCTTTGACAATTGAGCCGGTTTCGACTATTCTGCCAGTGTCACGTTTGGGCGGCTACTTATAGGCGGCCGCCTTACTTTTTACTTCGTGGTAGGTGTTATGTTATGCATGTTTTACGTTTATAGAGTTGATTAATTTTTTGTATTTAAGATTTGTTCAGAAAAAAAATGAATAAAATGATTAAATATAATTATTGTTGTTAGAAGTAGTTTTAACTAGTGTTACAACACTATTACCTGGTGGTATGGTTTAACTTTGAAAAACCCACCGTACCACCAGGGGTACGGCCAGGGGTACGGTGGGTCTGCAGTGAGCAGGACCACTATATCTCTCTCTCTCTATCTACAGCAAGCTTATATTAAGCTGTTTCGCCAAGATTTTCCAACACTATTACTCCACGGGTTAAAATATAAACAAAGGACATTGCCATGCGTCCATACATTGTTTGCCTAAGAACCGATAGGGATGTGTTTTTTCATTTTTGGTTCTAAATAATATATGTTTTCGATTGAAACTAAATTAAAACTACGGACACTTGAGACTTCTAAAAGCCATCAAAATACTTAAATAACAACATCATGTCACATCAAAAGTATCATCTATATTTTCGACCAATATATTTGCAGCGGCAGAAGTCTTTCCAAGACACTTATTGATGTTCCCTTTCTCTTTTACATGGAGCCAGAAGCTGATCCGCAATTTACACAAAATATAGGATAATTTTGGGAATCCATGTTAAATCTGCAATGTCCGTTTAATCTCTTGACACCCACCGCCATGCCAGGTCGTCGTTCTTAGTAGGTCCGTACATCAGTCAATCACAGCCGGAGGTCGCTATTTCAAGAGGAAATCACAGTCCGTAGTTTAAGCGAAGTGGGTAGATAAAATCGGAAAGGAATAATAATAAAATACAAACAACCAGATTACACAGAACCTGGTCAAATGTTGGCATCTGTCAATTCAATTGACGAAAAACAATAGACTAATATGTTGATCTTTTTTTCTAAACAAATGGCTTGTTCATTTGACACAGCGCTTTCAATCGCTTTAATGCCCATTTCACACGAGGGCAGAACAGTGGGCAGAACAGTACTGCTACTGTGTGAACGCACAAAACAGTACTGTTCTGTGCCAGCTTCTTAAAACGATGACTCGTAAATATTATATGTTTCCCACAACCAAACTATATGACGAATGTAAAGTTTTAACCGTGAGGCAACTCTTTATCCTCCTACCTTTCTACAGAAAACCTTCTCATATATGGCTATTAAGCTGTACACATGCAATGGATTACTGTTACTTACCAATTTTTACATATATAACACCTAATATACACACACTGACAATCACAAACATGCACACAACACACATACACACACATGCACGCACTCATGACTCGAGAGTTTATATGAATATAATAATTCAAATCGACACTGTTCTCACTTGTTAAATCTTATTATATAATCCATTTTTGAAGTGAAAACTTCTTTAGCGGCGTTGAGCACTTTTTCTGTAATGGGTATAAAATCTTAAACTCGCGTCAGGACACGTGACCCTGATCGAAAAAGCGTAGGACGGATAACAATTGAACGCGCGATAAAAATCTCACACACACTGATACAAGGTACAATTTTCGGGAAAATTGTACCTTGTATCAGTGTGTGTGAGATTTTTATCGTGTCTACGTAGTCGTAGTCGTAGTCGTAGTCGTAGTCGTAGTCGTAGTCGTAGTCGTAGTCGTAGTCGTGGTCGTGGTCGTATCCGTAGTCGTAGTCGTAGTCGTAGTCGTAGTCGTAGTCGTAGACGTAGTCGTAGTCGTGGTCGTGGTCGTAGTCGCTGTCGTAGTCGTAGTCGTAGTCGTAGTCGTAGTCGTAGTCATAGTCATAGTAGCTTTTTTTTTTATAAAGTAAGTACTTTACGACTATTACAATACAATGGACAGGTGTTAATTTCAGAAACATAAAAAGTAACTCAATTTCGTTTCAATCTCCGGTGTCAGATATTTTGATTTAATTTGAAGTTAGTAGTAGACTAAGGAATCGTAGCTCATGCAGCCAAGTATTAAAATAAGTATGTATACCGAAATTGAAAAACTCAATATTCTCAGCGCTTGATCTATGAATAAGGTTTTAATACGAATATATAATGCCCATTTCACACGAGAGCAGAACAGTGAGGCAGAACAGTTATAATAATAATAAGTATTTATTTCATAAAAACATGGAACAGTGCACCTATACATAAAGGCTTACACTAAACAGTTTAGAATTATATTGTATAACTAGCTTTTGCCCGCGGCTTCGCCCGCGTAGATGTCGAACTTCCATCCACAATTTTGACCCTTTAAAGATAGAATAAACCCGATAGAAAAAACCCGCGCCTACGGTGGCTGGTAGTCGTCTTGCGACTCTCGACGTCTACGCCTGGGTCTCTGTCCCGGGCGTGAAGCTTGAGGCTGCGTCATGCGCGCCGCCGCCTTCTACTCCAGCATGACTGCTTCGCAGAAGAGTGCGACGGCTTCCCGTCCAGTCATCCCCGCCGATTCCCTATGCAAAAACACGGCGGTGGCCCACCCAATCGGGCATATTACCACTGTATGCTCCACCGTGTTCTCTTGGCGACCAATGTCGCAGTGGTGTCACCACCCAGGCTTCCGCTCGAATCCGACACAGGAACCTCCCGAAACTTCCGTGTCTGGTGAGGACACCACAATTTCGCCATGAGATCCCGCCGGAGCTCTGTGCCTCGCGCTGCGATTTGCCGCAGCAGCGGAGTTAGGTTTTTGGTTCCTGATCGGCTCCCGTGGCTCATGGTGCAATGTTATGTAGCACAATATTATGTGTTATTCTGATGTATATGCTACAAATATCTTGCAAAGCCATCGGCCAGCCTTGCTACTGCCCGTACGTTGCTGCAGAGTAATTTTAAAACTATGTGATATCTCTAAAGATATTTATTGAAATTCAATTATGTAAACGGCAATGTTGTACAAAATTAAAAACCTGTATCGGATCATACTCGGCTCCTATGTGTCTCAGCGTTATGCTATATAACCTATAACCTGCCCAGGAGTATAGATTACAATCGTACAAAGTTTGGTTAAAATCCCTTTAGTAGTTTTTAACTCATAAGTGCACATACAGACAGATAGATAGACAGACAAAAAAATTACTGATTGCATTTTTGGCATCAGTATCGATCACCAATTATCCTCAAATATTAATTTTGAATATTATATTCAATGTACAGAATTGACCTCTTTACAGTTTTATTATAAGTATATAGATTTTAATTTACGATACCCTCTCACTGTTTATAGCATGCGAAACGACTACCACATACAGTTCGATTGTAAGGTAAACAATTAATTAATTTACTGAATTTATTGATTGCTTTTTGTTTTTGACCAAACGTCCCAATAATTATCACAAACGCATAGATAACCAAACACTTTTTACAACAGGGATAGAACCTGCACGAAGAAAAGCTGCCTGGGAGGGTCATTATTTTCACAAAAATGTAAACGCCGCGTTTTAAGAATTGTGACAAAAGGTACAGCGCCATCTAGTGAAATAAAACGGAAACTACGAAGAAATTCAAACCGTCGCACTTTGGGTTTAATATCTTTTGAATGAAATGTCCGATTTGAGAAATTAAAAAAGTAATTAGTAGGTGTTAAATCAGACTTGAATATGAAATAATGTATTACGGTAAGGATGAATAAAATTTTGTGGCATTTTATGTTTTTAATTGATTGATGTGATGATGCGATTCTTCAGATTGACATAACTTTTTTATTTATGAACCGATTGAAACAAAACAAAGACTAAATGTTAATCCCGGCAAACCACAACGCAACAGTGAAAACCGCATTCAAATAGGTTAAGCCGTTTTTGAGATTAGCCTGCACAAACGTACAGACAAACAGACAAACAGACAAACAGACAAAAATTCTAAAAATCATAGTTTTGGGTTCTATTGCGTATATAAAGTTCCCCTAATAAAGTTTTTCTTATTTATCTTCCATGTACAGACACCGACCTTTTACAATTTTATTATATGTATAGATTATGTAGAACTACATTATTGGACTCTATCCCTTAAACTAGGTCTAGCCTGTATCTTAAGAGACAGGGTTCAGCCATTGGTTTAAACTAAATTGATTATATAATAAGATTTAACAAGTGAGAACAGTGTCGATTTGAATTATTATATTCATATAAACTCTCGAGTCATGAGTGCGTGCATGTGTGTGTATGTGTGTTGTGTGCATGTTTGTGATTGTCAGTGTGTGTATATTAGGTGTTATATATGTAAAAATTGGTAAGTAACAGTAATCCATTGCATGTGTTCAGCTTAAGAGCCATATATGAGAAGGTTTTCTGTAGAAAGGTAGGAGGATAAAGAGTTGCCTCACGGTTAAAACTTTACATTCGTCATATAGTTTGGTTGTGGGAAACATATAATATTTACGAGTCATCGTTTTAAGAAGCTGGCACAGAACAGTACTGTTTTGTGCGTTCACACAGTAGCAGTACTGTTCTGCCCACTGTTTTGCCCTCGTGTGAAATGGGCATAAAAGCGATTGAAAGCGCTGTGTCAAATGAACAAGCCATTTGTTTAGAAAACAAGATCAACATATTAGTCTATTGTTTTTCGTCAATTGAATTGACAGATGCCAACATTTGACCAGGTTCTGTGTAATCTGGTTGTTTGCATTTTATTATTATTCCTTTCCGATTTTATCTACCCACTTCGCTTAAACTACGGACTGTGATTTCCTCTTGAAATAGCGACCTCCGGCTGTGATTGACTGATGTACGGACCTACTAAGAACGACGACCTGGCATGGCGGTGGGTGTCAAGAGATTAAACGGACATTGCAGATTTAACATGGATTCCCAAAATTATCCTATATTTTGTGTAAATTGCGGATCAGCTTCTGGCTCCATGTAAAAGAGAAAGGGAACATCAATAAGTGTCTTGGAAAGACTTCTGCCGCTGCAAATATATTGGTCGAAAATATAGATGATACTTTTGATGTGACATGATGTTGTTATTTAAGTATTTTGATGGCTTTTAGAAGTCTCAAGTGTCCGTAGTTTTAATTTAGTTTCAATCGAAAACATATCTTATTTAGAACCAAAAATGAAAAAACACATCCCTATCGGTTCTTAGGCAAACAATGTATGGACGCATGGCAATGTCCTTTGTTTATATTTTAACCCGTGGAGTAATAGTGTTGGAAAATCTTGGCGAAACAGCTTAATATAAGCTTGCTGTAGATAGAGAGAGAGAGATATAGTGGTCCTGCTAATGGCTTGGGGCAGGCGAGCTAAAGGCACACTCGTAAATAAATGAGCGAATGTGTTTTTGAAGTGAAAACTTCTTTAGCGGCGTTGAGCACTTTTTCTGAAATGGGTATAAAATCTTAAACTCGCGTCAGGACACGTGACCTGATCGAAAAAGCGTAGGACGGATGGATAGTAGACAGCTATAATCAAGTTTTCACTTCTGCCGGCACTCCCGGAGTGCAACCCGTCTTTTTTTTATAAACCAATGGCTGAACCCTGTCTCTTAAGATACAGGCTAGACCTAGTTTAAGGGATAGAGTCCAATAATGTAGTTCTACATAATTATACAATATAATTCTAAACTGTTTAGTGTAAGCCTTTATGTATAGGTGCACTGTTCCATGTTTTTATGGAATAAATACTTATTATTATTATAACTGTTCTGCCTCACTGTTCTGCCCTCGTGTGAAATGGGCATTATATATTCGTATTAAAACCTTATTCATAGATCAAGCGCTGAGAATATTGAGTTTTTCAATTTCGGTATACATACTTATTTTAATACTTGGCTGCATGAGCACGTAGCATACCTTAGTCTACTACTAACTTCAAATTAAATCAAAATATCTGACACCGGAGATTGAAACGAAATTGAGTTACTTTTTATAATGTTTCTGAAATTAACACCTGTCCATTGTATTGTAATAGTCGTAAAGTACTTTATAAAAAAAAAAACTACTATGACTATGACTATGACTATGACTACGACTACGACTACGACTACGACTACGACTACGACTACGACTACGACTACGTCCACGACCACGACCACGACCACGACCACGACTACGACTACGACTACGACTACGACTACGTAGACACGATAAAAATCTCACACACACTGATACAAGGTACAATTTATCCCAAAAATTGTACCTTGTATCAGTGTGTGTGAGATTTTTATCGCGCGTTCAATTGTTATCCGTCCTACGCTTTTTCGATCAGGGTCACGTGTCCTGACGCGAGTTTAAGATTTTATACCCATTACAAAAAGTGCTCAACGCCGCTAAAGAGGTTTTCACTTCAAAAAAAAATTTGTTATTTCTAAAAAGTATACAATACAGGTTGTACAGTAGTAAGCAGGTCGGTGATTATGTTGTTTTCTGTAATAAACTAAGCATTCGCATAATTTTCATTTGGTAAAGTTTCGCTTGTAAAGAAGACCATAAATGAAAACCAGAATTTCTCAACTAGTCGGAATCGGAATTTGCTCGAAATATTATTTAGTTCATCGCCAACCTATTTAATTACTGAACTGGATTTTGAACTGAATGAAACTCCACACTAAAAAGTATAAAAATAAAATCTTATGCAAAAAATACCCGCCTTCAAAAACTGAAAACAAACTTATATTTCGAATGTCGTCGCCAATGCTAAACAAAAAACAGAACGGATGCCGTCGACTTGCAACATTTTTTGAAGGTGACATTGTTTTATTTTTAGGATTTTTATGCTGATGAAGGTTCGTGTCACAGAGTGTTATCTTATCTTCTTATTAAAATTCCCGTGTCACAATGTTAGTTACCTTACTCCTTCAAAACGGCTTTACCGATTTTTACCAAATTTTATATGCATATTGTTAAACACAAATTGTTAAAAGAAATAAAGTTTTATTCAAATTGCAAACATAAAGAACAAGATATTCTCAGTCTAACAGTTCGGCCTTCCTGAAGTCCTTCGGTCCCCGAAGGAGATAATGGACGACGCGATGCGGAAGACCTCTCGTACTCAGGCTCGAAGTTGGTGGTCTTCTTACTGCCATACACCTTCATCGGCTGAAGAAATTTTCTCACCTTGAAGGCTCCAGAAGCAAGTGTGAGAGTTGACTAGAAAATAGTAGTACAAGGCTCCGTAAGCAGGTACTATATGAGTCACTGTGTAGGCCCCGTAGGCAAGTGTCGTTATTTGTAATTAAACACCATTTTCGAGGTGGGTACACACTCTGTAGGCCCCGTAGGCTAGTGTGGATAAGGATTTAAGTGTTATGAGACTCCGAAAGTCAACACTTAACAAACACCATGTAGGCCCCAAAGGCAAGCGTTATAAGACTCTATGAGCAAGCGCTGAATAGCCACTATGTAGGCCCCGAAGGCAAGTGTTATTGACTTTGTTAGCAAGCGCTGAATAACCACTATGTAGGCCCCGAAGGCAAGTGTTACTTTGTAAGCAAGCGCTGAATAACCACTATGTAGGCCCCGAAGGCAAGTGTTACTTTGTAAGCAAGCGCTGAATAACCACTATGTAGGCCCCGAAGGCAAGTGTTACTTTGTAAGCAAGCGCTGAATAACCACTATGTAGGCCCCGAAGGCAAGTGTTACTTTGTAAGCAAGCGCTGAATAACCACTATGTAGGCCCCGAAGGCAAGTGTTACTTTGTAAGCAAGCGCTGAATAACCACTATGTAGGCCCCGAAGGCAAGTGTTACTTTGTAAGCAAGCGCTGAATAACCACTATGTAGGGCCCCGAAGGCAAGTGTTACTTTGCTTTGTAAGCAAGCACTGAATAACCACTATGTAGGCCCCGAAGGCAAGTGTTACTTTGCTTTGTAAGCAAGCGCTGAATAACCACTATGTAGGCCCCGAAGGCAAGTGTTACTTTGCTTTGTAAGCAAGCGCAGAATAACGACTTTAATTTTTTTTTTTTTTTTTTTTATTATTGAATCAAATTGAATAAACATTAACTTTTATTCCTCAGCTGATGAGGAGCTTTCGCATCTAGGGTGCCATATTTTAATTTTATCTCGAGCAATAATATTTTTGTAAGCTCGCCTCGCTTTTATTACTGATGTCACTTCATAACGGTCGTTGGGTAAAATAGCTGTTATCTTATAGGGTCCCGCATACTTGGGAACTAACTTCCCACTTGAAATACCAGGACGCAAGATATTTCGCTCCACCGTTACTAACTGGCCAACTTTAACGGCCGGTCCCATACGTCCGGTGCGATCACGCCGGGTCTTCATCTTATGAGCTTTCATCAATTAGGACCCCCATCCTACTACATCCTTCGCTAATCGGGGTCTCAAAGAGCAAAGCAACTCCAGAGGAGATTCATTCGTCCCTGCGCTTACTATCGAGTTGAGCCCTAACTGCACCTTGGACAAGTACGCATCCCAACCTTTCTGCTCCTCACCCATGTGTGCGGTGAGCGAATTTAAAATCGTACGATTTAACCTCTATACTTGGCCATTTGCTTTAGGCGAAGCCACAGCATTGAGTATATGTTTTATGCATTATTAACCAAACCAAAGACGCTGCTAAACCTATTCAATGACGCTACCGCACCTTTTGCATTGGCACTAGCTACTGCTTAAAGTCACAAAATTTTGGTGACACTACCTATAATTGCAAAGACATAAGATTTACCATTGCTCTTGCAGAATGGACCCAAGTGATCCACATGCAGAGTGTGGAACAGAACTGCTAATCTTGGGATTGGATGTAGTAAACCAGGTTTCTTTCCTGTCGGCTTCTTCGTGAACTGGCACCCAATGCAACTGGCCACATATTTGCCAACACCATTCCTCAACTTAGGAAACCAATATTTTGCTTGAAGAGCTTCCAAACATTTGTCTGAACCTAGATGTCCATGTTCATCATGATATATTATATTTTGAGAATGTGAAACCTCGCACTTCTGGGTAATGCTGGCTTATAATCACCGTTCACTAATCGGCAGTTTACAGCGAAGCCTGGCGTAAGGCAGAACAATCAGTTACAATACAAAACTTAACGCCTGACAGATTTACTCTAAACCGATGAGAATGGCAACCACAACAGCCAAAGCCCTTTTTCCTAAGTAGCAGTGGTCTGCCTGCTTGCATCTGCCACAACCTTCATCTCTCCTTTAGATTGGCGTTGAAGCAATACAGCACCAAGGCCTACTTTTGATGCATCAGTGTAAACTTGGGTATCTCTGCCTGGGTGATAAATGGCGAGAACTGGGTCTACGGTGAATTTATCTTTTAACTTTTGTGTGGCATGTTCCTGATCCGGCCCCCAATGCCATAATGCCAGCAGTCTTCTTTGTGAGCATTGTTAGTGGTCGTGCAATAGTTGCGGATCCCTGAATGAGCTTACGAAAATGACTCACAAGACCAAGAAACTGGCGAAGCTCGTGAACATTGGTAGGAGCCTTGCATAAGGTGATTTGGAGATTTCTATGTTTTCGGCTTTTAATAGTTCTCCTATAATATCAAGTATTCTCTCCTATAGTATAGTATTAGTAACAACAGGATCTAGTCGTACTAGAACTTTATTTATTCCAGGAGTAAGTTGAACACCGGTTTCCGGATATAAACAAACCTTTTAAGCGACTCACATAATTCGGTAACTTGAAGTGCCATCTCATTTTCATAAATATTTAATTCAGTTGGAGTTTAATAACAAGTCTGGCGATTCTGTGAATGTCTGTCCAATAAGCACGTCGACTTCTTGAACATAATCCGGTACAATATAAAATTGGTTTTCTTTTTCTACACCATCAATCATAAGTGATGCCAATACTGACCCTATTGGTGTGATCATTGCATCTCCATAGCCTTTAATAACAATTGAGTCATTAGGTGTCATATCCAGATTATGTCTCTCATAGAAACTCTGTGTCATAGTATTACACAAACTTTCAAAATCTAAATATGCTTTTGCAGTAGTGCCCGTTAACCAGTACCGACATCTTTAAAATATTTCCTGTCTGAAGAATCACAACAAACAGTTTAATGCTTTCACAAAAATGCTATTACAATATTAATGAATTCATGAATGATCCAAAATTTGTAATGTTGAATATTACTTAACTAGGGACATAATTTTAATAATAACTGTTTGTAACAAAATGTAATAATTGTAATAATTTTTAATAATTCGTAATTTTTATCTTAAATGACCAATATCAATATTGGTATCAATGAATTTGTATTGTTTAAATATATTTGTATGCCTGATATGGTACAGCATGTTGATACCTTACTTTCGTTGTTTAAGATCCTTGTATTGCACACATGTCTCAAGCAAATAAATGAATCAAACTTTTCGGACCAACCTGTTTTGTGGTCCATTCTTTGATTGCTTCCTACACTCTTCAAGAGTATGTCCATTAATTTTACAAAAAGAGCAATACTTGTTTAAATTCTTTTTCTTATAGCATTCAGATTCCACATGGCCAGACCGATCACAAAATGAACACTTTTTTGATTCTTTATTTTCATTTATTTTTCTATTTTCTTTGTTAATGCGGCATCTGTTTGCCTTGTGGCCTTGTTTACCACAAGAATAACATTTTAAATTTTGGCTATGTCCTTCTTTCCTCTGTGAAGACATTGGTTTTTCTAGTTCCTCATTTGAAGTGTTAATGCTAGCCAAATAACGCAGTAGCGAAGTTGTGTCATGACATCCGGCTGACTTTGCACCTACTTCCAATAGTTTGTCACCCAGAGTACCAATAACAGCCTCAGTGATGACGTCGTCGCTCAGCTTACATGACATCCCTAAACCTAACTTACTATAATAAAATGATACTGGGTCTTCGCTTGGGAGTCTGACTCGGTTCACTAGGTCTCTAATTTGACATAATTTATTTTTAGTGAACGGAAATGCCTGTATCAATTTCTCCTTCCATTCGTTCCAGCTTATTTCGTATGATGCTTGTTGTTCATACCACCCCTTTGCATATCCAGCCAGCTTAGAAGTACAATTACAAATTAATGTCCGTTCATCCCATCCATGCATTTTAGCCGTACTTTCTAAATTGCGTATCCAATGTTCTACTGGTACTAATGTGGTTTGTGGATTGAACTCCGATATAAAATCACTACGACCAACATAGCGTACTATAGGCTGCACAGTAGCATTAACATTTGGAGGTTCCTTTGGTACCACTTCAACGGCTGAGCTTGGTGATCTGGCCGAAGGAGATTGAGATCTACCATAATTTCTTGACTTCCTCAGCTCCCTGATCAAGCTCTCAAGAGCTTCTATACGCCTCATTTTATGTTTTAAATCTTTTCTCATTTTCTTCCTATCACTTCCAGACGAGGAAGAGCTTGAACTACTCCTAGAGCGCTTTTTAAACTTGTGTCGACCCATATTAAACAAACACACAAAAGGAAATTGCAGGAATAAAATACACACAAGGCAGAACAATTCACAGTTCAATAAAATAAAATCAAAGGTTCCTCTGATAGGAGTTCAAATTAGTAATCAAAATAGAATTAAGTTGTAAATATTAACAACTAATATAAAAGTTTAAGTCAGAAAATTTGTTCTTGCACAATAAAATGTAAGGTTCAAGTCTATCTAAATTAGCACTCTAAGTTCACATTAAAATAATCAGTCTATGTTCACTCATCAATTGTTTATAAGAAGTAAATGGTATGGTCCTTTGAGTTCCACTAACACAATTTGTCCAATGTAAGCATTGTAAATAGATATGAGATTCGGGATACAGCTCACCAACTGGCAGGTACTCAACGAGGAACAGCGCCGGCGTCAGCTATTCCAGCCTGAACGTGTCTCAACGCGTCTTTTAACACAAACTATTCAACTAATGTTTTTAAACTTGTGAAACACGTAACCTAAACTAGAAATAGTATATCTTTGAGTTATTTGAACTAATCGCATGAGTTGATCTCACTTCTGAAATTTGTTAAACACAAATTGTTAAAAGAAATAAAGTTTTATTCAAATTGCAAACATAAAGAACAAAAGAGGAATGATTCCCGCGAGAAGCTAATGTCAAAGTGAAAAAAATAGGGTTGTGCCCCATTTTGCCGGTAAGTAGTGATGTCCAATTTCCGACTGATATTCTCAGTCTAACAATATTCAGTCGGTCTGAGAATCGGCTACTTGTTCACCCTTAACATTTTTAACGCGGGTGAAACTGCGGGAGGCAGCTAGTCTTATAAATAAAATTCTCGTGTCACAATGCTAGTTACCTTACTCCTTCGAAACGGCTTTACCGATTTTTACCAAATTTTATATACATATTCAGTAGGTCTGAGAATCGGCTACTATCTATTTTTCATACCCCTAAGTGATCTCATTTTTAACGCGGGTGAAACCGCAGGAGGCAGCTAGTACTGACTATGAATAAGAACACAGAGAGTCTAAATTCAATTAATTAGACGGCCAATAAAAAAATGAAATTGAAATTGAAATTGTTTATTATGCAAGTAGGATATTAAATCACTTTTACATGTCATTTTTTTTTAAACTAGATGGAGTCGGCATTTCCTAGCTGACTACCTCTGAGAAGAAATGCCGAAACAAACTCAAAGGATTATCGTCTCTTTTAAAGTCCAGACATAGATTTCAAATTTTTTGTGCAACAAACCATGCAGAATACGTTTCGGTCAGACCTCTTGAGGAAAGTTCCAATTACAATATTTAGGTACACCTGCCTCAACAAGCAACGTGAGCTCAACTTAATCTTAAGGAGCTCCACGAACCGACACAATATTACTTGTAAGAGCTTAAAAAATGGGCTTGCAAGCCGCGTGCAAAAGAGTTACATAGTGCCATTCTACATGATTTGTACACTTACAATAATAATATGTTTTTTTTTATACAACAAAAAAAAATATTCTAGTATGGGTTAACAGAGCTTAGCAGAGCTAGCAGTTCAATCCCAAGCTTTAATGTCTTCTAAATATTCTGAAATTTTATAGTACCCTTTTTTACAAAGTTTGCTTTTAATACAGCTTTTAAATCTTCTAATGGGTAATTTTCGAATATCTGTGGGAAGTTTATTATAAAAACGTATACATTGACCCATGAACGAGTTACCTACTCTGTGGAGGCGAGTGTGATGTACAGCAAGATTGTGTTTGTTCCTGGTATTTACATTATGAATATCAGACATTTTCTTAAAGTTCGATATATTTTTTTGTACATACATTAGATTTTCAAATATATACTGTGACGTTACAGTCAGAATGTTAACTTCTTTGAATTTTTCTCTGAGAGAATCCCTAGGACTAAGGTTGTAAATAGCTCGAACAGCTCTTTTCTGTAAAACAAAGATGGTGTCAATATCCGCACAGGATCCCCAGAGAAGAATTCCATACGACATAACGCTATGAAAATAACTGAAATAAACAATTCTGGCTGTATCCACGTCAGTTATATGACGAATTTTTTTGACAGCATAAGCGGCGGAACTTAACCTACTCGACAATTTTTCAATGTGTGGACCCCATTGTAATTTGGAGTCAATAGTCAATCCCAGAAAAACTGTCGACTCAACAGAAGTGAAGAGTATTCAACTCACTAAATGTCCAGTCACAGTATCATTTTATGATCTTATGATGTGTGTGAAAATTGTTCTGATAAATATGATAAACTGAATGAAGACTTCATTGTTCATTTCTTATTTTTGCATACACTAATCTCTGGACCTACTGGTCCGATTGCAACAATTCTTGTTTTATATGATAAACGAAGAATAATAAAGGCTATATAATATCACGCCTAACACCCACAGGAGTGGTGTAGTATCAAAAGACGAGGATCAAACAGCGAGGTTTTGTTAATGAAATAAACTCACGTTTCTACGACAGTTTTCTATAACTGAAGAAATTAGATCTACGTGTCATAAATTGTTTTTCTAGCTATTGAATAAAAATACAAGGAGTCTAGTCCAGCTCGAGACACAATAGAAAGACAATAGCAACGCGATATCCGGCTGTCGCTTGGTCATCAAAAGGTTAAACAAAATTGATATGAAGAATTGAAGAGTAATTCCACACACAAAATATCGTTGAATTCCAGCCGCAGTGTTATTTTTTATTTACATACAACATACATGTAAAAGCATGCAATAAGATACATTAGGTTGCGAAAACACGAATGAGAACAGCGTGATTCTCACTAATAAAAAAAGTGACATTCAAAAACAAATCTTATAACAGTGATTAAAAACTTGTAAATTTAAATCTACTCTTCTCTTTGAGGCGATCTGTGTGGCACTGCGATTGAAATTTTAAAGGATTCCCTTTAAATTTAAATTGCAGTGCCACCTTATTGTCGACTAGCTGACCCCCTCGGTTTCACCCGCGTTATGTAAGGTTTCTGGTTACTACTCTGCTCCTGAGTCTATGTCTTACTTTTATGCGTAAGCTATGTTTCTGTGAAGTACTAGAAGGCCATTTGCGCGCATGCGCTACCAACGATTTCAGTCCAAGCGGGGTATATAAGGCGTGGATGGTTCGTGTTGAATTTAGTAAGCGTATCTACTACGTAGCGTAGAGCAATACCTAGTAGATATGTTTACACGAAGTCTCTTGTGTAAGCAAGAGGTTTCCCCAAAAACCATAACAGAAATTAAGCTCTGGCTTTAAGTTTGTGTCAATTTACAGTCTAAGAGCGCCTTCACACTAGCGTTTGTCCAGCGTTAGGCGTTTGATAAACGTATGCAAAGCGCAGACGCCGCAACTACTCGGCGCAGGCGTCGCGTTGTCGCGGTGTTTCCTCTGGAGTCATTAGAACGCTGCGCTAACGCGGCGCAGACGTCACACAAGACGAGGAAACTCTATTGTTGGCATTGCTTATAAAAGAAAATGATTGCGAAAGCCTATATTCGATGAACTGTTGCAAAAAATACAAAGCGACATAAAATATCAAGATATACATTTGAGGCTTTGCGTATCGCCTGAAGAAAGACTTGTTATTATTACTTTAAGGTAATATATTAATTAAAAATTTAAAATGTGAACAGGATTGTACACGACTCCATAGTAACGCGACACATGCGTCGCGCACCTGCGGCGCTAACGCAGCGTATTCATTTAACCTTGAACTGACGTTGCGACGACGCGGCGTCGGCGCTGCGCATA
Organism: Athetis lepigone; assembly: GCA_033675125.1. Lineage (NCBI taxonomy): Eukaryota > Metazoa > Arthropoda > Insecta > Lepidoptera > Noctuidae > Athetis > Athetis lepigone. The sequence goes on along the minus strand of CM066219.1, from coordinate 25,439,203 downwards.
CGTTTATCTAACGCCTACGCTAATTGGGCTTTAATTTCTTTATCAAATTAAAATTTAATTTATGTATTATGTGAAGCATTATTTGGGAACAAATTAAGTGATCACTTAATTTTTTTTTTTGGCTACCAAAAGGGTTAATGATCACCGGTTAGGTTAGGTTAGAACTGTGACCACACAACGACAGGTCTACTGTGATCTGCTGTGGGTGATTAATTTTATTTACTTTGGTCAAAAGCAGAATCTGTCTAATTCTTATAAAAAGAAAAATACGTTCATTTTTAGAATGCCCTACGAAATTTAACTTTGGTGATCATTTACTACGTCTGTCTGTTATAATGTTACTGTACCTAGTGGCTGGTAAGTTAAACATAAGCCTCATTATTTTACCTTTACTATAGTCAGGAAAACCAAAAGGAATGAGGTTGTAACCTTTTTAAAAAATGTTATTTTTTGGGCAGTGGAAAATCATCAAATGACTTCTCTCGCCACGCGGCGGGAGGACGTGTCAGACTTAAATAAAGGGGGTTCAATGCGGTCTTTGAGCTGATAGCCTGTTAGCCTACTGGTGTACCAGTGAATTATAGAAAGTACTGAATATAGATTTAAAGATCCAGAAGTTAAATTTCAACCTTTAAATCGTTTTCTTTTCGTATGTATAAAAACAAAGACATTTATATGACAGATCTGAATTGTTGCGATTTGGTTAGAATAAGTAAAAAAAAATTCAAATTCTTTATTACCATACATAAGAAGAATGGTTGATTTTAGTCGGGATAAGAACATTGTACAGTGGGCAAAGCAGATAAGTATCCAGGGCCGTCATAAACAATTGAGGTTTTCTTGAATACCAATGAATGTATTTAAATGAAATTTAAACTAATTGAATAACTAGTCATTTTCTACTATAGTTTAAATTTTTATTAGAAAATATACGTGGGTTTTTGAGAAAACTTAAACTGTATCTAACGGCCCGGGATACTTATCTGCTTTGCCCACTACACACATGGTAAAGTATCAACAAAATGGTAAACGACATTTAGTAAGTATGATTTACTCTTCAATGGCTGTCAAAATACCTGCATAGGCCCCTATATATACATCAATACGCTCGCTCTCGAGATCGATGTAATCTTGTTTACTATTAGTAAAACTTTTTACAATATATAAGGAGAACGCCAATAGAAAACGAAAACGTTTTAACGCAATCCAAACTTATATTGCCACCTGTTGACATCGAAATACCATAAGAGTTGTGGTTAGTGATTGAACTTTTTCGGTGTGAAAACAGTTTAAGGTTAAATTAATTCAACTGACTTACTCTTACTTTGTACTAGCAATAAAAAATAATGATACGCACGCTAAAATATTCTATTTTTGTAATATTAATCGACCAGTATGAATATATCGCCTCCTCTCTATCAGGTGGCTAGACATGACCAGTATACCAAGACCGGCAGCATACTCCAGTCCGAAGGGTTAATGTACTATATTGGAATATCTTGATAAACTGGACACACTGTACAGCACACATACAGGTTTGTAGAAGTCACGAAAATATTATGCGTTCCTTTCACAACAAAGACAAACCATTTGAAACATGAAATGGCAACATGTTTATGAACTCCTCTAAACTGTTTGAAGTTACGCCTTTCTCATTGATTGCTATTTCGTCAGGTGGCGCATGCGTAAAATCATTTCGAGAGCATCGTGGACAGAACCAGACGTCTGTATCCATCAGAGTTGTAAAACAAAATTTTCTTCTTGTGGCGGGAACTGCAGAGGTACCTCTGCAGTTCCCGACACAAGACGAAAATTTTGTAAATAAAGAATTCAAAGTTACATACTCGTATGTGTAACATTTCACTTAGTCCGGTTTTATTTAAGCCATAAAAAGCGCGGTCGTCTATTGTCTTTGGGTACTGGATCACGTTTGACACATAGAACAAAAACTTTTGGGCAGCTAATTTGAAGTTTATGCTGACTCTGTCAATGAGATACAAGTTTCGTATTTAATCTAAAGGTTGCGAACACAGATATATACTCGGAGTCTTGAATCGAGCCAACTATTATAGTTTAATGAGTTAATATCGTCCATAACTTTAAAAAATATATGTATGACACACTTAGGTCAATTAGTGCATTTAAAAAAAAATCTTCAATTGTTTAATATGCCAGCAACAACTCAGAAAGTACGTGAAACTCAGACTCGAAAAGTAAGTGACGCGCTTTACCCGGTCCTCAATCATAAAACTTTGACAGTCGTTACGGGCGGACAGTCAGAAGCCAGAAAGTCTGACCAAGGGGCACCGTGTCCGCCCTCTTACTGGGTTATGGAGGTCTGATACTTAAGGTAGCCAATCCAGATTTACTTCGATTTTTCCTTAATTTGTAATTAATCAGCTACTGCACCGCTCCCGTGAGCAGTGGCGTAATATTTGACCTGTATCTTCACCTATCTTTATAATATATAATAATCTCACTAATATTTTCGGAAATTAGAGTTTGCAGAAAAAAATTCAAAGAATTAAAAAGTTTTCAGCTTTGTTAGTTTGATCTAAAATTGCCAGTTTGCTTGCAGTTACTAGTTAGTGTTCCTGTGATTTTTTTTTGTGATAAAAACTGATCTATGTCCTTCTTGAGGCTATGGACTATCTACGAACCAAATTACATTGAATTGGTTTAGTAGTTTTGGCGTGAAAGCGAGGCAGACAGAGTTATTTTTAAAGAAAGGTACTGTGGCGAAATTTGGACTTACATTCATGCGGTTTCACGAGAGTTATGATGAGGATTTTGTTATTCTTTTTAGAACAAAAAAAGAAAGTCAAAAGAAGATATCGTTACTCGAATTTCAGTTTCTGCTTTGTCACAAGTATATTCAGCGCATTCTCACGGAGAAGACCTCAATTTTCTTCGCCGTCCCTACACACATGCCATTCAGTTGAATTTCCCCTACGTCATGTAAGAATCTGTCCACATTTCTGAAGAAAACCTAAGACAGATGACGCCACCTGTCTCTTGATCAGATTTTCAATGGCTATCATAATAAATACACAAATCTTTATTTGAACACAAATATTTTTTTACTATCCATATTTTGTTCAGTGCTCTTGAATTTCTTAGTTATAGTCCGGAGAACTCTCAACAGCAGTAGACATCAGTCTGTTCATATAATTCTTCGCGTTTGCCTTCCGTCCTTTGTTACTGCCCCGCTTCTGCAAGACTTAGCGTGACTTTATATAGTTTACACTCTTCTTCAAATATCATATGCAAAAAGAATTATTACTTTGATCTGAAGTCACCAGTCCGTCTTAAATAAAGGTCGTGATCAATATAAGAAGTTTTCCTGTTTGAGGACATAGGGTTTTTGTTATTAAACTGACTATTACTAAACGTAATTAACACTCTTAGTAGGTCCTAAAAAAACAGAACATTCTTAACTCCGCAAACAAAAAAATTGTTGGGAAAACTAAACTTACTTCTGGAAACTGGTTTAGTTTCTAAAAGATAGTGAAACTGTGCAGTTTCACTAGCGTCTTTAATTACTGTGTGGCTCCAGTGAGTCAAAGCGTGATATTATATACCCTATACTGTTCCTGAACTATCATTTACAAAAAGAATTATTCCAATCTGTCCTGTACTTCCAAAGATTAGTGTAAGGAGAAAAAACAGAAAATCTAACAATCTTTAGCTTCATTATTTTTAATGTGAAATCAATCACCGATCCGACTTGACTGAAAGTGGTAATAAAATAAAAGAAACGAAGAGTATTTTTTCTAAGCGTTATCGGAAGTCTGCTGTTGAAAATTTTATTCAGAGCACTCTCGCGTCGAAGATTTCAGTTTTCTTCCCCGTGTACACTCTGATGACGTTACATTAAATTTTCTCTACCAGTACTTTTTACATTTCTAATAAAAACTATTCATAGATGGCGCTACCTACCCTTAGTAACGCCAGACAGAGGTGGGGGGTAATCATAAGGTCCATTTTTGACTGACAACTGTATGTTACTAGCTTCTGGAAATCAGCAACAGATGTTACTAAGAGTCCCATATGGTGGGTAGTAAACATAAGGGTTATTTTCGTTCGACAACTGTTACCACTTACGCAATAACACTGGTAACAGGTAGCGTTGCCTGTCTCATAAGCCCTTTTAGTGATACTTTTATCTATTTTTAGTATAGTTTTCTGCGCATCTGGGCAAATCAAAATAAAAACACAAAGGCAGTTTCTTGGAACTTTGATTTGTGAAACTATTGTTATACTTTTGTTTTTGTGGCTTTATTATGTCTTCGTTCTTTGTTTTTATTTGGTAGAATGGGTTAGTATTACCGGTGGCGGTTAGACATAAATACTCGTTACTTAAAAACAAATAAAAATCTAGATAAGTTGTCTTTGAATGATTCACATTCGAAAAGTTTAATGATAAAACTTTTTTGGTAGTCGACTTTTTATGTTTTTTTTTTTCAAAAAGCAGAAAAATATAAAATTATTATGGCTTTGTCATATGACAATACTAGCTTTTGCCCGCGGCTTCACTCCCGTTAAAAAGAGACAAAAAATAGCCTATATGTTACTCTCCATCCCTTCAACTATCTCCACTTTAAAAATCACATCAATTCTTCGCTCTGTTTTGCCGTGAAAGAAAGGCAAACATACAGACAGACACACTTTCCTATTTATAATATTAGTATGGATTGTTGTGTAATATTGTTTACTTAATTACACTTGCGCAAAATCTTTTGCGTGAACGACACTTACGGACTTTTTTCCGAATGCTATTGAGCAAAATTTAAATATTCTATTCTCTAAGGGGTAGGTGGGTAGAATACAAGTTTGTTTGGTCGTAAATGTTTCGTCGTATCCGTCGCACAAATGGCTTCGCGCAAGTGGTCTACGCGCGTAAACGGCCGCGCGCAAGTGTCATTCGCGTTAATGTCTTTCCAGATGTGTCCTCAAACCATATTCAACTGGTTTTTGACATTAAAAATATCACTAAATTGTTATTGCGACTTTAATTTAGAGACAATGAATGAACAAAGGAGAAGTATAGGAAAATAAATTATCAACACAACAATCTTTTATTTATTAAACCTTGGAATACACGTGATTCGAGACACAATAGAAAGACATATCAGCGCGACAGCTGGCTTTCGCTTGGTCGTCGATTGATAGTTTTCCAATCAAAAATGGCTCTTTATTGATCTGTGTCGATTGAGCAATAAATCGCCAAATGATTACAAGGTATCCCATAATAAAGTTATTATCTGTATTTTAACGATGATTACAAACTAAATGGACATTAAAATCGCATAATTCGTCAAGCGAATATGAGCCTTCTGACACCACTTAACCTGGCAGTAGTGCAGTCCGTCATAATAACACATTTCAACCCATACAGGAATGTAAAGACACACACACATACAGGAATGTATTAAAATCGGAACCACCTAAGATTAGTAAAGAAGACTGGACAATATGGATAGCGGCTTTTGAAACAATTTCGACATACTTACAATAAAATACCTAAAATTGTAATCATTTAAGTTACAATATTTTTTAAGACAATGCTTATATTTAACTAGAGATAAAATAGTTGGTATTCAGTCTTAGTGTCTAAGGCCCGTATTAATAGACGTCACTCAATTCTGAGACGCTCTCAAGTTTATTGCTGTCCTTATTTTTTCCCTTTAGAATGGCAAGGACAGCAAGAGACTTGAGAGCGTCTCGGAATTGAGTGACGTCTATTAATACGGTGTAACGTTACCCTGGGTTGTAGAGGCCCAGGGAAACAATCACACAGGTAGGTTCGTCTAGGAAACCAGAACCTTAGGGAACTGGAGTCCCAGACGAACAGAAGGTTAGGAAAAGAAAATAAACAGTTACGAAAAGAACAGATATATATTTAAAATTAAAACAATGAGAGTACCAGATCACCCTACACTTTGGCCCAAACTCGTAGGATTTAAAATAAATAGAAGAGGATGTTAAAAACCAGGATTCGGAGGTGCTTCACGTCGTACGCCAGAGGCAGGGTAAGCGCCTCGGCAACGGAAGCCGGAGGCCGGAGGCAGAGTAGGCGCCTCGACTACGCTGGCTGGAGGCAGAGCAGGCACCCCGACTACACAGGCCGGAGGCAGAGTAGGCCCCTCGACAGCGGAGGCTGGAGGCAGAATAGGCGCCTCGACAGCGGAGGCTGGAGGCAGGGTAGGTGCCTTGACAGCGGAGGCTGGAGGCAGGGTAGGTGCCCCGACTACGCAGGCCGAAGGCAGAGTAGACGCCTCGACAGCGGATGCTGGAGGCAGAGTAGATGCCCCGACTATGCAGGCCGGAGGCAGAGTAGGCGCCTCGACAGCAGACGCTGGAGGCGGAGTAGGCGCCTCGGCGGCGGAGGCCGGAGGCTGAGCAGGGGCCTCGGCAATTGACGCCAGAGGCTGAGCAGGTACCTCGGTAGCTCGGTAGCTGAGGCTGGAGGCTAGAAATAGAAAACGCAGAAGCGCGTGCAGGAGTAAACTGGGAGGTGAACCCAAGAGAGGCCGGTTCACTTAGAGGTTTATCAGTAATATATGAGAGGGTTCACTTCTAGACCTCCCAGTTACTCCTTCTATTTTCGATGCCGGCACAAGACTGACTTCCCTCTGCAAAAATATCGATAAAGAAGACTCTTTTCGAACACTTTGTTAGGAACGCAATGTTTTGAATCAAAAATTTGAAATAGTAAAGAAAATGAGGGTGCCATTAACAAAATTAGGCGGACAGGTCTATAAAAACGTATGCAAACTTCACGAAGACAAACCAACCTCCACCTATAAAGAAAACAAATAGAATGATTGACAAATGTCTATTGAAAAAGTGTCAAACGTTGTTTACAAATAAATTATTTCTTTTCAGAATGTTATAACTAATTAGAAATACTATTAAAAACAAGGAGAATCACATAAAATGATAAAATAAAAGACCGTAAGTACTACAACGGGCCTAACACAACATTCAATTAAGCAATGTAGACTGAGCTCTTTGGGGCTCCTATTTCAATAGCACTAATAAAACAGCCAAACCTTGAGATGTCCCAAGATTTTAATTAGTCGTTTCAGCGTTACTACTCTAAGTTATACTGTTACATTAAAAGACTGATTCAGCTAGTTGTATGTCGATATAATAATATTAAACAGGTGATTACAGCAAATAGAAAATAAATCTAATAGAATCTGATGGTACCTAAAACATAATAATATAAGTATTGACAATTCAAGTTATCAACATTATTTTATTTTAGTATAATTATAGTATAATAATCTAATTTATACTGTGAATCAAATGCTGTGGTCTCCTATAAGTGAAGGAGTACATCTACATTTAAATTTATGCGCTTTTTGGCAATGTTTTGTGTATTACCTTCATTGGAGATCCTTAAATAAATAAATAAATTCTCCCCCAGCGAATTCAACCATACACAAATGCAACGGAAAATGGATTTAAGGAAGGATTTAAATTAAAAGCTTTTCGGGGCTTCGAAAAGCAAATGAAAAAGCACTGTGAGATTAACGTACACGCTGTACCTGACTGTAAACCTTTTTTTGACGGTCTGATGCGGTAATGGCTTTTGTGTTTATTAAAGACAGATTTGGCTATAGGCAAGGAGGTAGTAGTCGTAAAATTTATTACATCTCGCAAATATTATTATGAAGACATTTATTTCGAGATTTTATAATAGTTGTCACCTGCAGATACAATAAATGAAGATGGCTGATAAAATTAATAACCACAAATATACCTATTGCTTTTTGTTATTCTTAAAAATACATTTTCTCTCACTGTAAATTGCTCTTATATGCCCGAATACAGAAACGTCACTCAACTCGTTTACAAATATTTGTAAACAAGTTGTTTGTTTATTTACATTAAGTCTCTGAAAAATACAAGTAATCCATTTAAATATTTAATACACTGATACACAACACAGCAACTAATCGCTTATCAACATTATATATTAAAGATCCCACGTAAATCTTAAAAGCACTTTTAAGATGTTATACACTTTGAAGTACTTTTCAGAACAAGCTTAAAGAAATTTAGTTTAAAATCTCCTTTGAAGCACGTATCAAAAGAATATATGGAGTTGCAATAAACTCGGTTACAGGAAAGTTCGAGAAGAACGACAATTTTAAAAGGCTACAATCCAGTATTATTAAATTTAGTAAAAACAAACAACCTTAACATCTTGTAAGTTTAAAAAATACCTGTAACCTTATTAACTTACTTTTTTTTAAACTTTTTTCTAATTTTATGATAATTTTGAAAAGGAAATTTCCAATTTTGGTATAATTATTAATTTTGGTACAATTACACGCTGAACCAGGCAAAGTTGTCATCGGGATACAGTAATTTTATTACCTGCTTCCACAATGCTCAAATTTAAAATTTGCCGCAAGATGAATGATAATAAATCATCATTTAACAACTAAGGGAAACGGGATAGTCAGATGTTTCATCAGCTCTTAGGGTAGGTATGCAACATAACTTCAATTTCGGCAGCCAGTGGTTTTAGTTATATGAATTGGTAAAGAAAATGAAGCATGTAGCTGAATCAATAAGTTCTTTCAGAGTTTTTTAGGACATACACGTGATATTGACTTTAATCCCAAACATTACAGCTTCTGAAAGCCTGAATCAACTGTGAAGTCTACCAATAAAGCGCCGAAAAATGAAGGTCGATGATTTCTGGAGAATAGATTTTACTGTGACTGTCTGAATGAAAAGAACAGCCAAGGACTAAGAAAAACCATAATTTCTACTTCCCCACATCCATACGTTAAAAGCCGCCATATGGAAGAAAGTTCCTTTATGTAAAAAAAAATCTTTTGCCATTCAACGACCAAGCGACAGCCGGCTGTCTTTTTATTGTGCGGTCGAATGTTTACGACTATCAAATGCCTGTAATATGAGAGAGATGGTCCATGTGGCCAATAAAATTTTGCGTAAGTAATTATTTATTTGAGCAGTAATAAATGCAAATATTTAGTTATGTATTTATTTAGTGCAGTATCAAAAATAACCAGTAAAAGCTCTTTGCTGTTCTGATAATTATTTAATTTAATTTTCATTGACTGTACTTGGAAATATTTTATGTTTTCGTTACAAATGGGCATTTAAAATAAAATGAAATTGTTGACGCAAATAGCATCATGTTTCACAAAAAAAAATGTTTTTGCCTTTACACGTTTTCATCTCAAGTAGGCACCATTTCAATATAGAAACATCAAAAAATAAGATATATTTATTGGTAACTAAATGCAATATAGCTGCTGCATTTTGCTTCTAATAACGTTATAGTTCTTTTAAAGTTTCGTCTTAGATGCTGATCCTGAACTGGAGAAGGGGGAGACTCACAACTAAACGAATGGTTTTTCCAACATGTTTTATTAAAATCTGATGATGCTCACAGATAGTTTTTAATATTAGGACAACATATTTAAGTACTGCCCATTACACGCGCTACACTATACAAATACCTCGTTAAAGAAAAACTTGTTTTTTTTGTACTAAATATTTATTTTAATTAATTGAAAAAAGAAATGCCACACATATAAGTAACATCAAAATGATAATCCCATTGATTCATAGAATGACTCATTGCAAAATTTACCATGAAATGTACTGTATTAAGTTCTCTTCTATTTACATTAACGTAATACCGTGCTTCTGTATATATGTGGATATAAATCTATCTATCATCTGTGGATATAAATCGCTAGGAGTATAAATCGTTTAACCATGATGCAACAATTTGCAACGCTTCAATTTTTGCCTTATTCACTAGATAAAGTCACAAGTCTATAAACAGAAATCGCAATTTAACTTAGCAATGTACAGATAAGTTTAAAATTGTTTGTCATTTGCTCTCGAGGCAAATACAAGTTTTGACTGTAACAACTATATCGCATCGGACTGAAGGGCAGTTATTAAAACTGAACAACGTGAAACTAAATGGCGACGGAAAGCTTTTAGTAGCACTGCCAAAATGTCAACAAAATCTCTGCATTATTGTATGCTAAATAATTTATACTATGACGTTAGTGTCGATAATAGTATATTAGTAGCCAAGGGCTGTAAGGCATCAATTGCAGCCCGAGATATTTAGGCGTACGAGCGCAGCGAGGGCACCTATAGTTCAAGTGGGGAAATTAATGCTTACACCCGAGCTAATTACTATGCTTTACATCTCGATTGTGAGGTAAGTAGAAATAAACCAGCTAAATCCCAAAAACAAACAATATTTAAAGTAAAAGTTTTCTATTCCCGCCTTTATTCATCTTTGTCTTTTAATCTTTCTTTTCAAGAACGAAATTGAGCTTCTCCGTTCGATATTAAAATTGATGACTATTATACTCATACGAAGACATGGCTGAATAGCGAAGCGACCTCTTTTGTCGTTGGGCTTATTGCATGATGTCTATTGCCAGTATGATGGTTAGATGTACTCGAACTTTTTGAAAGAGTGAAGAGATTTTTTTTCAATTACTTACCGCTCTAGGGCTTTTCTTGCTACATTATTACCCTAGAGTGCTAATTGGTTACCTACAAGCCTCATTTGGGGGTAATAAGGACCTAATTACCGAATATGAGAGATGTAAAAGTTATTTTATTACTTCACGAAAATTGGGTTTAAAACTTCGAACACACGTGATTTGAGGCACAATAGAAAGACAATAGCAGCCTGGCAGCCGGCTGTCACGTGGTCGTGGAAAGGTTAAGTTGTTTTGAAATTGTCACCACTTATAGTTTTCCCTGATAGATTTTGTCTGACATACCAGTTATAGAAAAGTTGGAAGGAAATTGTTTGTCGTGGTATGGGCATTTGAAACAGAGATACAAAACTCAGCTAAGAGGATTATGAATTTGATGTATAGGGATGAAGAAGATGAGGGATGCACCCAGCAGGTGTCGACGCATACGATAAATTAAAATCAATTAGGTATTTAAAACTAAATGAAATTGATACTAGAATACAATAATTACTGGATTATTAATAATTTACTGTGAAAATTCAAATGGACAGAACGTTTACTTAACTGAGTTGAATTAATAAATTACTATTGACAAATATATATATTTCTGTGAAAATTCATTGTTTGTGGAATCGAACAATGTCACACGCGAAACAGTATGTAAGTACCTATGTAGATATTTAAAATTCAATCACAACAACAGTTATTTTATTTTAATTTAGATCAAACGCTGGTAACAGTGTGATTTTTCAGCTTGTTTAAACTATACATTATTTCAGATCATCATTGACATCGCTAAAGGAAAACATATTTGGATAAAAAAAATATCTATTCTGATATATTATAAAGCAGAAGAGTTTGTTTGTCATAAACATCAGGAAGAACTGGTGTGAATTGAAACAATCTTTATGTGTTATAGACAATTTATTGAAGAAGGTTCACGCTAAAACCTATAGGTACAGCTAGCTACAGCAGCTAGAGTATTATATTTTTTTGCGAAGATACAGTTTACTTTACTTCTGAACCTATACTTTTTAAGTAACACTACTTTGTAGTACATTACATTTATAATTGGTTTTGCACGCGACGGAAAGATACAAAAAGTACACTCCATCCCTTCAACTACCTCTACTTAAAAAATCACGTCAATACGTCGCTCCATTTTGCCGTGATTTATTCTCACTAGTTCGATTCATTAGTTCGATCGTCGAACTAGTGAGAATTTTTTTTCTCACTAGTTCGATCGTCGAACTAGTGAGAATTTTTTTTCTCATTTGTTCTACCGTCGAACTTTGTTCGATTCATTAGTTTGGTCGTCGAACTAGTGAGAATTTTTTTTCTCATTAGTTCGATCGTCGATTTGACGTATAAACCTGTTATAACTTTATGCAGCGTTTATTAGTAAGGCGCTTAGTGTTTATTATATGGCGTCCACATAACTACCGAGGGTGGTAAGTCGTTTTCAAAAATGAGGTCAATTTGAGAATCCAAGATAGCGGCGGTGACCTTTCTCACAATATGCATCATGGGTGTCGTTTCCATGGTTTTTTGGGGTGCTAAAGTCAAAAATGAGGTCAATTTGAGAATCCAAGATGGCGGCCGTGACCTTTCTCACAATATGCATCATGGGTGTCGTTTACATGGTTTTTTGGGGTGCTAAGGTAAAAAATGAGGCCAATTTGAGAATCCAAGATGGCGGCCGTGACCTTTCTCACAATATGCATCATGGGTGTCGTTTCCATGGTTTTTTGGGGTGCTAAGGTAAAAAATGAGGTCAATTTGAGAATCCAAGATGGCGGCCGTGACCTTTCTCACAATATGCATCATGGGTGTCGTTTCCATGGTTTATTGGGGTGCTAAGGTCAAAAATGAGGCCAAATTGAGAATCCAAGATGGCGGCCGTGACCTTTCTCACATAATGCATCATGGGTGTCGTTTCCATGGTTTTTTGGGGTGCTAAGGTCAAAAATGAGGCCAAATTGAGAATCCAAGATGGCGGCCGTGAACTTTCTCACATAATGCATCATGGGTGTCGTTTCCATGGTTTTTTGGGGTGCTTAGGTCAAAAATGAGGCCAAATTGAGAATCCAAGATGGCGGCCGTGACTTTTCTCACATAATGCATCATGGGTGTCGTTTCCATGGTTTTTTGGGGTGCTAAGGTCAAAAATGAGGCCAAATTGAGACTTCAAGATGGCGGCCGTGACTTCTCACAATATGCATCATGGGTGTCGTTTCCATGGTTTTTTGGGGTGCTAAGGTCAAAAATGAGGCCAAATTGAGAATCCAAGATGGCGGCCGTGACCATTCTCATAATATGCATCATGGGTGTCGTTTCCATGGTTTTTTGGGGTGCTAAGGTAAAAAATGAGGTCAATTTGAGAATCCAAGATGGCGGCCGTGACCTTTCTCACAATATGCATCATGGGTGTCGTTTCCATGGTTTTTTGGGGTGCTAAGGTCAAAAATGAGGCCAATTTGAGAATCCAAGATGGCGGCCGTGAACTTTCTCACATAATGCATCATGGGTGTCGTTTCCATGGTTTTTTGGGGTGCTAAGGTCAAAAATGAGGTCAATTTGATAATCCAAGATGGCGGCCGTGACCTTTCTCACAATATGCATCATGGGTGTCGTTTCCATGGTTTTTTGGGGTGCTAAGGTCAAAAATGAGGCAAAATTGAGAATTCAAGATGGCGGCCGTGAACTTTCTCACATAATGCATCATGGGTGTCGTTTCCATGGTTTTTTGGGGTGGTAAAGTAAAAAATGAGGCCAATTTGAGAATCCAAGATGGCGGCCGTGACCGTTCTCATAATATGCATCATGGGTGTCGTTTCCATGGTTTTTTGGGGTGCTTCGGTAAAAAATGAGGTCAATTTGAGAATCCAAGATGGCGGCCGTGACCTTTCTCACAATATGCATTATGGGTGTCGTTTTCATGGTTTTTTGGGGATGCTAAAGTCAAAAATCTTGGACGCCGTTTTGGATTCTCAAATCGACCTCAGTTTTGTATTACTTGATACTGACGAAGCGGAGGTGGAAAGGATTATTATGGGTCTAAAAGTCGACTGTGCAGTTGGCTGGGATAACATATTCTAGTAAAATTATCAAGCATTTCAAAGACCTTTTAGTACCACCTTTAACTTGCATTTACAATAAATGTTTAACTACTGGTGTGTTGCCCTAGTGCTTAAAAAAAGCTGTTGTTGTCCCAGTTTACAAATCAGGGAATAAAGACCAAGTAACTAATTATAGACCTATTTCCTTACTGCCTACTATGTCTAAAATACTAGAAAAAGTTATAAACAATAGGCTTCTTAAATATTTGGAGGATAAATCTATTCTCTCTAGACGGCAGTTTGGATTTAGGCCTAGAATGTCTACAAATAATGCCGTACACCATCTAACTGACTATCTAGCACAAGAACTGGATAAAGGTAATCACACAGTGGGAATCTTCCTGGACCTCGCCAAAGCTTTTGATACAGTTTCTATTCCTATTTTGCTGCGCAAGCTTGAATCCATAGGCATCAGGGAAATTCAGCTGAATCTATTTAAGAGCTATCTGGAATAACGTACACAATGTGTAAAGATTGGCAATGTTATCAGTGATGATGAAAAAAGCACAGCTTTCGGAAATCCTCAAGGAAGTATTGTAGGGCCCACACTCTTCTTAATTTACATAAACGATCTCTGTAATCTAAATTTAGATCATGGCCATATCGTTTGTTATGCCGACGACACTGCTCTTTTGTTTTTGGCTGACTCTGAAGAAAATGTCTACAAGTTTGCGCAACACGGATTCAATGTTATTAATAAATGGCTTCAAAATAATTCGATCACTAACTTTAAATGCTGACAAGACTTATTACGTCAAGTTTTCGATGCGTAAGCAAAAACTAACTAGTACTACCTCAACATTGTATGCTCATAACTGCACGTCTAGCACAAATAACCAATGTATTTTTCCTAATATTAAAATGTCAAAAGTGTAAAGTACCTTGGAGTTATAATCGATGAGACACTTTCTTTTAAACCTCAGATAGAGGCAGTAAATAATCAAATTCGGAAATTGATATTTGTTTTTTAAAAAATTACGCCTCGTTGCAGACCCAAAAATTGTTAGGCAAGTCTACTTTGCCGTATGTCAATCATTAGTAACATACTGTATTACGACATGGGGTGGAGCGGGTAAAACATTGCTACTAACAATCGAGAGAGCTCAGAGGGCAATTCTTAGGGAGCTTGGACAGAAAACCTCCTCGTGTGCCCGAGGGCTGGAGTTCGCTTATGGATTCTTCTGGGGCGAAGACCAGTCCGAGGGACGGTGCACCCTGGGTGGTGGGCAACGTTCCCGCCGCTGCTGCTTCTACCGCTGCCACCGCGACTACCGAGGCCGCAATGGAGTGCCAATAATGGCTCCATTGCGCCTCCTACAGGCGAACATCAACCACTGCGCCACCGCTCAGGATCTGTTGCTCCAGAGCATGGCGCAGTGGTCGATCAGTATCGCCGTGGTCTCCGAGCCGTACTTTGTACCGCCCAGGGATTCTTGGGTGGAGGACCTGAGCGGCTCGGTGACCATCATTTTGTCGTGGAGAGGATTCGGCAACTGGGACTTGAGGTGGCCCTGCACAAGTCCGAGGCCATGTGTTTTCATGGCCCTCGGCACCGGCCACCTCCGGGGTCTCAGATAGCGGTAGGAGGGGTTCACATCGGTGTCGAGTCGACGAAAAAGTACCTGGGACTTGTCCTCGACAACCGATGGAACTTCACGGAGCATTTCCGACGTTTGAGTCCCAAACTGGCGAGGGCTGGAGCTGCCCTCAAGCGGCTCCTGCCCAATCTCGGTGGCCCAAACGCCTCCTGCCGGAGGCTCTACACGGGGATCGTGCGGTCCATGGCCCTCTACGGGGCTCCGGTGTGGGCGCCCAATCTAGCCGCGGCTCCGGCCCAGCTTCTGAGGGCGTCCCAGAGGGTCATGGCCATTCGCATGGTGCGGGGATACCGCACGGTCTCCTGTGAGACGGCATGCCTCCTTGCCGGCGTCCCGCCGTGGGATCTGGAGGCAACAGTCCTTGCACACACGTACCAGTGGCGCGTGGAAGTGCAACGCCGGGGTGAAGTCCCGCTGCCGCGGGTTATCGCGGCACGGCTCACGGAGCTCCGGCGAGATCTCATGGCGGAGTGGAGACAGCGACTGTCGCAACCAAGTGCTGGGCACGCCGTAATAGCGGCGGTAAGACCTCTCTTTGAGGAGTGGCTGGAGAGGCGCAACGGCGCTCTCACGTTTCGCCTGTCACAGGTCCTCACCGGACATGGTCAGTTCGGGAGGTTCCTGTGTCGGATTCAGGCGGAAGCGACGCCTGGGTGTCACCACTGCAGCAACGGTCACCTGGTGGACACGGTCGAGCACACGGTGGAGGTGTGCCGCGCATGGGCGGACCATAGACGTGTCCTCGTAGAGGCGATCGGCAGCGGTGACCTCTCGCGCCCAGCGCTGGTTCAGGCTATGCTGCGGGGCGAGACGGAATGGGATGCCGTCACCTCCTTCTGCGAAGCAGTTATGCTAGTGAAGGAAGCGGCGGCGCGCGAGAGGCAACGACGAGCCTCTCGCCCCGGACAAAGACCCAGGCGAAGACGTCGAAAGTCGCAAGACGACTACCGGCCACCGTAGGCGCGGTTCTGCGGATGGCGAGCGATGGGTAGCTCGCCGCCCGGCTAGGACCAGGACCGCGTCGACGGCGCGTTAGTGTTCCACGCGCGCCTTAAAGAGAAGGAGTCAGCACAGGAAGGGGGCCAACAGGGCCAACGCCTGCCGGGGTTGCGGAATGTTTTTAATAGTCACCGGAACATAAAGGGCAATCGAAGGAACATGAGTGGGTTTTAGTCAGTAAGAGTCTGACACGCCCTCCCGCCACACCCGGACGGGAGCAGTCATTGGATGATTTCCCATTCAACAAAAAAAAAAAAAAAAAGAGGGCAATTCTCAGTGTCTACTTTCCGCCCTTTCCAATATCCCACTAACCTCCTATACAAAGAATGTGAAGTATTAACAGTCATAATGGGTATCGTATTAAAACAGCACCCGGATCTAAAATATAGCACGGATTTTACTAACAAAAGACGTAAAGATTTAGTCTGTCCTCAAAATCATACCAAACATGCTTTCACTTCAAAATTTTATCTGTTTCTTGGTCCTCTCCTCTACAATAGATTTAACACGAAAGCAAACATTTATAACCTGAGTACAGTTAACTGTAAGAGAATTCTTAAGGAAACTCTTCAAAAAATGTCCTACGATGATACAGAGAATTTACTGATGGTGCTGAAGTGACTTTATTTTTATTTTGTGTTTATACAATAGGGATGACGGCAACATAAAAAAATGGCATTCTGTTTAGTCCGTCTTGTAGATCGGCCAAAAATACGGGACACGTATTTTTTGCTTCACCAAAATAATAATAAAGTACAAAGATAAAGAGCAACAAAGTTCTGGAGGGGGGGCTTTTGACGTCACCGTAATGCAAAAATTGTATCTGATCGTGACGTCACGCACAACTTCAACGCACTGTATCGTCGTCATTTTTCGTTTACGAGAAAAAAGAAAAAAAACGTGCCCAAAATTTTTTAATAATCTCAATGACGGACTAATTAGTTCTTTTTCGTCGTCTCGCCTATTCTTGACCTAGTTTAAGTATCTTATTGTTATTATTAAGGACTGCACAATTTATAAAACTTTAACCTAGTTTAAGTATTTTTGTTAGTTAGGAATTTAGAAGTTAAGATTTCATTTGTCTATTATCACAGATTTTTTACACATTTCTATAGAATTCTTTTCATTATTTGTTAATTTTAAATTATTTTAAGATCTTTTTGCCTGAAACACAGGATTTCCTAGTTCAGGCACATAAGACTTAAAATTAAGATGTATATTTAAGACAGTATGTAATTTATCCTGTAAAGAATTTTAAATAAAAAATATTATTATTATTATTATTTTATGAGAAAGTTCACGGCCGCCATCTTGGATTCTCAATTTGGCCTCATTTTTGACCTTAGCACCCCAAAAAACCATGGCAACGACACCCATGATGCATATTATGAGAATGGTCACGGCCGCCATCTTGGATTCTCAAATTGGCTTCATTTTTATTTTACCACCCCAAAAACCAAAAAAACGACACCCATAATGCATATTGTGAGAAAAGTCACGGCCGCCATCTTGGATTCTCAAATTGACCTCATTTTTGACCTAAGCACCCCAAAAAACCATGGAAACGACACCCATGATGCATTATGTGAGAAAGGTCACGGCCGCCATCTTGGATTCTCAATTTGGCTTCATTTTTTATTTTACCACCCCAAAAACCAAAAAAACGACACCCATAATGCATATTGTGAGAAAGGTCACGGCCGCCATCTTGGATTCTCAAATTGACCTCATTTTTTACCGAAGCACCCCAAAAAACCATGGAAACGAAACCCATGATGCATATTATGAGAACGGTCACGGCCGCCATCTTGGATTCTCAAATTGGCCTCATTTTTTACTTTACCACCCCAAAAAACCATGGAAACGACACCCATGATGCATTATGTGAGAAAGTTCACGGCCGCCATCTTGAATTCTCAATTTGGCCTCATTTTTGACCTTAGCACCCCAAAAAACCATGGAAACGACACCCATGATGCATATTGTGAGAAAGTTCACGGCCGCCATCTTGGATTCTCAAATTGGTCTCATTTTTGACCTTAGCACCCCAAAAAACCATGGAAACGACACCCATGATGCATATTGTGAGAAAGGTCACGGCCGCCATCTTGGATTCTCAAATTGGCCTCATTTTTGACCTTAGCACCCCAAAAAACCATGGAAACGACACCCATGATGCATATTATGAGAATGGTCACGGCCGCCATCTTGGATTCTCAAATTGGCTTCATTTTTTATTTTACCACCCCAAAAAACCATGGAAACGACACCCATGATGCATTATGTGAGAAAGTTCACGGCCGCCATCTTGGATTCTCAAATTGGCCTCATTTTTGACCTTAGCACCCCAAAAAACCATGGAAACGACACCCATGATGCATATTGTGAGAAAGGTCACGGCCGCCATCTTGGATTCTCAAATTGACCTCATTTTTTACCTTAGCACCCCAAAAAACCATGGAAACGACACCCATGATGCATATTGTGAGAAAGGACACGGCCGCCATCTTGGATTCTCAATTTGGCCTCATTTTGGACTTTACCACCCCAAAAAACCAAGAAAACGACACCCATGATGCATATTGTGAGAAAGGTCACGGCCGCCATCTTGGATTCTCAAATTGGCCTCATTTTTGACCTTAGCACCCCAAAAAACCATGGAAACGACACCCATGATGCATATTGTGAGAAAGGTCACGGCCGCCATCTTGGATTCTCAAATTGACCTCATTTTTGACTTTAGCACCCCAAAAAACCATGGAAACGACACCCATGATGCATATTGTGAGAAAGGTCACCGCCGCCATCTTGGATTCTCAAATTGACCTCATTTTTGAAAACGACTTACCACCCTCGGTAGTTATGTGGACGCCATATAATAAACACTAAGCGCCTTACTAATAAACGCTGCATAAAGTTATGACAGGTTTATACGTCAAATCGACGATCGAACTAATGAGAAAAAAAATTCTCACTAGTTCGACGACCAAACTAATGAATCGAACAAAGTTCGACGGTAGAACAAAAGAGAAAAAAAATTCTCACTAGTTCGACGATCGAACTAGTGAGAAAAAAAATTCTCACTAGTTCGATCGTCGAACTAATGAATCGAACTAGTGAGAATAAATCTTTGCCGTAAAAGATAAACAAGTAGACAGACACACGTGCTCTCTTTCTCATTTACAATATTCGTATGAATTTTCTAGAAAACCTGCGGAAATAATCGTGAACTTTGTTATTTGATTAGAAGTTAGCTTTAGCAATAATTCCATTGAATTAAAAAGAAGAATAAAATGGGTACAATAATAGAATATTAATTTACAGACAAGAGTATTTGTTACAAAATATCCAATTGTTTTCTTTTTTCTAATGAGTGCTTAAAAAAACATAGGGGCCATACATTAATAACGTCACAAGAATCTTGTTTTATTTTATCCATTACGCGTCCTAGTCACAATTGATCGCGTTGCCCTCATCCGTCCTAGTCATGTTCAGATGATGTTAAACTCCCTGGTGACAGCACTTTGGCAGTGTCCCACTTAAAACTTAATAACGGGTACCACTACTGTTGTAAAGTATTACTTAATTATATATATATTTTAAATGACTTATAATGTTTTTCGTTTTATACTTTCGATTTTTTATTTGTGGCAACACGATGCTTCTGTCATTTCTAACTTGTCACATACTTATGTAATGTCACACATCGCTGAAAGTGTGTCGTAATTTATGGATAGTGCCTTAGTGGTAATGCCACTTAGATGCCTTAAGAAGCGATCACTCTGTATTTTTATTATTCTCTCTTTTAGATTGTAATGATTGGAATCAAAATGTTCTTTTTATAAAGTAAGACTTTATTATTATATATATTAAAAAAATAATATCGTTTTGTGCTAATACAAATCAAGTTGGTATAAACAGACATGCTTATTATGGGGTGCAGGGAGGCAAAGCCATAGTCTATAGCAACAAATAAGTAAAAAGCATTGATAGGTAATTAGGTATAAACAGGCCGTAAGTAAGTATCATTCGTACTGTGTCACGTGGTAAACCCATACTTTGTGGCTAACACCATACAAGCTCATAATATGCATTATGGCAGCTACAAAGGGATGGGGGAAATTATTATGATAAACTTTAGAGGAAAATTATATCGGTTTGTTAGTTCAAGAGTTATAGAGGCCTAGCTTGAGAAAATGGTTGTTAAACTATAATGCGAAACGGGCCATTAGGAAATCTTTTCATACGTGTATAACACGCACTTGGCCAACTTTTTTAATAATGTCACTCATGAATTGCCTTTAAACCAGCCGACAACCCGTATGTGTTCCTGCGAGAGCCCCTTGTAAAAAAAAACATTTACATCCCCAATTAGCGTCCCCCCGCGCCAACAGATTAATCTTTCGCTAATTGATTTGTTGAGCTGAGCTTAAAGATTTGCTTAAATTAAGTAGTTCTCTAATAGTTTGTTAAGTGTGTTTGGTGTGTTTGTTTTGTTTAGAGTGTCAATTATTATTATTGTATAAACGAATTGATGACTTTCTTTTAATAATTGGTAAATGAAGAAGTAGTTAGTATTGTACTTTATTAACTAATATAATTACGACCACTCTCAAGCAGTGACCAGGACTTGGCAAATAAAAATACATCATACATTGACAGCATACTGCATATTCACACAACTTTCATCACATTACACATCACAGCTCATTACAAATATTAGCAATACTTTAACATTTAACCAAACAATAAGCTTTGCATTGTCAGCGAAACTACAAAACGATTACCAGTGTAAGTGGTATCATTAAGTTGTAACAACGGTGAGGTGATCACGTTCCGTGCTGTTGGCCAAAAGAGAATTATCACTAACCCATTGTCACCATCTCTGTAATAGGTGAAATTCACTATTGTTTCCCTTTCCGACAACATTATATATAGAAATAGCAACATTATATCCGTTCTATACTTTTGTCGCTGTTTAACGGTGAAGATGAGAGGTAATTTGGTAATAATCGTGTTGCTGTATGGGGTTTGTGATGCAAGTGACGTTAGGGCCAATGGGAGAGGTCGTGGGGTTTCCTTCGCCAATCGCCATAAGGGAAATGTGCAGGAAGTATCAAAGGACCAGCGGTTTTGGCCGCCAACACCAAAGGAGAGTAGATGTAAGTTTTTATGCATCAGTTATTGTTAACATTGCAATGTCATTTTGTTGTAATATTCTCTGTTCTGTAACCATTTGCTTTGTAAAATACATATTACTCGTCCGTTGTGTAAAGCTTGGCAAAAGTAGCAGTAAAGCGAGTTTTTATTATGTATTTTTTCTTTTGGATGGCTAGCCGACGGCCATATTGCTAAGTGGCCAGCGTAGTAGTTCTTTTTTATTTAATCTCTTAATTCCCTGCCCGTGATGTTTTTGCAATTTTATTTTTGTTTTTTGTTTCTACACTGACAGCATGCATTTCCTATAACGATATATTTTTGTTACTTTTACCCTTTGAACGCTTTTAGAATCAAATAACATTATACATTCAATTGTTGGTATTGGTGTACTTTCACGAAGGACCAACAACAAACCTGCTGCAGTACTAATTCCTGAAAAAATAAAATGTTCTAACAGTCGACTGATTAGCTGTTGGAGTAGGTACTTTATTTACGCACAAACAAAACACACACGTACACAAAAACTCTGATAAAACATGGCACGTTTCGCGTTTGCCAATTTCGTATCGGCCACGATTTCTAACATAAATATTAGGTCCCATTTTTTTCTGCTATCGTCCATCAAAACCTAATAATGTTAAATAAGCTAAGGGAGCCAATATCAAAGTAATAAAATAAGTACCTAAGAATAATTTCTTTTAAAAAGTAAAAAAGGTCTGCAACTTTTTTTGGCAATAAAGTTAGTACGAAGATAATGCATTATTTGCGAAGCGTGTTTATGAACCTAGTATTTAATCCTTATCAATATAAAATATAATTTATGGTATTCATTACAAGTATTTATATCTTCGGAGATAACATCACAGTTTTAAAATTATTCCGCAACAAAATATTATTCAAAATTCAAAATTCAAAGCATTTATTTCACTTAGACCATTTACAGGTACTTATGAATTGTCAAAAGAGTCGGTCGGTTAGTCAGAAAAGTGACGCTAATTGCCTGTTCCAAAACGTAGATCTCTATGGAGAAGAACAGGCAAGAAACTCCACGGACACTCTTTTAAAAAAAATCATGTTTTACAAAATCTTGGTTACATTTTCTTTTTGTTGCTTCTACATGTGAAAACAATGTAAGTATGTAACAAAATAAACAAATACAAAATTAAAATAAAATAAAAAGTCATCGCAGTTAAGAGATGACCCATCTCAACTGACAGCGCCCGTTCACGAGCATGACGCGGGCATCAGCACCATTTAGCTCAACCATTTTGGAGGAAACCGAATGATCCAACGCACTCGCCACCATCAGCGAGACTTTTTGAGCGAGCATGACAATGCTCCTAACCGCCATGTCTAATTGTGTCAGTAGAAAACTATCGAAATCACTGCATCGTAATCACATTTACAAAAATTCAAATATGCATTTAAATTACACAAACCAAAGTTTTGTACAGTAAATAAATATAAATGGGTGAAATTTAATTACCTATAAAAATAATAATAATAACGATCTTGAATATTCATGGCAACAATTAAGGGGATAACAAATATTTTCTACCTTCCAATGATTAAAATTTCTAATTTTGGAAATAATGCTTTTAAATTATATAAAACAAAAGTTTTAAACTGAAATCTAAAAATATGTATAACAGTATAAGTTATTTATGTCAATTTAGGGGCTATTTAGCATATTTCTCTTCCAAACATTCCTAATTTGTGAGACTAGGTGGCTGTGGAGCAGGACCAGCACCCAACCAAGCATTTTTATCTGTAATATAATCCTCTAATTTATAGTATGCTTGACTACATAGTGTGCGCTTAACGAAATAATTATAATTTTGCGGGCAGTAACGTGGCCGACTGGTGGGCTTTGGAGATATTCTTGGCTTATAAATTAGAATAACACATATTTATGCTAAGTAACTAACATTGCGCTATGAGCCACGGGTAATCGGGTACCAAAAACCTAACATAACGCGGGTGAAACTGCGAGGCACTGCTAGTAATATTATATAACGTTTAAGTAATTTGTTGATTTTAATCCAAGATGCCGGACACCTGCGTGAATGTTCTAGACTATTGTTCTAGGATCTAGAATGGTCTCGGTGCCCATGTATTAGATAGTTATTTCGAGAATAAAATTAAAGTGGCGCTAAAGAAGCAGACATAGGTCTTTAGAACACCCTTAAATAGGCCTTGGCCTTGGTATGCACCCATGCAAATCAGACACACACGTGCAGAAACAGGCAGTGAATGCACCAAGAAAAAAAGTACCCCGTGCCGATAATGCGGGATTAAAGTAGTAGCTGGATACCTCTCCCCAAGCTTCAAGCAACTGGGAACCCCACACAGCAAATATTAGCTCAGACAGACAGATCGGGAACTGGAATATAGTGGAATTTTGAACGGACTTACTTCCTTTATGATCGCCACTGTTAAAATCACCGATGCGACGAGGCAGAGTTCACCAGGTTGACCACGTTTCCAGGCACGTAGGTTATGCTCACACGACGCACGACGATGACGCTGTATCTTGAACGCGGTGCGGCGAGTTTTTCCCCACGTTGCAGCTATACAGTACTAATCACGACGTCGCAAACCTCGTTGTACCGAAGTCCGTGTCACGTAGCAGCTCGCAGGCTACATAACGCGGGTGAAACTGCAAGGCACTGCTAGTAATATTATATAATGTTTAAGTAATTTGTTTATTTTAATCCGGTTCAATTCATTTATTCATTTGCCTGAAATATGGTATTCTACAGGTCTCATAACACATACACGTTCTTCATATTCCGCCTACTGAATTCGGCATGCAAATTTTTTAGATAATACAATTTTAATAAAATAAAATAAAATAATGGTTTTACAACTGAGAACTTTAATTTGTTAGGATATTTTTCTTCATAGAAACTTAAGTTAACAAGATGTGCTGTAATAGGTGACAGTATCTCAGCACACTTTTTTATTATGTGGGTTGAAATTTCATCATACCCCACTGCCTTAGTGTCATTTAGTGACGCAATTATTTTATTGATCTCATAGGGTGTGCAAGGTTCAAGATATAAACTATTACCTACCTTGTTATTGATCTTTGTGACATTAGTTTTATTGTTGGTTATGTCTATGTTTGTCGTATCAATGAAGTGATCATTAAAAGCGAGCGCTATTTCCTCGGGTTTAACTATTGTAGCGCCATTTCGTTTAATTGCTTCTATATGTTGTGAATCTGCACAGTTATGTTTATTTTTAATTAATTTCCATGTTGCACGACATTTATTTTTAGATTTCAGTATGAATTTGCTCGAGGATTGCTTTTTGGACATGGTGATACACTTTTTTAATATCTTAGCGTAATTATTATAATCTAATTTATTTTCCTTAGATTTGCTTTCATGATATTTTGATTTTAGATATCGTCCCCGTATTTGGAAAACTAAATAACTCCGTTTTTGGCGAAATTGACTTTTCCCTATTTTTGAATCATCCAAAACATGACGCATGTTTCTGTCTTACAGGGATTTTCCTATCTTATTCCGTTCCAAAAATATTGCCATTTTTGTCGTTCAGATGGAATAATGCATATCTTCAAACTAGTTCAAATTTTTTGAAGGAAAAATAAATAACTCAATAAATAAATCAATAACTGTGGTCAATGATTAGTTGAATTTTTAATAAATTAAATAAAATAAGTTGTTGAATTTTTCTTCAATTTACATATTCTATCACAAAACTAACAAAGTTCTAGGAAAACTAAATAACTGTATTTATTTAATTTTGCTACTCAGAATTCTGTCAAAACGTACATAACTTTATAAACACTTGATGTTATCTATTTCTTCCACAACTAGATAATGATTAATTACAAGATGATAGGGCAAATAAAATCAAATAGATTAAGTTATTTATAATTTCCATAAAGACAAAATGTACGTGAAGAAAGTTATTAAATTTTTAGGAGAATTTGGCGCGAAATATTGTAGTGTCTATTCAATGAATCGGAACAAGGAAGAGCGCGGGGGGAAGCGCGGGTGTCAGCGCGTACGACTGATGCATCGCAAATAAATGCGTCGCGCAAATAAATTTAATAACAAATTAAGTAGTCAAAGCTTTGATATTAAAGATGGAAATATTTTGTATAAACAATTCTTTTCAGTCGTTATGTCGTTATGTCGTGATGGTCCAGTGGATAAGGCGCTCGCCTCTCGTGTAAGAGGTTGCGGGTTAGAATCCGGGCAAGTACCAATGTGACTTTTTCAATTCATAAGTACTTTCTAAACTTTATCTTGGACATCACTGACTTACTGATTTACTGTTCTTGTCCTATTGGTGTACAATAAAGAATTATCTATCTATCTATCACTGACATCCCGTGCCTCGGAAAGCACCTAAAGCCGTTGGTCCGGTTGTCATTCACATGAACTTTGACAGTCGTTACTGGTTAGCCAGAAACTCTGACCAGTCTAACCAAGAGGTATCGTGTCGCCCAGTTACTGGGTTGTGGAGGTCTGACAAGCAGTCGCTCCACCTAAAACACCGGTATCCAGCTGAATCCGGTGAGACTGACTAGAGAGATGATGAATTCTTTTCAGTCGTGCAAACAGGGTTAAATTAACCTACATTTCTATTCTCTGACTGGGCAACTTGGGGTATTAGAAAAAGCAGGGACATATTATTAGAGCGGTATGGCCTTACCTTATAACAACACAAACACATATTCCAAAATATTTAAAAATGTTTGCAAGGCAGCTAAAGCCTTATTTATTAGCAACAAGATTAAATCATCAGATAATAAAATAAAGGCTGTTTGGAAAGTGATCCAATAATGAAACAAATAAGAATAAAAGATATAACATTGATTACACCTTGGACCCTTCCCATGGTCGCATAAGCAAAAATGACGATTTGGCTCAGGAATTTACGTCATTTTTTACTAATATAGGTACCTATCAATTAAAATCACAGAATGTTTAAATTTATCGCCCACATTTGCTGTTGATAATTCACTAAAAGCAAATGCTTCTGCCTGCCGTGTAGAATTAAGTTATTAACCCTGTGGCTATTGTAAAGGCTTAAAGGCTAATCAAAATCAAAGCAACTGAAGAACTTTGGGGCATGTCAACTAATGTTTGTAATTTGATTATTGAGATAATAGCGCTTTAATTAGCATATGTATTTAATTTGTGTATAGATCAAGGGGTTTTCCCGGATTTAATGAAGTACAACAAAGTTATACCAATTTTCAAATTCGCGGATAGCAAATACGCTAATAATTATAGACCTGTTTCTTTTTTAGCGGTTCTCAGCAAAGTATTTGAAAAAATAATGCTTAATCAAATGCTTAGTCATTTTACCTGCAATAACATCTTGTGATGAAGAAGGGAGATCTCGACCCTCAGCACTGAGGAATACGACGCAAGGAGGGGAACATCTTACATGAATGACCAACAGTATGGTTTCACCAAAGGACGTTGTACTACTGACGCCGGTGCCGCTTTAATTAAACATATATTTCAAGCATGGGAAGAGTCGCAAAATGGCGTTTTCTGCGACCTCTCTAAATCATTTGGTTGCGTGAACCATGAAACACTTCTTTTGAAGCTTGAGCATTACGGACTCGATAAATTAGCGCTTAGCTTAGTGAAATCCTATTTGAATGATAGACTGCAACAGGTACAAATTAACGGTGCAAATTCAGTGGGCTTAAAGGTGAAAATGGGCGTACTGCAAGGATCTATATTGGGTTCATTCCTATTTTTAGTTTATATAAATGATTTACCAAGTTTACTGGAAAACTAACCGCAAATGGTGTTATTTGCCGATGACACTTCACTGATTTTTAAAGTGAATAGACGCGTACAACATCTTGACGAAGTAAATAATGCTATGCTTGTTATCCAGAATTGGTTTACTGTAAATAATTTAGTATTAAATGAAAAAAAAACTAAATGGATAAGATTCACTTTACTCAATGTTAGAAGTACTAGTTGTAATGTTGTGTTAAATAGGGATGTACTAGAGTTCGTCGATAAAACAGTTTTCCTGGGGATTACGCTTCACTCAAAGCTGCAGTGGGGTCCTCACTTAATATCAGCCGCTTTTGCTGTCAGAAAAATCCGACAATTAACTGACGTGGATACCGCAAAACTAGTCTATTTTAGCTATTTTCATAGTGTAATGTCTTAGGGTATTTTGCGTTAGGGACGTGCTGCAGATATAGATTCCATCATTATTCTGCAAAAGAGGGCTATCAAAGCTATATATAATCTTTACAGAAGCAAATCTCTAAGGAATCCGTTTAAAAATATTAACATAATGACGGTGCTTTGTCAACATATAATAATATATGAAAACATTATGTACGTTCGAAAAAATCTGCATCTTTTTAAAAAAATAAGTAGTTATCTATTGCTTAGGTAAAATATAAATTATTTTATGATAAAATACAGCTTTTTATTTTAGATGGCACCAATAACCGTTAAACAATATCAAAGTAATAAACGTTCAACTTTTACATTTAAACATATTTCAAGTTTGATAAATTCAATAACTGCATTTATTTCACCCTCTTTTACTCTACCAGTTGGATCTTGGTTGTAGGAAAACTAAATAAATAGCCGAAATAAATAACTAATTGCAGTTACGTTACAAAAAGTAGTTGTGGCAAAATTAAACAACTTGGTTTTATATTTTTAATTTTTTTATAGTTGAAGATAGAGTCCAGTTTGTTTAAGCATAATGTAAAAGGTAATAAGGTCCACAAAATATAAAATTACCGAGAGTAAAATTGTCTCAAATTTTTTAACAAATGAACATTTACTGAAAAAAAATCACTAAATCGCGTTTATCTCAAAACTAGAAAATCGGAGTTATTTAGTTTTCCAACTACGGGGACGATATCTTTTAGAGATGCAAGATTTTTTAATACCTTTTGTTAACCATCTTAAAGTATGCGTTTGGTATTTTTCTTTTATTCTTTGCAAAGGGAAATTTAGTTTATATAGTAGGCAAAAAATTTCATGAAAGTTATCAAAAGCTGTATCAGGATCCCTTTCATCATAAATATCTTGCCATTTCAGGCTCAGGAGACATTCTCTAAATTTTGTAATGTTTTCTTCGCTGTAGTTCCTCTTATATATAAAACAATGTGACGGAAGCATGTTTGATGATAATTTTGATGGGAATGTCAATATTTGGGCAGTATTATGGTCCGATAAATGTAATTCACATGTTTCGCCTGCTGAGTCTGGTATATTAGTGATGATGTGGTCAATGCAAGAAGAATGTCGAGTTGGAGTATTTATCTTTAATGTCAAGTTATAGTTTAAAATAATACATTTTAATGTTGTAGCATTTTTGTTAATAGTAAGGGTATTTATGTTTATATCTCCTACTAGTATATTTTTTTTGTTTTTTTTCTTGTCACTTAGTTTGTGCAATAGAATCTCAAGTTTACTAAAAAATAATGCTACGTTCGAATTGGGTGTCCTGTATACACATACGACAATACAATCATAAAGTGGTAATTCTATGCCACAACACTCGAATATTTTATCAACTGCCATTTCGTTACATAATTTAATTATTTTATATTCCAAGAGGTGTTTAATTAAAATACACACACCACCCCTTTTTTCCGCATTTCGTGAATATGAAGTTGCAAGTTTGAACTCGTTAATACATATATTTACTTCATTATTATAACTAATAAATGTTTCAGAAAAACATAATACGTCTATCTCTTTATGACTGTCTTTCAACTCGGTTAAACTAATTTCAATCATAGAAAGTTTATTCAACAACCCTGCAATATTTTGGTGCATTAGTCGTATGTTGCGGGTAGGAGTTTCCACCTTGCTATTATGTACTCTTTTGACACTCTCATTTTTAGGAACGAAAAAACTGGTTCTTTCCTAAATAAGTACAGTTTTCTGAATTTGAGTCATTGGCACCTATAGGGTCTGAAAAAATGCCGAAATAACACTTTATATTGTCC
Source organism: Athetis lepigone (assembly GCA_033675125.1). Lineage (NCBI taxonomy): Eukaryota > Metazoa > Arthropoda > Insecta > Lepidoptera > Noctuidae > Athetis > Athetis lepigone. The sequence goes on along the minus strand of CM066219.1, from coordinate 25,409,829 downwards.
AAAATATTCTTCATCCATCCGGTGTGCTAGTCAATCTGGGCTTCTCCCAATTGTAAAGCCCCTTTGTGCTTATTGGCCTAGTTCTGTTCTGCAGAAAAAATAATGTTTTTTTTTTAACTTCGCGGTTCTTATGTCATTAATTTCGTTGTGGGACTCAACACAATTAATCTAGAACTCTTTGATCATTATTTTTTACGGTTTTCTTAAGGACTTCGAGATTGCATTGGTTAAAAATCTGAAAAGACTGAAGAATGTTATGTGTCTAAGAGTACTAATTTAATCAAGACCTATTTTCCTCAGTTCTATCTCTCTTCACGGTGGTGACATTCCCGAACGGCGGATGCGCCGGCGCCTCAGGCGACAACGGAACATGTATGACGGCGCGCGAGTGCACCGCGCGAGGCGGCTCCGCTAACGGCTACTGCGCGAATGGCTTTGGACTGTGTTGCATCTGTAAGTATAATTATACCTATTACGATAAGTATCGTATATTGTAAACAACTTTTGGAGCGCCAAAAAGACAGGTTGCGTAACTCAGGTCTTGCCATCCACAAAATGTATGGGTGTCACTGGTTGTCGCAGAATGTAAAATTTTGCAAATAATAACAATCGGCCAAATGCCAGTTGTCCAAATACAAATTTGTAGGTAAAGATGTCTTGTTGCAGTTATTTAATTTCTAATAAATTTTTGATTCCTTCAAAGTTCCGAAATATACGTTTTTTGCGACATATGCGGCCGTATCTTTTTTCCGTTAACGTAAAAGTTTAATTTTCTCACAGTTTCAAGGGACCACAGACCTAATTAGATGGTTTTAATCATTCGACGATCAAGCGACAGCCGGCTGTCGCACAGCTATTGTCTTTCTATTTTGTCTCGAATCACGTCTTTTCGAAGGATTATGTTTTTCAACTGGATACTTAAATTCCACGCGATTATGAGACAAAGGGCCTTGATAAGCAGACGGAAAACAAAGCTTTGAGGTACCCTAACACTGGTTTTACTGTTTGTACGCCGACATGCAGTATTAAAAAAAATGCTAAAAAATATTGCAGCAATCAACAACCTATTGTTTGAAAAATACAGCCACCACACAGCGCGTTAAATACATGTAAATATAAAAACGCTTGCGACTAGGAGTCACGAACGCGGTAGGTAACGTAAAAATATTTGGCATTTCTAGGGTTTATATAAACTGCGTGAAACAAGAGACTTGAAATTTTTAGAGTTTTTCTCTTTTCACTATATTCACAAGTAATAAAAATAAAGTAAAAACCATCATAAACGGAATCGATAGAATCACGGGTTTTAAGAGATTAACCCTGAATAATTGTAAGGTATTACGGCATAGACCTACTGTGTCGACAGGTTGTCGTTTTGTCTGCAATGTTATGTTGTACTTATTTGATGAAATATCAAAATGCTAGACAAAAATAGTGCCTCTATTTTTGTCATCTAGCATATTGATCATATTCTATCCAAAAGCGGTACACATACACCAGTTCAAAAGGAACAATGCAGCCATCATGTATGCATATAAGCAAGCGTCGAATACAACTGCGCAATTTTCTATTGAACGTTATGTGTCACGGGTACACCATGGAGCTCATACAGGTCAAATAACCGTCGGTCATTTTTTAGAAAAAATGCGTTAGAGAAACGTGAAATTATTGATGTTGAGTTAGTTAGTTCTTCGTTGATTAGGATTATTATAAAAAGATTGTTATAATGTTCAAATAAAAAATAAACTGCTTACATGAAGTCTATTTCAGGTTGAGATTTATGACACAAGTTGATATATCGCTTTATTCACAATAAAACTGATTATTTTATACTAAGCAGTTTGATTTATAAGTTTAATCCCTTTCATAGATTCATATAGTTAGTATTTCACGTATCCTCTTTTCGCCCCTTACCGGGGACGAAGGCACTTTATTTGTATCATCTGGCCCGGTAAACATACCACCGGGCCAGATAAAACTTTTTTGTCCCATGTGGCCCGGCACCGGGCCAAATCACCGGGCCAGATGGGATACACTCACAAGAAATACCACAAATAAATGAAGTATTGACATGGGAGGAAATTAATACTTCGAACATACTTGATTTGAGATACAATAGAAGCCCGACTGCCAGCTGTCGGATGGTCGTTGAAAGTTCATACTTAGATTAGTTAGGATCAAAAGCTCATTGTCTTAACAGTTAGTTGGTGTTATGAACAGTAATTGACTCTTATTATATTAGTAACAACTGTGTTACGTGCACAAAAATGAACGAACTAGAAATAAGAATTGTACGTCACTAATTTGTCCTAATTACAGTCCTCATATTGGGCTCTACATAACGACCCCACTTAATATAATATGCCTTGCTATATTAGTAACAACTTATTGCTAACAACCAATTTTAGAACAATTATTTGGAGAATATAGCGAGGGAGTCTAACTTACTTGACCATGTTATTGACTTGCTTTGGCCAAAGAACCCCCTAACCTACTTAATGATGAGGGTCGGGTATACTCTTATTTAAATTGTTTTATTTAGCTTGAGTTTCATATCTCATTTATATTTGTTTGTCTTCCAGTTTTCCTTTTTTTATTTCTTGTTACATTGCAACATTATGATAGTTGCAACTTGGTCTTATGTTGGTGTCAAAAGGTGGACAAAAGAAATTATAAGTCACAAGTACCCTTCCGAGTACCCTCGGGTTTGGATTTATTTGGTCGGTTTTTACGTTGCCCTTTCGAGCTAAAAGTAAGGTTAAAAACAATAATGATATTACGAAATTTGATTACATTTTGTAGGTTACCTATTTGTTAAAAATCTTCTTAAACCTTCTAACACACGTGATTCGAGACACAATAGAAATACAATAGCAGTGCGACAGCCAGCTGTCGCTTGGACGTCAAAAAGTTAAAAAACAAAAAGCATCATACAATCTATCAAGAACGATCCTTGTAAGTATGTTTATCCCCATTTCGTACAAAAAAATGTGTTGATTTCAGTAAATTCATTTCAGAAGATATTGTACGTATTAGTGACGTCAAGTTTTTAATTTTACGGTGTTTTACACACAATATTACTAAAATCTTACTATATATTTTGGTTAAAGCTCATACATAAACATATAAACGAGTTTGTTCAGCCGAGCGGCACTACGTTTTCTCGTACATAATAATTAATGATTAAACGAACTTACCTGTACGTGAAGTTCTATCATAATTATACGAAGGCTTCGTCCGAAGGGATTAGCTAATAACACATGTAGTACCGCCAAGTGGTTCGCCAGTCTCACACTATAGTTGAGGGTAGAATATAAAATTAAAAAATAAATCTCACGTCAACAAGACAGTTGACCGACCCGCTTGCTTCATTTAGTTTAGAGAGTAGCCGCATCTGGAATATTTCACACACAATAAAGGGTTAACAAATGGGAGGGAGGGTTGCTAATCCCTTCGGACGAAGCCTTCGTATAATTATGATAGAACTTCACGTACAGGTAAGTTCGTTTAATCATTAATTATACTTCAGGCTTCGTCCTCGGGATTAGCTAATAACACATGTAGACTTTTAGAGATAGTAGTGTGAAATATTTTGTTTATTCCTCAATTTTACAAACAGATATAAGAAAATAATTATAAATCAGCGTATCTTAACCTTCATTTGAGTTATTGTTTACAACTGTTCTGGCAAAACAATCATTTCAATTGTTATTGACATTACCTATGGTTCTATTATAGAACCGAAATGTGCTTGATGAGCCGCTCCATCCAGCGGATTTTCTTATTCGATCTAGGCTGACGTACAGCTGAAGAGCCGCGGATGAAGCGGCGTGCCTTGTGCTATGTGCGGTGGACATGTTCACATCGATACCGCTATTGCGCAGGGTGTCTTTTATCCACCTACTCAAGGTTTGAGAACCGACAGCATTGTAAGGCTTTCTAAAGCTTATGAAGAGGGAGTCAATATTCTTTCGCAACGGGCTTGATTTTTCGAAATAGGTAAGTAAAGACAAGACAGGACATATTATTTCGGGTCGTTCCTAAAAAAAACGGTAACACTAACAATGGCTGCAAACATCCTTAGCGTGTTGTTTTTAAGGAGTCAGGAATTTTGATAGTTACTTTAGAAGGGGACAATTCTATGTTTTTAATATTAATCTTTGACAAGGTCTGTACTCTGTGCGCAGTCAAAAGGGCAATGAGAGTGATAAGTTTTTTCGAAAGGTTTTCAAGGGATAACGTTTCGTTGGGATAAAACTGGCTGAGATAATTTATTACTATTGTAGTATCCCATGTTATTTTATACTTGGGTAAAGGAGGACGTAACCGAAATATATCTTTAAAATACCTTTTGATTCTATCAACTTCTCCTAAATTATTTCCCATGAGTAGGGCAAGCGCGGATCTACAAGAATTAAGCGTCCCGTATTGATATCCCTCTTCATAGAGAATGTTTAGGAAATTAATTATTTGTGGAATCGAAGCGTTATACAAATCACCATTATTCGCATTACAGTAATTAAACCAGCGCCGTAAGTAAACATCATATTGTTTATAGGAGTTTTCAGAAATAGACGCCAACATCACATTTACTGCTGACGGAGGTACGCTTCTTCTTACCCACGCCGGCGCCGTCCGCATAAGTTCCCTGCCACCGGGGTTTAAGTTTGGTGTATATGTCGCGATCGCTAGAACTGGAACATAAAATTGGATTTGCATTTGCCTTAAACACAATTGGATCAGACAATAAAAGGCTTTTAAAAATTGGGCAGCTGTTGGCCAATGTGGTACGACTAGTACGCCTCTAGCCTTATCTGTAATTATCTTTCTCAGTGTCTTTAAAACGACAGAGAAAGGTGGGAAAGCATAGAAATAAATATCGGCCCAGGAAATTGAAAATGTATTAATTGCCATTGCATCGGGGTCTCTGTGCCAGGAGAGATAGGCAGAGTATTTAGTATTTATTCGACTGGCAAATAAGTCTATTTGAGGTACCCCATACGTTAAGACAATTTCCTGGTAATGCCCAGTCCGCTAACTCCCATTCAATGTCGGGGTGTACCCGCCTTGACTCGGCATCTGCCGTGTTATTGTCTAATGAGCTAATCTAATGAGCTATGACGTACAATTTGCGACATTCACACCACTGCCATAGCTGACGAGTGATGTCAGTGAGGTGGGGGAACTGAATACTTTCCAACCTATTAATGTAAGAGACGGCTGTAGTGTTGTCGATGCGGAGTAAAATTTGACAGTTATTTAAATCTTTAGCAAATACTTTAAAACCAAGGAAGGCCGCATGTAGTTATATATGTTGTGTCTTCTCTTGATTACTCCACAACCCGCTAGCCCTCTCTTTGCCACAGACAGCCCCCCACCCCGTATTTGAGGCATCTGAGAAAATTTTCAGATCATGCGTATCGTGCTTAATTTTACACAACGGTATATGTATTGCGTCATACCACCATCCTAGATCAGGTAGTAACAAACTAGATATATTCATAAATTTATCATAGTTATCATCAGGTTTTAAGTTTAAATGTTTTACGCGTTCAAATAGTTGAGTATATAGCCAGCTGTATTCTGCAGCCGGACAAACTGAAACTGGTAATCCGACCATTTGTGCAAATTTACGTATCTTGCATTTTTTTTTTTTTTGCGTAACAACTTTTTAATTTCTGATTTGACACGAACTTTTTGTGGATAACGTGATCTGAAAGTCTTCAGAGTCTAAAACGAAACCTAGAAATGTACATACTTGACTAGGTATCATTAAACTTTTATCCTCATTAATTAAAAATCCGAGAGTTGTAATTAATTTCTTAGATTGTACAGTATTGTACAAACATTTGTCGTATGACTCATCTAAGTTATTAATAGATATTAGGCCTGCCAAACGTAGTAACCGGACAATAGGTTTCATTATTTTAGTGAATACTGAATATATATGGGGCAGTGCTTAAGCCAAATAGTAGAACGTTAAATTCGTACAGTTGTTGAACTTTAAATCTTAAATATTTTCTTGTTATAATGAATACTTATAAAATAGTAAGCCTCTTTTATATCTATTTTCGTTATTAATTTTAATACTGTGCGTAGATCTTCAATTTTGAAATGGTCGGCTGTAATAAATTTATTTAAGTTTTTTAAATTTGAGATGATACTGTATTTGCCATTTGGTTTAGACACTAGAAATATACTAGATAAAAATTGACCATCGGTAGGTTGACATTTTGACATAGCTCTATTACATAATAAATTATGAATAGCTTTTTTGAAGTTATTTGAATGGGATTTCGTATCCCTTAATGCAAAAGAGAACAATAGGCTTATTAACTCGGGATCATTGTCATTTTTTGATATCAGCGAGTTATTAGTAGAAACTTGTCTCTGTCTAATTTCAACATTTTTATCGCGTTTGGCATTAACGTCGGAAATAGCCGCCTTAATTTCGGCATTTAATACAGGAGCATTAACTAGTTTGCAATTACTCCGCATTACTCCTTATGAATTTCGGGACCGAAAATATTCGAAACAGTAATATCTTCGCTCAGTATTTCGAGTATTGTACTGTTTAGCGTATCAGCTGACTCAGGCTCCTCAGTATTTGTCACCGGCTCCACGGTGCTAGCGGCGGCGGCGGCAGGGGGCGGGGACACTTGTCGTCGGGTTCCGGGACGGGGTCGACGAGCGTCTCCGCACATGGCTCAGAATCAACAATACCGTCAAGTAGGTTTGGAACGTTGTTATTACGTTCTTGATCTGAAAACCACCGTTACCTATACTAGTCATGAAACAGACCAAAGTACTGTTCGCCAGACTAATTTATCGGGTAGTACAGCTCCAAAGAGAAGTACGCAAACCCATCTTGGTAATCATTACTGACCTACACTAGTCAAGAAACAGACCAAAGTACTGTTCGCAAGACGAATTTATCGGGTAGTACAGCTCCAAAGAGAAGTACGCAAACCCATCTAGTTAGTCATTACTGACCTACACTAGTCAAGAAACAGACCAAAGTACTGTTCGCAAGACTAATTAATCGGGTAGTACAGCTCCAAAGAGAAGTACGCAAACCCTTCTACGTCATCATTACTGACCTACACTAGTCCAGAAACAGACCGAAGTACTGTTCGCAAGACTAATTTATCGGGTAGTACAGCTCCAAGTTATAATAATATTTAGTTATGTAAGTACCATGTTACAAGTAAGTCACACTAATTATTAACAATTAGTTAAGAAACAGTCCTAGAAAACTGTCCGCAAAACTTTTTTATTGGGTAGTACAACTCTAGAGAAGTACGCAAACCCGGCTAGGTAACTATTACTATCACGGGCGTAAGTAATGTTTTATTATAAAAAATATGTTTTATTATAAAATTTATGTACAATATCACGATTGAGTCACACTAATTTATTGACAATTAGTTAAGAAACAGTCCTAAAATACTGTTAGCATAACTATTATTCTATTTTGAAATTGAGTAGGAAAACTTGCAAAGATAACAATTCTTAAAATATCGTAGGAGTTTCTACAAATGGTAAACCCAACAGGTATGAAATGTAACCTATTTAGCTAATTTAGTCAACACTTTTCTTAAGGTTGATTAAATGTATTGTAAAAAACTTGTATACAACATGTCCCGGAATAAGGGCACACCACCAGACACCCAAATTAGAATATTATATTATAATCATAATACATACACTGATTTTTTATTATTATGTTTAAAATACTTTATTTTTTTATATAAATTTGTTGTACAGATTGTGGGAGAAAATTATAGTCACATTAAAAATTTACGCATGCACACAGTCGCACTTGCATAAGGGTCTAGCGTAGTAGGTATTTCATCCATTTTAGTTTGTTTTGACTGTACAGCGGAAGTGTGACAGCAGTTTTAGTTTTAATAATTTTTGGGATAAAATATTACCTATATTAAAAATTACAAAGAACAAATTATTTTCTCAAAGTGCAATAATTCAGTTACACATTGTATAAGTAAGTATCTACAAGTTACTTCTTAGTATACATAAAACCGTGACAAAAAAGTTTCGATACACTTGATATGTATGTAAAAGTAAATAAGGCAAGTAAAATCGTTGCCTAAAGGACATGCATTATGGCGACTTATTTACCGCCAGCTCGTTATTAAACGGGCTTTGTACGGCAGCAATAAAACTAACAAACAATAAATACACAATGACTGACCTGGAGACTCCGAGCGGGAACGAGTATCAAGCGAGTTGAAACAACTCAGCGTACTTACGGCATCTTCCCAACACTTTCTTTTTCTAATTTCTTGAACTACCGCAGCAGATGATCGTAATCTTCTTCACGTTTCCGTTTAGGCATGTTAGATAAGCACTTGGAATAAACAATTAGCACTTTTGAGACGCGAGCGTGTGATCGTGGCGAGCACTAAAAAGCGAATGAAGCAAGCGGGTCGGTCAACTGTCTTGTTGACGTGAGATTTATTTTTTAATTTTATATTCTACCCTCAACTATAGTGTGAGACTGGCGAACCACTTGGCGGTACTACATGTGTTATTAGCTAATCCCGAGGACGAAGCCTGAAGTATAATAACAATAAGATTAAATATTAAGCTGAAACGGTACAACCAAAAGTAGGCGGGAACCGTTTCAGGGGGCGTGTCTATTCGGTAGCTGAAACAAAGGGGTGTGGCCGTTGCTAAGGTTTCAGGAAACGTATGCTTGAAGTGGAACAAAAGTTTCAGGTATAACAAGTAAACAACTGTAAATTTTATAAGCCTAAGGGCCTATTTTTCAATCGCCAGATAACTTTTATCTGAAGAGTATGTTTGACGTTTTGACAGCATTTGTATAGAAAATATGTCAAACCGACATATTTATTCTTCAGATAAAAGTTAACTGATTATTGAAAAATCAGCCCTAAAACAACTAGTCAGACTGCCTTTAAAGAACGTTAGCTGTCTGAAATTTCAATCAAAACTTTACAATGTAAGTCTTGGCGTCTGCAATTTTCAAGCCTTTAAGTTAAACATCTTAAAGTTACATCTTTAGTTGAATGTTGGCGTGTAAAGTTTTTGTATGCAATAGACTTTTACTCGTTACAAAAGTTTTGTGGTGGAAGCGTCTAACGGTAGACAGGTAGACATGGAAGGCGAAAATCTGCCGACTTTAAGTAAATGTAGCAAACTGATGAAAAGCTTTAAGAACCTAAGGGCCTGTCCGCACCGTATTTCATTTTCACACGCTCCAACTCTGTAACGCTTTAAAATCTCATAGCGGTATTCGCACCGACGGTAAAAAAAATCGCGCGGAAATAAAATCTGTGTTTTGATGCAAATTGAAAGCGATGCGGTGCGATAAATTTAATTAAATCGTACATAAATTTAATAGTTTGGTGGAATTTAGTTGAGAACTGCAATATACTGACAAAAATTGTACGAATATGCCGCAATGGGTACTAGGTTTAATTTCGATCGCAGAAAATTTAAAGAGAAAATAAAACCTCGCGTTGAAATATCGATGTGCGGATAGTCCCTGACTCACATGTTGGCAAGAATTTTACACTGGTGTTGATTCTCTTGTTCATAAACTTAACAAAAATTAAGTTAAATGCATCTTTCTCTTTACAGTTCTTAAAGAAAAGGACAGAAGATGCATTTTAGTTTAATCCTGTCAAATAAGACAGCGCCTGAAGAAAATCGTACTTAAAATCAAACTCGTGGTCTCAAACAGCGATGTAGAGGTTCTCTTTTTTTTTAATATTCTACATCTAGCCCATAGATTGTCTATTCTTTCAACAGGTCCTTTTCGACTGAATTACGGGAGCGATTATATTGAGTTAAATCCCAAATAATTACACAGTAAAAGCCGTAATTTTCTGTAAATTGTTTAACCTTGATTTAAAGATTTCTTGCTTCTACGTACTGCGATTAAAATTTTTATTGTATTGTAGCCTTGTTCTATAGATACATACAGTACCCGGCAATAAATATTGCACATCGACCTTTGGAAAGAGACAATCGGCTAATTTCGGCTTCGTAGAGCGTTATCTCTGTCGCACACTACCTATGTGACGTTTGTCAGTCGTTGTTCAAGTGCGATAAAGTGCGGTCGCGTCCAGTTCAAAATATATATTAAGAGTTGTTAACACCCCCAAATTTAAATAATTTAAAATTGCACAATGGCATCTTTAGGAAAAAGAGGGAAACCTTTACGAGGTCAGTCACGCGAAATTATCTACAATGTTTATAAATATTTTGTAACCGAAAGTGACAGATTAAAAAAAAATGAAGATGAAAATGTAAGTTGTTATTTTAAAAAGGTTCAAGAGCGAGTTGGAAATGCCACTGGAATTTCAAGAAGAACTTTGAACAATATATTAAACGAAGTCAGTACTGAAACACATTCTACTGAAATAAAGTTCAGCACTCCAAAAAAAGGGAGACCAAAAAAGCAATTTCGTTTGCATATGGACGATTTTGATTATGATGTTGTTCGAAGAATGGTGTATGATTTTCACTTACGATTTAATGAACTGCCAACAATAAAATCATTAAAAGCTAAATTATCTGAAGCTATTAATTACAATGGGTCTGAAAAGACGTTGAGAAAAATACTTCACGAGATGGGATTTCGGTTCACTAAAATGGAAGATAATCGAAAACTTCTAATGGAAAAGCACGATGTAAGTCTCAAACGGATGGAATACCTCGATAAAATACGCAAATTTCGCGAATCAGGAAAAAATATCGTCTACATGGATGAGTCTTACATACATACATCCCACACTAAAGGGAAATCTTGGAGTGATGACAAGAAAAAAGGAGTAAAAAAGCCAATTTCAAAAGGTCAACGTTTGATAATAGTTCATGCGGGTAATGAAAAAGGCTTTGTACACGGTGCCTTTTTAACGTATAAATCCACGGACACTACAGGTGACTATCACAATGAAATGAATAACGATAACTACGAAAAATGGCTGGTTAATCAATTAATACCAAATATACCCAGTGATTCTGTTCTAGTTATCGATAACGCACCCTATCACAACAAATATGTTGAAAGACCCCCCAACTCAAACACCATTAAACAGGAAATGATCCACTGATTAAACAGACACGAAATTCCAGTAGATCCAAAATTAACAAAAACCCAAATTTACGCTATTATATCTCAGCACAAGGAGAGGCACACAGAGTTTTCCGAGGACAAGTACTTGCCGAACATGGGCACACTGTGTTCCGATTGCCACCATATCATCCGGATTTTAATCCAATAGAAAATATATGGTCTCAACTGAAAGGCTATGTAGCCTCTAGAAATGTGGGTATGAATTTAACTACAGTAAAAACATTATTGACTGAAAAAGTAAACATGATCGGGGCTGAAGATTGGAAAAAGGTTTGCGATCATGCAATCAAATGTGAGAATGAATATAGAAGCATTCAACACGGTTTAGACAATTACACTGATAGACTAGTGATAAATACGGCTGACAGTGACAGTGATATTGATCTCTTTGAGAGCACAGATAGTGAAATGGAAGTAATTGAGAATTAGAATTATTATTATTTTTATTACAATGTCTCATTTTAACAATATGATTAATGTTGTTTATTGTGTACACTACAGCTGTAATTTTCCAAAATAATTAAATACGAAAACATATTGGGAACACGTTTTTTTATTTTATTTTACCCCAACCTAAAGCCATCACTATAGAAAAATTGGTGTATTTTATACAAATAATAATTATCAAAAAAAGCAAATCATAATTGTTTTAACAGCTCCTAATAGATACCGGACTGTTTGTATTTCGTGCGAGAGAGATAGCGCTCTACGAAGCCGAAATTAGCCATTTGTCTCTTTCCAAAGGTCGATGTGCAATATTTATTGCCGGGTACTGTAAATTGATTAAATGGTTTGTATACAATAGAAATACTCAAGTTATCAGACACATGCTTGTAAATATAAAATTTTATTGCAATATAAAATAAACTAAAAATAATAAAAAAGAAATCTATGGCGGTGTTTTGTAAAGAGGAACAGCGATAACAGTTATCCCCTTTGAAATCGATCTTATAAATATGATAAAGCTTTTATTTTACATACATTTTCATTTAGTAACGAATTCTGAGACACTTCTGGATCGTGTCATTGTTTTCACAATTAATCATGAATATAAAATACTAGTTTTTGCCCGTGGCTTCGCTCGCGTTAGAAAGAAACAGAAAGTAGCCTATGTTACTCTCCATCCCTTCAACTATCTCCACTTAAAAAATCACGTCAATTCGTCGCTCCGTTTTGCCGTGAAAGAAAGACAAACATACACACAGACAGACACACGTTCCCATTTATAATTAGTAGGATTGTAATACCATTATTCTGAAAGAGTTAGTAATATGGAGCCGCATGGATTATCTTGTCCACATTTTACAACCTAAAGGAATGAGCAACCAGATTCATTTATTTCGCCTGTAAATGACTTTTTAAAGCCTTTTTCAGAAGGATAGGAGAGGGTCAAATAGAAAAAAAGTAAGCCGTCACGGAACGCCTGGCAGATGTGAAACATCGACATTACATCATCGCCACACAGTACACAAGACTGTGACTGTATATATACACCATCATATAACGTGGCGACGCGTCGCTACGGTATGCGTCGCCACGCCAGAAATTTGTTTTACGTGCGGCTATAGATGTTTCACATCAATAAACACTTTGAAAAAACAACTTTCAAAAATACAATAATGATAATAATTAATTATTTCAGTTATGACATCGTGTGGAAGTTCAACATCGGAAAACGGCACATATTTCGTGAACTCTGGCTATCCCTCAGTCTACGATGGCACCGGCTCTTGTGAACTAACCGTGCTGAAATCACATCCCGACGTCTGCCAAATTAGGTAAGTTATTTCCAAAACTTATTGCAATTTGTATCTTCTGTCAATGTAATAAGAGTCACGTCGATTCAAAATATCAATAAAATGTGAATGCTGATTCCCATTCCATTTTATAAATATTTTGTATATGAAGTAATAATAGTAGCGCCAAAAATAATGTTAAAATCTCGGATTTTTCATGCAAACTGAAAATCTTGCTAACTCATAAGTTACTGAATTTGGGTAGAACATTATGGCTTAATTTATTGCATTTTAGCCTTATACTATGACGTTCATGCAAGGAATATGTCGAGTTACCAGTAACTCTGTATAATATACTGATATAGTTCTTTTTTATTTACATGCATCGTATTTCATTAGCCCTAGCTACGATCTCGTAATTACTACAAACTAAACACAAGCGCTGTCAAAATACTACACATACTTCGTAGCACAGTGCTACGAGATCCTCGTAGGCCAGTGCTACGCCGCCGCCCCAATGCGTAGCGCTGCAATTAAAGTATCTTCTGTAAACTTAATAGCGGCCCATTACTGCCCCACTACCGTGCAAATGCCTCTTCTCATACAGAGAAGGTCCAGGTTTATGAAGGTTCATGTTTTCCTTCACCGCTGTTAGTAATGTCTAAGATAAACTTAAAAGAATGTGAATTCAAAAAGTCACTGTGAGCTTTTGTTGTATCTTATTATTTATTATTTGACTGCCACTTGGACCTTTTTTTTTCAATCAATTAGTATTTCATTTAATGAATCGATTCAGAGTCTCACTTTTAATGGTAGTTGTTAATGGTACTATAAATGTTAGTTCTATAATTTTCCAGAAAACAAGAAAAAAATATATTTTACTAGCTTCTGCCCGCGGCTTAGCTCGCGTTAGAAAGAGACAAAAAGTAGCCTATGTTACTCTCCATCCCTTCAACTATCGCCACTTTAAAAATCACGTCAATCCGTCGCTCCGTTTTGCCGTGAAAGAAAGACAAACATACAGACAGACAGACAGACACACTTTCCCATTTATAATATTAAGTACGGATAATTTTATTGTTTTTTACACAGTAATACAAAGACAACATACAAAAAAGGAACAAGTGTTGATTGCCATGTTGTCAACAGATTGTCGATTTTCGACTTATTACAATTTTTATCTAGATCTTTCGATGCAGATGCATAACTATACCATCTTCTTATTTGAAATTCCATTACCCTTCACTTGCTTTGAAAAAAATCATGCTATCGCAGTAGGGTACTCAGGAAATAACGTGTTTTATTTCCTTTTACTTGAGCTACTTACATCAAAGTGCAGTCTGTAGGAAGCCTTATTGAACGGACTTTATTAAAAAGGAAGAAATTCTAAGAAGCTTTTATAAATTGCTTCCTGACATCATGTTTAGGTGAATTGCGGTTTGTTCATATATGACATACTAAAGTTACTACACAGGGAGCAACGTTATTTATTGATTGTTAATTATCGGCCCAGGCACTTCCATTTTAATTTTAATTTTTATTATGTTTATATACTCTTTGGACGGAAATGGTTTTGACATTATATACATTCTTCTCTTCACACTCAACAATGTACAAATAATAATATTGTAACAACATTATTTTAAAAGAGTAAGTATGGAGTTTCTTGCCCATTCTTCTCCATACGAATCAACTTTTTGGAATGGGCAACTAGATTCATTTTTCTTTGTTTTTGACATTCTAAAGTGCCTTTTAAATGGTCTATTAGAAATAAATGATTTGAGTTTGAGTTGATAAAATTATTAATAATTATTATATGCGAACTATGTCTGTTTATGTATATTATTACCAAAGCAAGTAGAATAATTTTGAATTGAATTGTATAATAATTGTGAATTGCGGTTTGTTCATATATCACATACTAAAGTTACTACATAGGGAGCAACGTTATTTATTTATTTATTGATTGTTAATAATCCCCCTCGGACCGCCTTCTGGTGTAGACGTGTGCACAACCCATATCTCTGCTCGCTAATATTATTAAATTAAACCAAATTTCAAACCAATTAATCAAGACGAAAAAATAGGAAGACATAAATCGAAGAAGGTGCTACATACTGAAGAGCGTCAAGTAAGCGCATAACTACATCGACCTCCTCAGCGCTACTGGCATCCTGGTACGTGCAAGTGATTCCGCCACTGACAAGGTACGATTGTTCATTATTACCTGCCCACGCGCAAGGTCACGCCCTCAAGAGTGCGAAATCCCGCCTACTCACATGTCATTGGGCCGCTCAAGGTCAACCGGTCGCAAGGACTAACGGTGTGTGTGTTATCTACTTTCACACCATCAAGCTACATCATCGTCCGCATCGGTCAGTACTATATACCTGCTCGTGAATATACTCTCCTGGTACGCGGCACAACCAAACTAAACAGAAAATAGATAAATTTCCAGATTGCGCATAATAACGGTGTGTTAACTAACTAAGATCCACACTATTATTACTTCCGCGCGTCTCATTATCTCCTGGTACTAACAATGAGTGTCAAATCCCTATCAGACTCTAATATTGCCGAGCAAATAGACCCCATCACTCCTCCTAACTTCGTATTTCAACGTAGCAAGAGACCAAGAGAATGCTCCTGCGAGTCCGACTTCATCGCTTTCAAGGATGAAATAAAATCACTGATATCATCTCTTATGTCATCACAACAAGAGGAACTTAAGAAATTCTACCCGACATTGCTCGAAATAAAAGCAACAAATAACAGCATAGAAACCGCTATGGCCTCTCTTTCAGCGCAAAACGATGAGCTTAAAAATAAACTAGAAAAGCTGGAAATTCAAACAATTAAAGACAGAAATTATATAACTATTTTAGAAGACAAAATAGAGGATCTGCAAAGGGGCAGCCGCAAGGCTAACATTGAAATAAAAAATGTACCAAAACTGGCTAAAGAAACCAAGGAAGATTTAATAAAACTTGCCACCTCCTTATCAGATGAAATTGGATGTAATATTACAAAAGCGGACATCAGCGACATTTTCCGAGTACAGAATAAGCGTGTCAAAACGAAAAATAGTACAATTATAGTTGAGATGACATCAACTATTGTAAAAACTGATTTTCTGAAAAAAGCCAAGGACTATAACAGAAATAATAATGAAAAATTACGTGCTAAGCATCTGGGCTTTAAGACTGAAGAAGACACTCCCATATATGTCTCAGAACAACTCACATCAAAAGGAGCTCGACTTCACTTCCTCGCGCGCGACCTAGCAAAATCAAAGGTATATAAATACTGCTGGACAGCTTTCGGCAAAGTTCATATTAAGAAGGATGACAACTCTCCTACAATTATCATTACAAATGAGTCGCAGGTCCATAACCTGTTGCAACTTAAATGACTAGATGTCACACTACGAATTATCAAATCATGCACTTTGTATTGTTTACTTTTTCGTTACCTCTACCTATTACGGTTTTATACTGCCATTAGATGTATAAAACTAACTATTGCTAAAATTAAACTCAAACCTATTATCTGGTTAATTACACATCAAAAAGTCGTTATGTTACTTTTGAACATTTATCATATTGCATGTATCCTACTGTGTCGTAAAGTTTATTCGTCTTGTTTATGTATAGACCTAAAAAGTTCAAACTTAACTTCTAAGATTAACATTAAACCTATTAACGGGTTCACAATCAATTTGTATACCATAATATTATCACATCGCGCACTTACACACTTACACCTCTCAACTTCACTTCCACTAAGTTTGTCAAATACACACACAACAATTACACACACTTTCAACATTACTCGAATTGTTTGTATAGCTACATACTTCTGCACTCGCAAAACTTGTAAATATGGATAGTACCCTACAGAATTTGAACGATATAGATAGTCACGAAATAGCCCAAGTGATCGACTGCGAACCCAATGAACTTACGAAACATATTAGTCCCAATTCTCCTGGTTTTTCTATTATTTCGCAAAATATTAGATCTATTTATTCTAACCTCGACGATCTTCAACTAAACATAGCAAATCTTAAAGTGGATATCGACCTCATAGTTCTAACTGAATGTAGACTATGTCTAAATAAACACATACCTCAAATAACAAACTATAGTTCGCATCAAACCACAAACCATCTTAACAAAGCTGATGGTGTAGTCATTTACATTAAAAATACACATAAATATAAAATAAGAGAAATAAAACTAACCCACGCGTCTTGCCTAGAGATCCGCATTTCTCCAGATCTAACAGTAATCGCGATTTATCGATCCCCCTCAACTGCAAACGCTGACGAATTTATCCAATCTTTAAACAATCATCTTACTACCATTACTTCTACTAAAAATTTAATTGTCACCGGCGACATTAATATCAATCTGATAATAAATCAAACCGAGCAATCTCAAGAGCGCACTAATAGACTAAGTTACCTAAACATGCTAGCAATGCATGGTCTTCTTCCCGGTCACTCGCTGCCCACGAGGGGTCAAAATTGTCTCGATCACTTCATTATTAGGCTTAAACATACCAGTAAATCTGCAACCATTGCTATCATTCACACAACTATCACAGACCACTTTACGACCTTTCTAAAAATTAACAACCATACAAACGTAATAAAACCTACAAAAATTAAATCCGTTCTTAACTTAGAGCAAGGTCTCGCTCTCCTAAAAGATAGTAACCTTGCAGACTTGCTGAAACTAACTAACCCAAATACACTGGCTAATAACTTAATAAAAATTCTTCACAATTGCATCGCGCGTAGTACTATTACTAAAATGATTCCGTTAAAAAACAGAACACTTAAGCCATGGATGACTGTGGGACTTTTACGCTGTATACATAACCGAAATAATATGCAACGAAGACTGAGGCTCGACCCGCTTAATGAAGTACTCAAAATTACGTACAAAAGGTACAGGAACTACTGCAACAGCATCATCAAAAAACAGAAACGTAAATACGACCGCGATCAACTCACCAAAGCACACAAAAATCCCAAAAAGACGTGGGAACTCATAAATAACATTACCCAACGAAAACCTAAAAAAGTAAATAGCCTAGATCTCTTAGAGATATCCAATGACCCACAGAAGTCTATTAACGAAGTGAATAATTTTTTCTCTAACATTGGTAAGCAGCTTGCGGATAATATCACCCCATCTTTTTCAGTAAATCACAATTCATCCTACACACCAACCTCATCTTTCGTTCTACTCGACACAGACCCTTGCGAAGTCCATGATACTCTAATGAGCTTAAAAGTAGACAGCGCTGCTGGCTGGGACAATATTCCAGTTAGATTCCTAAAATTTGCTCACGAACAAATTGTCCCAATCTTAAGTTACTTGGCAAACATTTGCTTCGAGCAGGGACTTTTTCCGGATGCCTTAAAAGTAGCCTTGATAACACCTGTGTACAAGAGTGGTGATAGTTCAGACCCCTCAAACTACAGACCTATCTCAGTCCTGCCTTCTATATCTAAAATATTAGAACGACTCTTAAACTCACGTCTAATGAAATACATCTCAAAATATAACTTTCTATCCCCTTCTCAGTTTGGATTTAGACAGGGAAGGTCTACTGAAGACGCGGTTTTGTCACTAACATCTACTCTCGTTGAGAAAGTGGATGAAGGTAGTAAATGCCTGGCAGTATTCCTCGATCTCAAAAAAGCCTTCGACACAGTCTCTGTTCCCATACTTCTACATAGGCTCGAAGACATTGGAATAAGAGGTCCCCCCCTCGAGTTGTTCAAATCCTACCTGACTAATCGTAAGCAAACAGTAAAAATAGGGGAATTCATTAGCACAGAGGAAACAATCACGTACGGCGTCGGACAGGGTAGTGTGCTTGGTCCTACGTTGTTCCTTGTCTATATTAATAGCCTTTGCAATATGAATATAGACAGGGGTCACATTTTCTCTTATGCGGATGATACCGCCATAGTCTTCGCTGATCAATCCTGGGCAGAAGTTAAAAAAGCAGCTGAAATTGGTCTGTCAAAGGTCGCCAATTGGCTCAACTGTAACCTACTCACACTCAACGCATCCAAGTCCAATTACATTTGCTTCACTAAGTACTCACGCTCTCAACCGTCTCTCGATTTCCAAATTAAGATTCACTGCTGTGCCAACTCCCTAATACCTGACTGCTCCTGTACAATAATTGAAAGACTACAGTATACTAAATACCTGGGCATCATGATTGACCAGCGCTTGTCCTGGCACATGCATACTGAACTGATCATGAAAAGGGTTAGAAAATTAATCTGGACATTTAAGACATTGCGCCACATTGCCTCAAAGAATTTACTCCAGAGAGTCTACTTGTCACTAGCTCAGTCAAAGCTCACATACTGTCTACCATGCTGGGGCGGAACAACAAAGATGAAATTTCTGGAACTTGAAAGGGCCCAGCGTTCTCTGCTTAAGGTTATGTTTTTCAAACCTTACAGGTTCCCTACCCAAATTCTTTACCAATCCTCAGACCTTCTGTCAGTAAGAAAACTTTACCTTCTCCATCTCATTTTGAGGAAACATAAATCCCTCCCGTATGACCCCACCAGATCAAATATAAGTAGCAGAAGGCGTTACTTGGTCGCTCCGTCTGTCCCGGTAAAATCTGTCTTTGCAAGGAGGCAGTACGCAAGGCAAGCCTCCCACTTATATAACCTATTGAATAAAGAACTGCACATTCATCCTCTGAAACTCCGTGAATGTAAATCAATTTTGACTGAATGGCTTAAAACTAAAACATATGACGACATTGAGGCCATACTTACATCGCTTGCATGACCTATTTGGCTGAGTTACCGTTAGTGGAGGAAGTTATACAAAATTTCCTCCGATCCCAAGACGTTGTCGTAGGGCTAACCTAAACCTAAGCACATATTATTATTTAAAAACCAATCTGATATCCAATCCTTATACCTATCTATACAAACAAAAACAATTCGCACACTTTCTTACTTATTCACATACACTCATCCACACTCACAACACAACACGCACTCACGAACTCACACTCAAATCCTACTCATACAAATCACTCACCCTAGTGCGCTCCTTTTTGTACTTTCCTTTTCTTGTTTATATTGCATAACTTTGTATAATGATTGTTAAGCGGAAGGGCGGAGACACCTAACACAAGCATCTTCTTGCTTAAAAGGTGTTCTCCAAACTTATTATGTAAAAGTAATGTGAAAACGCAATAAACATTTTTATTTTTTATTTTTTTATTTTATTTTTAATTATAACGGCCCAGGCACTTCCATTTCCAATTTAATTTTAATTTTTATTATGTTTTTATACTCTTTTGACGGAAATGGTTTTGACATTATAATACATTCTTCTCTTCACACTTAACAATGTACAAATAATAATATTGTAACAACATTATTTTAAAAGAGTAAGTATGGAGTTTCTTGCCCATTCTTCTCCATACGAATCAACTTTTTGGAATGGGCAACTAGATTCATTTTTCTTTGTTTTTGACGTTCTAAAGTGCCTTTAAATGGTCTATTAGAAATAAATGATTTGAGTTTGAGTTTGAGTTGATAAAATTATTAATAATTATTATATGCGAACTATGTCTGTATGTGTATATTATTACCGAAACAAGTAGAATAATTCTAGAAGAATCTATTCAGTCTGAATCTATATTTAAGTGACGTTGACGCTAATATTGCTAAGCCAAAAGCACGTATGCTAAGTGCTTCAGTGTGGACGAGCCATTAGACTGTCACAACATACTACTCAAAAGATAAAGCTAATGAAATAGGTAGGCAATAGTGCACCAGAAGAGTGAATATATGACACTGTAATTTCGAAAACTTAAAAGTAATTTAATGGAGTTACGTACATTTTATTTTTTCAAGATAGTACCGTCGATTAATTTTCACCGAATGTTTGAGACGTGAACAAAGGGATATATACACATAAACATAGCGAAACAGTCAAATCAAAATATAGCGAATATTCGCAAGCACTTAAGCAATCAACGTCCTTATCATGCTCTACCCGATAGACGTGTTGACTGAAAAAAATTGCTGTTACGTCAATAGTTTTATGAAAGCCATTCCTTAAAAATAGTGATATTAATACTTATTGTGACTTTGAAATTAATGCTTACGTAAACTTAGTCGGAAAAAACCCAGCATACAAAAGTTTATTTCATTTGTTTAATTGTCATTATATTGTGATAAAAAAAACAAAGTTTTTTTATCACAATGTGACAGCGTAAACTTAATTAAACCTTCGAACACACGTGATTCGAGACACAATAGAAAGACAATAGCAGCCCGACAGCCGGCTGTCGGTTGGTCGGTGAAAGGTTAAATTCTGTAACAGGATAACAAACAATGTTTTCTTTGTGAATTTACTCGGAGAACAACGAAGTTTTGCTAAGCTATAATGTTGAAAATGCAGAGTGCACGAATTAGTAGCACCTCTCCTAGCAAATGTTTGTTTTACCGGGGGCTTCACCAACAGACTGAAGTTACTTATTACTATACTATACAAGGTGTATTTTTGAACCCTCAAAACCTTTCAGGAGACATTATTGTGATTCTGGACCCGAATTCACAATAAAATGGGCAGGTATTAAAAATATTCATCTTAATTAAGTGTAAAACTACCGTTCATTATTAAAACGCGGCCAGTATTTAACTATCCCATCACACACAAATACACGCAAACGACAATTTCATAGATCCAAAACATACGAGGTTTATTATGAGAGTTATTCAAAAAAAAAAATTGATTCTGTACGAGTTTTATAACAACCTAATAAATGTACAGAAGTTTAGAATATGTACCTTGTATAATATACTCACTACTTTCATTGCCTTACTTAGGTTGGACTTCAATCGCTTCACAATAGCTGGGCCAGAGCAGATGAACAATGTCTGCAACCAGGATCAGTTCATCGTGTCTGGAGGGAACCCAGTACCGGCTATCTGTGGAGTCAATCAAGGCAGTCATAGTAAGTATACTTAAAGAAAGAAAGAAAAACAGTTTAATCGTGCAAAAGTTTTACAGCAAAAGAACTTTACTATTCTAATAAACTTATTTATTGCACGAAAGGGCTAGCGCTCAGCATAATGACGGGCCCGTACACAGGTGCGAGTCCACGGCGCTAGTTTTCAGCGCTAAAGGTAGCAGCTAAACTATGCGAATAGTGGCGTGTCCTTTAACAAACCGAAAACTCCGCTTTGCATATACAGGGTGCAATGTTTTCATGGGCGGAAGAAAACTACCTTAAATCGTTAAGATAGACAATTTAACCCTTAATTTGGCAAGAGAAAAAAATGTGAAAATGTATGTTTCTTTTTACATTTTCGGCTTCACTAGATGTTGTTAGAACACGAAAAAATAATTTGGAAAATCTGGTATTATCTAATTTTCAGAAAATGCATGTTCAGTATTCTGGACCTTGCCAGGTTTGCCATAAAGTTGTCAATAATTTTGATGTACAGTATAATGCACATTGCCGAATTATTACTTTTAGGAGCTATTTTTATTTTTAGCAAATGATAAAATATAATAATAATAAAAGGCGAAAAATGATAAGTTTTTACAAAATCTTTATTTATGAATGTAATAAGAGGTAATAAGGAAAATTTTTCTTATTCCAAGTGAGATCAACAATTAACATCAGTCTAAAGATATACTATTATCATAGTGGACGTTGTCATCTGATCGACAGTTGTTATTTACAGGTTTATGAGATCTCCCTTTAATTTGTAACTCTCTTGCAAATTGAAAACGGCAAGACTTCAAAGGTTTCACTGTCCCAATACTACAATCTCTGCGATAAACTAACCAGGCGTTGTTCACACAAATGTCGAGCATTTGAACAAAGATTAGAGTAGGTATACCAACGTCGGCTCTTAAGTATCCTCTTCACGTCTGACGCATCCGCGGACGCTTGCCGACGCATCCGCAGATGGATCCATGATGGAGCCATCTACACGTCTGTAGGTCCATCAGTCTATGTTCCTCCTCGACAGACGCGACTCTATGTTGCCGCAGCTATTTATTTATTTAGTACCTTTCACTACTGCGTTTCCTGCTGAAATTGCTTTATAAGTAGTCCGGTACAACCCCACCAGCATATCTGCAAGATCGACACCTCCCATATGATTATTATAATGCTTTATACGTTCTCTAACGACGATGGTATAGATAGTGCTTCTGAAAACATCTCTTCACTGTCTTAGTGTCTTGGAGGTTTGTGTTTACAACAACCTTTTCATTCGAACTTGTTTGACTTTCTAAGTCTGATGAAGCGTTAAGGAGGACGCTTCACTGTAACCCACGAAATTTAAAATTTTGAACGTTTTTTGCAGCCAAAATAGACCTCAAAGAGTATAACTCGATTGAATTACTTTTTATGAAATAGGCTATCAATCGAGTTATATGCACTTTGAGGGCTGTTTTAGTCATATAAATGATTATAATTCTATAAATAATGACCTATTACAGTCGAAATTCATTCTATATCAACACACACCCAGGCACTGAGCTGCAAATTGCAAAAATACGTAAGAAAATTTGAATTTCGTGGGCTACCTTGAACATCCACAATAATTCGCGGCACTAGTGCCAATAACTTTCATGCAGGTACGTGATGTTTGTCTAAAGACCTGCAAATAATACAAATTTTAGAAGAAAAAAATACACACAGCATAATTAGTTTATAAAATCATATCAATAGTTACTTTTCTAACTAACTGGCAGTGTCCAATATACTACACATCCCAAAATCGCACTAAAACAGTACCTACTTGGCAATGGGAAATATACTGGACACGCTATTTTCATTGAATATTATGAAAAATCTAGAACTGCTATTATAATTTTAGTTTGTGTACACGTACTTATAGGTTTTATAAAATATATTGAGAAAAGATAAGTAATCATTGCAAAGTAAAATAACAAATAAATCGGGACTTACCGAGAGCTGCGGTCGCAGCACGTGCTTCCTTCCAGACGTTTCGGCGGCTACTAACCACTAAAAAACAGGCGCAGCTTATGTGTTATTTTATATGACACTATATTGGTTTCCAAATAAGCTATTGTAATTTAAATAAATAAAATATCGTTTAAAAAAAACATAGTATATTTTTTTTAAGTTGATGTTCAGTATATTGCCCATTATCGAATTAAGGGTTAAAGAAAAAATAACAAAATTGCATTCAATGATTTTGTTTCAGTTTTATTTCTTTTTTAATAATAAAGGAATGCTTCTTTTTAGTTAAATTATCTATCTTAACGATTTAAAGTAGTCTTCTTCCAGGGTGGGCTCTTAAAACTTTCCAACCTGTATAAGATCAAAGTAATAAGATTTGGCTTGAACTTTTGAAATTTTGATCCTTAGGTAGAGCTTGTCTAAGTAGAAATGATGCATTTTATGTACTCAAGTAAATTTAACGTATGTAGCGAGCCCGTCATTTATCCCTTCACAAGCTATCAGCCACTACATAACAGTACAGTTCGTTACCACTATTTTCTGATCTGATTTCTAGGGTGGGTCATTTTATTCTGGCAACATACAGTGCCAGGTATTGTTTTTGACGCGTGATTAGCGCAGTATCCGAGCGATTACTTGCTGCGTCGTGTCTTGCAAATATTTGTATGGCCTACAAGTGTTTGTTACGAGTTTGGTTGCTTGTGTATGTAAGCTTATAATTTGTAAACGCACCCACAACGCAGGAGCAATTACTTAATAAATTATCGAAGACTGCATCTCTAAACTCTCTGTGTTCAAATATCGATCAAAATAAATAACTATGTCAATAAGAACTATGCCTGTATGTGTATATTATTACAGAAGCAGGTAGAATAATTCTAGAAGAATCTATTTAGTCTGAATCTGAATCCTTTGATGAACTATCAACTATCCTTGGAATTTACTCATACAGACTTATTCCAGAATGTTATTCACAAAAACGGACCAATGAATTAATACGCCGCTGCATCCGGTGTATTTCAACGGAATCCAATTTAAATAGAGCTTGTCACTATTGATTAAATTTCATTCAAACTCCCATGGAACACGTTTGTACGAAACATGTTTAAAGTGCTTTGTGCGATGGGATGTGATATAAAGGATATATATTTTATTAAAGCCTTTAATATTTTACTAAAGCTCCTGTGGATGTGTGGATTTGGATTTTTTATGGCTGTATGTGTGGGTTGTGTGTAAAGATATGTAGAGTTGTGTAGGTTATGTGTGTTTATCAGACAGACACTTATGTAACTGGGGAAGTGGGAAAACTGCATGTTATAAGGAAGACTCAAGTAATTTTTCTACCTCTTCGTCAGAGAGTGTCATGAGCCAAGTTCTTACTACTTTATTAACTTCAAATTTATTTTTCTGATAGATGTTGCACTCTTAATGAGCCAGGTTGTAAATGCGACTTCCTAGTATTCTGTAATTTCTACCGACCAGCCTAGTTCTATGACTCCCTAAGCGACAGATATATTTTGTTTTTCGTTGTGCAAGATAACGTGTCTTATTGTGTTCTATAGAGCTGTGTATGCGTAGGACAATATAAAAAAATTTCTTACGGACAAGAAAATACAGACCACCTCCAATTTGCATTCTCTAAATACCTAGCTAACTCATTGATACCCCTGCTGACCTGTTCTAGAAAAACGGATCTGTTTAGATTGCCTTGTGTTACCAATTTGGCCATTGCTGCGCACCATGAAATTTTAAAACCCTTCTATATGCTCTAGTTTATGGTCAAATTCCAGCTTTGTAACAGTCAGTCCCAAGTATATGTATGGAGTTTGGTTTGTCGTAGGTTAGGTTAACATTGACTGTAGCTGACTTAATCCCATTAACACACGTTTCACCTGCCGGCTACTCAGAATTGAAACTTAGTCCAAACATAGATTTTCCCACCAGCTGTAACGAATCATAAGTTGTATGAGGCTTATTGAGTTTGATAATATAAACTAAAATTTGATTTTTAATAAATATGGGTTTACCATAATTATTATAAAAAGTAAGAGTAATGGCGGCAACGGCCTTATAATGAAAAAAGGAAGCTCCGTAGTAACAAAAACCACTGGAGTTTGTCAAAAAAATTGCGATAGTTGAACTAATTTGTTACCTTTTTAACAGTGTACATAGACGCTGGCATCGGTATGACAAACCCAGTGAAGCTGACATTCGTCACCAGTGGGACTACATTCGAGCGACTTTGGAAGGTTAAAGTGACCCAGATTCCTTGCAGCTCTATTTATAAAGGTAATTTATCAACAAAGCCATACTACTAATGAGAAAGTTGCTGTTTGTATATATCTTTGGTTTGTATGAATGCTTTAACGTATGTATCGTCTATAATATATAATAATAATAATAATACCAGCCTATAACTGTCCCACTGCAGGGCAAAGGCCTCTTCTCATACAGAGAAGGCACGAGCATTGATCACCACGCTTGCTCAAGACGGGTTGGCGATTTCGGACTTATATTAACTACAAGTCCAGGTTTCCTCACGATGTTTTCCTTCACCGATGTCTGTGATGTCTAAGATAAACTTTAGAAAGTACATATGAATTTAAAAAGTCACATTGGTACTTGCCCGGATTCGAACACGCGACCTCTTGCATGAGAGCCGGGCGCCTTAACCACTAGGCCATCACGACATTTATCGTCGTCATGTATCGTCTATTAGGTTATTATTTCTTAATTGATCATTCATTATTCAAGTTTTACTATTAATTCCTTCTAGGCTAGGCTCATTTATTCAAAAGACTTTGAAAATATTCAAAACCAGTATAATTAGCCTTAATTTCACCTTACCGGGCATAAATTAATCTAATCTGGGTCGATTTTCGTACTCACATTACGAGCCAAAACTCTAACAGCAGACAGATGACGTTAAACTATTTTGTTTAAATATTTTGCCCGCGACTTCGTCCGCGTGGAATAATAGTACCCGTTCCCGGGGGATTTCCGGAATTAAAAATAATCCTATGTCCTTTCTCGGGTCCCAGACTATATCTGTACCAAATTTCATTGAAATCGGTTCAGTGGTTTAGGCGTGAAGAAGACAGACAGACAAACAGACAGACAGACAGAAAGACAGACAGAGTTACTTTCGCAATTATAATATTAGTATAGATTATAAAATCATCATCATTATTAAAATATGTTGACCTATTTTATGATTCACAAAACCGAAAATCGATCCTAACATTTCAGTACACAAAAATGGTATCAAGGTCATCTTTTTGTCATCAAACCGCCATTCATCTTAATAAACAGAGATGAAACAGAACAGGTAACTTGTATTATAACTTCTGACAGATTTTATCTATATTTATACCTGCACTAAAGTTGACCAACCTATCCGTACTAATATTATAAATGCGAAAGTAATTCTGTCTGTCTGTCTGTCTGTCTATCTGTCTGTCTGTCTGTCTCTTCTTCACGGCTAAACCACTGAACCGATTTGAATAAAATTTGGTAGATATAGTCCGGGACCCAAGAAAGGACATAGGATAGTTTTCATCCCGATAATCCCCCGGGAACGGGAACTATTATTCCACGCGGACGAAGTCGCGGGCAAAAGCTAGTATCACATAATTGACCCTTGAAACTTTTGCAGTTTGAAAGATAACCCCAACTTTACGACAATGTCATCTGGTTTGGTTATGTCTTTGTTTTACTGACTGGTTTATATTACTATTAAAAAAAATAGTTTATTTTATATTAAGAAGTTGTAATATAAGCTTAGGATCTATTAGAGGCAAAAGATCTGGGCGGAAAATGCGTCATTCTCCTTTGCAAAGGAAGGATCCTCCGACCAGGCAGGTAACTTTTCTTAGGCTTTTGTGTTTATGGCATTTAAAATATCAAATACAATATGCTAATGTCACCTTAAAGTTTCACATAAATCTTAATTTTCACTTTACCGATTTGCAGTCGCGCTATGTGATCTGTCCATTTTAATTTTGATTCTGGAAATGACAGCAACTACTTCACTGTATTGATGCTTCAAATTTTAGCATTTTAGAGTAGGGTCTTTATATTCTTTGTATAACCCGTGAGTTAAATTATAACGGTTTAAATGCCAGATCGAGACTATAAGGCAGCCTAAAGACTGCAAAGACAGTCAGAAAGGGTCTACCTTTCTGACTGTCTTTGCAGTCTCCAGGCTGCCTTTCAAGTATGTAGAACGGTAAAAAAAATTGAAGATTTCTTGAGTCCCGTTACCTTAAAAACAAACAACTAATTAATTAAAATCTACTAAAAAGACTGTCCATCGTCCCTGTATACTAATCTACTTTGTTGATAGTATATACAAATGTGGAATCCTTTAGGAGCAAGTGAAACAAACATCGATGCCGGTTACAAAGCTACAGTTACCAAAGAGCATACTCACTACGTCAGAAACTAGTACCTTTGGTAGTGGGTACATTTCATGCAATCCAATATGAACTGAATATTGACTTACCTCCGCTTTTATTGCTGTTGATTTTAGGTTCATTCTCAATTGATAAATGAAATTCTAGAGATTGTTAATCTGTTTTACAATAAAAGATGATTCTAATAAAAGATGAATAAATTAAGGCCTCCTCGAGCCTACTCGAGCGTTGCAATGCACAGTTTAGCAAACTCTGTTTTTGTTGTTATTTTATTTATTTATTGGTCTATCTACAAAAAATTGTTACACTTTTTATCTTAATAATACAAGCAATGTGATACAATCATAGTGTACAATATAATACGATAGACATAGAAATTATAACAATAAATTACAATAACAGTGCAGAGATAACACTTCCAGCAATAGTGGGATGCTGTAGAACACAGTACATATAATACAAAGATAACAAGATAAAAAAGGAAGAAAAATATCATTATTGTGGTTAGTTTTGATAGACCTGGCGCTTGAATTTTTGAAGTGTTGTGGAAAAAATATTATAGTTATGCAATAAACACCTAGGCATATCAAATACCTGCCGTCTTCAGTAGAATCAATAAAGCAATGCGCCGATAGATTGTTTAGCTCAGACTAGACGTGTAAGGCAGGCCGCACACCAACGCCACCGTACTTTTCGTCGCCACCATCATTGCGTCACATTAGGCTAGTTGACCGTTTTTTTATTATTATGGGCTTGCTCTTGGTCTCAGACTAGCCCGAGGGCATAGACGGAGCCTACGATGGAGCGAGCCTACCCAGTAGATGCCTATGCACTCGTTTCTTAAATACTTCCGGGTTATATGAATTTGGAAACACAGACGCCGGCAGGGAGTTACATTTCTTTGCGGTGCGCATTATAAACGATTTTGAGAAGCGCTGCGTGCGGTTATAAGGAATATTAACCAAGAAAGGGTGGTATCCCGCCGTACGTCTGGATGTCCGGTGGTAAAATGGAGATGAGGGAATGAGCTCGTGTAGCTCATGAGCACACTCACCGAAGTGCAAACTGTAAAATACCGCCAGACAGGCAACTTTTCGCCGATGTGCTAGTGGTTGAAGTTGGGCCACCAGCTTCTTGTCGCCAATCAACCTTCTGGCCCTGCGATCCACCGAATCCAATGCGGCTAGTTGGTATTTGGCTGAGTCATCCCATAGGTGACTGCAATACTCCATACACGATCGGACTTGAGCTTTATAAAGTGTTAGAAGCTGTCACGGCGTGAAGTATCGTTTAACCTTGTTAAGGATGCCCAGTTTTTTCGCCGCAGTCTGTGCTTTGGACTCGATTCAAGGCAGCCGGTTACATTTACAGATGCACCTCGGAAAGTAGGAGCCAGGTCAAATGGGCTCCGTTTGGCGGAGAACAGACACGCTTGCGTTTTGGCGGCATTGAACTGCACTAGATTGTCCTCGCCCCATTGGGACACACGACTCAAGGCAAAGTTCACTCGCTCTACCACGGTCTCTCTCTGTGAACGAATATCGTCCCTACTGTCTTTTGCGCTGGCCAAATATCTCTCTACAACAGTACTGTCATCTGCGTAACCGACTATGCTAGGATTTAGCATATCGTTTATATGGAGCAGGAATAGAGTTGCAGAGAGAACAGACCCTTGAGGAACACCGGCATCAATGGCCATTAGGTCCGAAGAGCAGCCGTCGACGACCACTCTGATCGACCGTTCCGTCGAAAAGTCCGATACCCAGCTACAAAAGTCAGCCGGTATGCCATAAGCAGGAAGCTTTCTAAGGAGACTTGCGTGCCAAACCCTGTCAAAGGCCTTTGAGATGTCGAGTGAAACGGCAAGGGCTTCGCCGTTTTTCTCAATGGCTTCACCACAGCAATGTGTAACATACACTAGAAGGTCCCCAGTAGACCGACCACGGCGAAAGCCATATTGCTGGTCATTGAGTAGGTTGTTGTCTTCTAGGTATGCCAACAATTTGCAATTTAGTACTCTTTCCATGACTTTACAGAGCATGGAGGTGATGGCGATTGGTCGATAGTTACAGGGATCGGTACGGCTGCCCTTTTTGGGCACTGGCTGCACATTAGCAAGCTTCCAGGATTTTGGCACCGTTCTAGTTTGGAGAGAGAGCCGGTATAGACGTGTCAATACAGGCGACAACCCAGGCGCACATTGTTTAAGTACTCGCGCAGGTATTCCATCTGGTCCACTGGCTTTATTCACGTCTAAATTCAGCAGAACCTTCCGTACCTCTTTTTGGTGAACAAAAATATCCTAATACCTAAAAAAACTATTTGGTCCGTCAGTTAGATTATCAAAATAATTTACATTTTTCTCGTAAACAAATAATGACGTCTATACAGTGCATTGAAGCTTCGTAAAACGTCACGCCTTGGTACAATTTTTTACTAAGAAGTGGCGTCACAAGCCTTCACTCCGTAAGTTTGATGCTGTTTATCTTTGTATTATGTTATTGCTTTGGTCAAGCAAAAAATATGTGTCCAGTATTTTTGGACAACAGACGGACTAAATAGAATGCAATTTTTGCAATGTAGTCAACATGCCTATTCAGTTTGCTACAAACGCACACAGCAGCTAATAATGTGTCCTTATTTTGCTAGCTCGCGGACAGAAATACAGGAGCGTTGAATGCGACTCGTTGCTAATGTGGTGCCACAATTATCATCATCTCCATAGCCTTTTTCCAACAATGTTGGGGTCTGCTTCCAGCCTTACCGGATACAGCTGGATACCAGTGTTTTACGTGAAGCGACTGCCTATCAGACCTCCACAACCCAGTAACTGGGCGACACGATACCTCTTGGTTAGCCTGGTCAGACTTTCTGGATTACTCGTAAAGATTGTCAAAGGTCTACAAATGACCTCCGGCTTTACGTGCTTTCCAAGGCACGGGATATCAGTGATGTCCAAGATAAACTTTAGAAAGTACATATGAATTGAAAAAGTCACAGTGCCCGGATTCGAACCCACAACTTCTTACTCTCGAGAGGCGGGCGCCATATCCACTGGGCCATCACGACATTGCCACAATATTATATTAATGTATTATACAAGTGTGTGCTTAGTGTGTTGCCTGCCTTACAGGGCAACCCGTTTCATGCTCCTATTAACGATAAATTTGCTTCCGATGCAGCTGACATTACTAACAGAATTCCTAACTAACAAGGGATATTATAGCTACTGTATATATATATTATAGCTAGGATATCGCTTATAAGGATGTTATTATGTAGACTGCAATTGATATCAAATGCAATGTATACTTTAATGACACTAGAAACGCAATAACCGTTAAAAAAATCGCCAGTCTCACTATTCCTTCTGCGGTAAAAAGTTGTTAGATCCATGTGATAGGCACATATTTAAAGATAAATAAATAATAAATAAGTAAATATCCTTGGACATCTTACACACGGATGCAACCATATAGGCTCACATATGACTAATAAAAATTTAAATAATAATAAAACAATAAAAATCATAAAGAATCGTGTCACTAACCTATTATAAGAGAGTGTAGTATGTGTGTATGATCCGCTCTTATTTCGATAAGTATCGAGTACGCGTGTCAACAATTTATTAATTTTGTGAGGCATTTGGTTAAAAATTAAGGTATTGTTTTTTGGCATATTTGGAAAGAGAATCGGATACTGAACAGCCTCCTTTAATATGTCCCTCGTTTTAACATGGTGTATAATAATAACAGCCTATTCCCACTGCAGGGCAAAGGCCACTTCTCATACAGAGAAGGCACGAGCATTGATCACCAAGCTTGCTCAAGGCGGATTGGCAATTTCGGACTCATACATTAACCTACAAGTCCAGGTTTTCTCACGATGTTTTCCTTAACCGATAATGAAGAACATGGTGTATAAATCAGCTATATTTTCTTACCAGCGGATGAAGGCTGTCTGCAGTACTACACGGGGGTATCAGGACAGCTTCGCTCCTTCAACTATGATCCTGCTTCAGGGTTGCAGCTCAGCAACCAGGATTATGGCATATGCGTCAGGATGGAGAGGAACTTCTGCGGGATTCAGTACACCGCGTGCCCTGATACAGGTACGCTCTTATTTTCGAATAACATACTTATTTAAACTTATTATTGTGAATTATAAGTATTTATATCATTTCACCTCAGTGTAAAACGATAAATAAATCGCTTTTAGATATTCTCGCTAAAATTCAAAATCGAATAATCAAAATCCGTTCCTTAGTTCTTTTAGCCGAAAAGAAAATCAAGCAAACATTCATAAAATCCTCAAAATAATAACTAAAGCATGCTTTTACGAATAATGTTCTTATTTGTAAAAGTTACTAGTCAGTGTTTTTTTAGTTATTTTGTGAAATCGGCGTTTTCGTTCACTTACAGCCAGTAACAATTTAATTAGAACTAACTGACAACTCCAGACTTGACAAATACCCTGATCGTTATACAAGTATCACTCTTATATTTTCAACGTTAGGCTAGCTTTTAATTATTCAACTTCTATAAGGCCAGCGTACAAACATCATAACCTCAGCGTATATGTCGCAACAAAAACAAAATATTTTTTGAATAAATTAAACCCATGAATTTAAAAATTATGTATGTTATAGATAACCTTTATAACTATTACTTACCCATACTAGTTTTCCAAGCAGAGTGTAATATAATCCTTCAGGTATACTGACACCCTATCAAAGTACGGTGTCATAAACATCTCTACTGACAAGGAAATACGTTCGATACCTCTATGGAGGTACTTATTGATTTGTTATCACTACAGAAAGGTCAAGGCCCTCAATCAGACGTAAGTGTGTCTTCTTCAATATGAATGAATTGAAACTTTCCTTCATATTTATGATGCCCTGGTAGCCTTAATTTTATTAGACCGATTTTAAAAATGTATGTAAAGATTAAAAAAGTATTTCAGATTTTTTTAAATATTAAAAACTTTTATAAGATCTATTTAAGTGTATTGAATAAGTTAGGAAGCTCAAAAAGGCTTAGTAGGATATTCCTTTAGTTTTGTTTATTTTGACATTTCCTTCGACGCGTGTAGTATTTTTTGAGTATCTTTTCTTTTTGTTATTTGCCTTATATTGCCACGCAGTATTTATCTATTATCACAAAGAAAACAGAATCTCAAAGATACACGTGTTATCACTTAATGAGCATAACTTTTATAAAATAAGCGACGTTCACTTCCTACACTTGGTAGCTTCCTGGATACTGTTATTATATTTTCCTTATTTATCTAACTGTCCAAGAGTTGGAAGCCAATTGTACTTTATTTACGCCAGGCTAGAATTTTGAAAATTTATAACAAAAATCAGTAGGCTAAATATCTGCCACAGCGACCAATTTGACAATCGTCAGATCTTTTTAGCCTGGCAATAGGTCTTACCAATACCAACCAAGCAAACACTGGGCTGTGAAAGTCTGATAAGTAATAAGTAAATAAAGAAAAATGATGGTATTCTGTAGCTCACTATGTGTGAATAAACTGTTTTTCTTTCTTTCTTCTTTCTTTCTTCTTTCTTTCTTCTTTCTTTCTTCTTTCTTTCTTCTTTCTTTCTTCTTTCTTTCTTCTTTCTTTCTTCTTTCTTTCTTCTTTCTTTCTTCTTTCTTTCTTCTTTCTTTCTTCTTTCTTTCTTCTTTCTTTCTTCTTTCTTTCTTCTTTCTTTCTTCTTTCTTTCTTCTTTCTTTCTTCTTTCTTTCTTCTTTCTTTCTTCTTTCTTTCTTCTTTCTTTCTTCTTTCTTTCTTCTTTCTTTCTTCTTTCTTTCTTCTTTCTTTCTTCTTTCTTTCTTCTTTCTTTCTTCTTTCTTTCTTCTTTCTTTCTTCTTTCTTTCTTCTTTCTTTCTTCTTTCTTTCTTTCTTCTTTCTTTCTTCTTT
The DNA here is from genome assembly GCA_033675125.1 of Athetis lepigone. NCBI lineage: Eukaryota > Metazoa > Arthropoda > Insecta > Lepidoptera > Noctuidae > Athetis > Athetis lepigone. The sequence continues at coordinate 25,375,612 of CM066219.1, read as the reverse complement.
CTTTCTTCTTTCTTTCTTCTTTCTTTCTTCTTTCTTTCTTCTTTCTTTCTTCTTTCTTTCTTCTTTCTTTCTTCTTTCTTTCTTCTTTCTTTCTTCTTTCTTTCTTCTTTCTTTCTTCTTTCTTTCTTCTTTCTTTCTTCTTACTTTCTTTCTTTCTGTAGGCACATTCTCTGCCACAACGACCAATCTGACCTGACAGTCATCATATCTTTTTAGCCTGGCATTAATTCTTATGGTACGATTCCACCAAAACAACAAATGTGCTGCACACGGAGCACATTTGTTCACCACATTGTGTGCAAAACTTCAATAATGCATGTACTGAGCCGAGTCCACCAGAAAAACATTTGTTCCGAACAACTGTGCATCACTGTTCCAAACAGTGCAAGAAAAGACACACTATAGTGGAAACGCATCATAATGATGTACTTATCAACCAAAATCTGGGTTGTAACAGTCTAGTAAGTAAACAAGCACCATGCAAACCAGACATTCAGCAGAATCCGGTTAGACTGAAACCGAGTCTATGGAGCTATTTATATTTATCAACGTAATCTCAAGAACCATCATGCAATAATATTATTTGTATCAGAACTAATCCATCCTTCCTCTGTAATGACATGTCCGAGGCGAAACCAGGCTCAGTCTTAAGTCTATTGACCAATAGATATTTCCTTATCATATTTGTCAAACTATGAGCACGATTGTACAAGTTGCAATTGGTATTTATTAGCACAGTAGTATTGTTTATATTTATATAGATTTACATTTCCAATGGGATTGTTCTCTCGGCGGTTCACGTATAAGTAATAACATCTATTCTTTTTCACACTGCATGGGTTTATTATGAACGACCTATTCAAACAAGGATCATTGTTTGAAGTTTAAAATCTTTGTATACGAAGATACATAACGCTAAAAAACAAGACATAAGATAATATTAATTTAAAGTCACTTCTCCGCATCAACACATACACAACCAAGAATACCACACAAGATAGAAAATATTTATAATGTAGTGAAAATAACACGGAAATGCGAGAGGACAATGAAATGTACCATTTTTTTGTTGACAAGAAATCTGAAACCTGGGTAATTGTAACTACATGATAAAAAAAAATCATAAAATCATATTTATTTTGTAAATAGGTTATATCATAACACTTTTACACGTCAAAATTTGTTTTTTTTTTTTTTTTATTTTAAGCGAACGATGGGGCCGGTGTTTCGTAGCTGGACTGCTCTGAGAAGAAACATCCGAAACAAACTCAGAGGTCAAAGTCTCTTTTAAAGTTCATACAATCGTATTGGTCAAAAATGCGCGAGAACCATGGAGGTTAATGTCTGAGGCACTCTCTTGATGAGAGAAGGACACAGATTTGAGTGGACACATTGTTAATGCAATATTTAAAGAGTAGCTTTTGATTCTTTCAAAATAATGACTAAATTCTATGTAATATACATCATGATATTGATCAACCTGCGGCAATCCACTGCTACACAAAGATCGCCCTCAGGACCATTATACAGATTGATTTGATTGCTTTATAGAAAAGATACATTTGCATGCCGTAATCACTTAGTGCAGAAGAGATAGGAACATTGAAAACGTATCTTGGATTCAGGTGACATTCATTTACTAAATTAATAAGATCTAAAGGTGCTCCTAAACGGGCAATTTTTTACTGCAATTGTGTTGCTGCAATACATTGCCGGCAATATTTCCGGTATTGCCCGGCCACACTTGAAATGTTTCCGAACTCTCTGCAATATTGCAGTATTGCCGGGGAACACTTTTTGTATGACAAAAAATTTTCGTCGCTCCTAGACGAGCAATATTTTCCGGCAATAAGTTGCTGAAATACATTTTTTGATTGTCTAGCCACACTAAAATGATGTTACAAAATTAATAATCTTAGTCCTTAGTGTGGCTGCACCGCTTTGGCCAGTATTGCTGCAACTTTTTTTGAATTCGACCCCCTGTCGATTTTTTGAGAAATATTGCCGGGCCGGTAGTGCATGGAGACAATTTTTTTTGTTCGGGGAATAGGCCCACCACAAATTGTGGCATTTATTAATGAAATGCACGTTAGTTTATTCCTTATAATCTCTAGATTACAGTGGCAATATTAGCAAAACTCTACGTAACCAGAATACTGGGAAATACGACACTCAAAACAAGACTCTCATAATGACCTAAAATCTCAAAAGAGCGATTATTTAATGAGTAAATAGGTTTCCTAGGTATTTTATGTCAGAATAGTGCACTGTTCAATAATAATATAGGTGTAAATCACATAAAAACCTGGCTTTGATGTGATTTTCTTTCGATTATTCTTTTAATGTGGACTCCAATGCTTTATAAGTAAAGTTGTCGCACATTTCGTTGAAATCGAGCTGTACAATTGTTACAACAGCTTTATATATTATGCACTGTATCTACAGAAGTCATTTTCTAACTACTATTTAATAAAAATATGAAAAGAACAGAAGAAGCACTCGTCTCACTAGAAAACTATTGGAAATTATTAGGCTAAGTTTACATGACCGCCAGAAGCCGCGCGTCGCCGCGTGGTTGAGGCGTTCGCGTGCATACCAGCCCGGATGTTAATGTTGCTTGAGGAGGGGCAATTTGCTTATGGATTTTATACCGAAGGCTTAGTCGTCGCGGAAAATGACAAAGACAATAGAAAAACATTATTGCATCCTATTTTTAGTGAAAGTCTTTCACTTAAAATAGGATGCAAGAATGCTTTTTTAACGAACGTAGAACGCGCGGTAATGCCTACGATAATCACTGCTTACTTTGGTCTTGTACCGCGCGGTTAGTATTACAGCGCGGTTTTTGCGCGGTCGTATGAACTTAGCCTAATAATGTAGTCTGTCAGTGTCAAACTGATTGAAACTGTACTACAGAGTATCTACAACGGGATGTTAATTAGGTACGTTTCGTTTCACATAATATATTTAAATTCACATTGAAATAAATGTAAAAACGCTCCTAAACAAGCATTTTTCCGTAACAGTTTTTTATTATTATTTCATTATTCCCGTTAGATATCTATATAATTTTTGGTGGGTTAGTTATAATAAGGTGATCACTTGTTTCAAGTGTAAAATTATTAATACACGTTACCGTTTAATAGTGGGCCCAAAAAAAATTGTCTCCTTTTGATGGGAAATTATTTAAATTGCTTTTTTTAGAGTTTCGTGTTGTCATGGACTACGAAGATGCGGGGTTCTTCATGGATATTTCTCATTGGTGATTACCAGCCACATTTTATCTAGATAAAGTTATACGCATACATTCTCTCCCTAAAGAGAGAAATTTTTTGATATGCGCCTTCGCCTCACGTTTTGTGGTTTTTGGGGAGCGCTGAAGCCGAAAATTAGGTTCATTTAAAACCCAAGATGGCAGCTAACATTTTTCAAAATATCGGTCATGGGTAACGTTTCCGTGGTTTTCGGGGACACTGATGGTGGCAAAAATGAGGTCCATTTCAAAATCCAAGATGGCGGCTAACAGTTTTCAAAATATCGTTCATGGGTATCGTTTTCGGGGACACTGATGCCGAAAATGAGGTCCGTTTCAAAATCCAAGATGGCGGCTAACATTTTTCAAAATATTGGTCATGGGTATCGTTTCCGTGGTTTACGGGGACACTGATGCCGAAAATGAGGTTCAAATCAGAATCCAAGATGGCGGCTTAATTGTTTTGCAAAATTTAGGTCATGGGTATCGTTTTCGTGGTTTTCGCGGACACTGACGCCGAAAATGAGGTTCAAATCAGAATCCAAGATGGCGGCTTAATTTTTTTGCAAAATTTAGGTCATGGGTATCGTTTCCGTGATTTTCGGAGACACTGAAGCCGAATATTAAAAAATGCGTGATAGGCCATTGTGTTATAATCATAGTTGTTCGTGGCACTGTTATCAAAGTCTTCTATAACTAACTCATGTTGGAGTAAAAACTTTTTCTATACATTTTCTGTAAACATGTATATGATTTCTATCTTTTTAGTACTTCAACTATGCTTGGTCTAAAATAAGTTTTTTAACAACATTAGTACCTAACAGGAACGATTGGCATTTGCGGAATGTGTATAGTAGTCACCGTGACCCTGGAACGTAAAGGGCAATCAAAGGAACATGAGTGGGTTTTAGTCAGTAAGAGTCTGACACGCCCTCCCGCCGCACCCAGGACGGAAGCAGTCATTGGATGATTTCACACTCACCAAAAAAAAAAAAAAAAAGGAACGATTGGCATAAAAAAACAAATTTCTAACTTGAAAACTGTATTATATTAGTTTCACTATACTTATAAAAAAAAAGTATTTAATGGGCCTGGAAGAAAACTACCTTCAATTTTCAAAATAGACTATTTTATCTAAAGGAGTCATTCCTTTATTTTAAAAAAGAATCAAAATGCTTTCGAATATTTTCTAATACTCGTTTGTGACAGTCGGGAGTCGAACCGGCTAAACACCTAACATCCTGTATTTTTATGACTTCAAACGTTAGGGTCATTCATAACTAAATTAAAGGAGAAAACCATAAAACTTAAGAATTTTTTTTCAATTGAACGAAGATTAAGACAGTTAAATTCGCGCTTTGATTTGCCATATGTGTTTGAAAATCTAATCCTTATGAATGACACTAACGTTTAAAGTCATAAAAGCACATTAAGTTGTTTATTCCATTTCTAGCCAGATCGACTCCCGGGTGTCACACAATTTTCGAAAATCTCCGAATGCAATTTTAATCTTTTTTAAACTAAAATGATCTTTTCTTTAAGCAAAATAATCTATCTAAACGATATAAAGTAGCTTTCATCCTTTCTACCCAGGATGCATTCATAAAAAAAGACTGAGAAATTGCATTTACAATGCGTAAGCAACCATATTTAAACAGCACGTAACTCAATGATAGTTTAAAAAAAAAGTAAAAAGAAGCAACTTTGGGAATTTAAACTTCACTCTATAATATATTTTTTATGAGTGGATCATGGACCTATAAAACAACCTTTCTTTATAGGTCCATGGAGTAGATACTTTAATATAGTCTAATTAGCCTCCCCCCTCATTTTGCCGAACAACCGCAGCAGCAGACAAATCTTGAACGCAATACCCCTCACTACCACTGTTGAGCTTTCAACCATCTAATTCTGGTTCATTTGAATCATTAGCATAAGTGCCATAGCAATTACTACTTTTTCAATACGTTAAACTGTAGCCCACGCGAGTGCATCCGCGAGCATACTGATCATTAATATCATTCCGGTTGATAATCAAAGTTTTCCCTTGTTTGGAGTTTATAATACAGGCAGCCATACTATAACTGTAGTGTAAATGAGAAAATTGCTGCAATATGTTGCCGAGCAACACCGGCAATATTGTTGGAGTTGCCGGGCCATGCTCAAAAAATTGCAGCAATAAAATTGCAGCAATTAAGTTGCCCGTTTAGGAGCGCCTTAAGTAATAAGGCCTGAGTTTAAAAGGAGAAAAAATTAAAAGTCATATTTCAATTACTTAGGTATATCTCTATAATGACTTTTATATACTTTATCTGTACTAATATTATTAAGCTGTAGAGTTTGTTTGTTTGAACGCGTGTTTAATCTCAGGAACTACTAGGTCCACTACTAGGTAATAGGTGAGGCAAGGTTATATGCTATATAACATCACGCTGTGACTAAAAGGAGAGGAGCAGCAATTAAAAGTGTGACAAAAGCGGCGAAAAAATATTCCTTTTGTAAGCTTCCGTTGCGTGCGCTGCGTAAATGGTTGAAGTTACACCAAAAATATATACTAAAACATAGTTCCTCTTCAAAAGTTAAAATAAAAAAACTGCTTTTGTCTGTATTTTATTATATTGACTTAAGGCTTTATTAGTGTATAAAATCAAATTAATATCATGTAACGAACAAAAAAGATGTTTTAAAATAAGCCAGTCTCCATCTAAAGCAATTTATTGCTACTTAACAAGCTTATTCTTACTCTGATTAAATAAAGAACCGCCTTGAAATAATTTTCTAGAACATCTGACCTAGTTTCTAAAATAAAATTAAAACTCTAGTAGCGTACTAGTAACTCTGTAGCGGTATCCTTCTTTAAAGGATTTGTCGCACTGGATGCGTTCTGCGGCCTGCGGTCAGGTCAAAGTGAACGCAGCCCGCATCATGTATGAACAACATTGTCGGTATCAATATATTTTGTATAGAATGCGATCTGACCGTGCGAGCACAACCAAAGAACGCATGTTGGGCCGACGGGGCGGCGACCGACAGCGTTGTTCATACATGATGCGGGCTGCGTTCACTTTGACCTAACCGCAGGCCGCAGAACGCATTCAGTGTGACAAATCCTTAAAGACTTCAACAGTCTAATAATTTATTATTTCAAGCCACTTTTAGAGCACATCTATATTTATATATAGAATAGTAAACTAACTGACGAGGTCATACATTGGTGCCGATTTTCTTGTTTTTTAATTTTAATATTAGGTATTTAGTTTGTGTATGAAAAACTGCGCCTACGTGTTAGCCACGTTATTGCTCTTGTCTTATAATAAACTATTTCAAAAGTATTACCTATATTGATGATAATAATATTATGTTCAAAACTGAATAATAATTATACTATTTATTTTTCTTTAAAATCGACAGTTTGATTTCCCAATAAAATGACCTCTCTGTTTACGATATTACTTATGTTTTCTTATGTATATATCGTTTACCCCCTTTAACTCCCAATTATTAAGTTCAATTTCAATAAACGAATGTTACATTTTTCAGTAAACAACCGTTCTCGATCCTTCACCATAAGTGGCAACAGCAACGGTCCAGTCAACGCCATGATTGGCTCAGGAGCTGGCCCCAACAATTGCGCCAACGATTGGCTGCTACTGCCGTGCGCCACCAACGTTGGCCGCATACAGCCGGCACAAGCTTTGTGCACAGACAGAATCTGCGGAGGAACATTTTCAGCGGAACTTTCGATGCAAGGAGCTTCTGTTTTGAGTAAGATTTATTTACCTAAATTTTGATCTATTACAAACTAGTATTATATGATACAAAATCAAGATTGTTTGTTCATATTATCTAGTAGTGCTGTGTGGTAGTATTGTAGTTAAGATGGCAGAATAGAGTTTGATTCGAGATCTCAAATTACTAAGCATAAGCTTATAATTTATGTCAATACATTTAAGAATGCAGAAACTGATTTATTCTATAATGCCACTTGTCTAGAGATGCAGGTCGAGTATAAAAAATCCTACGCTAATTAATTTTTCGGATATTTTCTACTAATAATAATTTGATATTGATTGGTATTAAACTTAAATGCATGTAAACATATTATACTCTAAACTTTCGCGTTGCATATTTATACTACACTGCTTAGCGCATGGCTTGCAAGCAGTCTGTTTGTGACCATGGCAGGTGTAACCCTGCCGAAACCTCAAGCAAAAAATAAATAAAAAGGTACGTGCGCGTTAAATCCCGATAAGCAGTGTTGCATGTAAACATGTCTCGCATGATCTGAAAACTTTATACAGTTTACAATTTATTTCGATCTGGCTTCTTGATTCAGCGCGGGCAGAGAGTTTTAATTTCTTAGACCAAGACTTGAAGATACTTAGCAGGGATTGCAATCCGATCCGGCGGGTCCGGTATGTTTTTGTTGCCTACCGGATCCAACAAAATTGCCGGATCCGGTGGCCGGATCCGTTGTATAAAGAAAAACGCAATTTCTCTCATCAAAATCGTGCGTAAGTACTAAAAAACTTGGCGTATGCAAAACCGTACAGTATCCATAAGCTGTTGATTTTGGAAATTTTAGTTTGGATTATAGAAGAATATGATGTTGATTTAATTTAGTTTTTATGAACGGGTTAAACTTAATTTAATGCATAAATAATTCACTGTAGTTTGTTATCTTTGAGACTGATTATTATATAATAACTGACTGCTAATAATCCATACTAAATGCGAAAGTAACTCTGTCTGACCTAAGAAAGGAGAAAGGATAGTTTTCATCCCAGAAATTTTCTGGAAACGGGAACTATTAGGCTGGTTTTATAGCCACGCCGCTAGACGAGCCGCTGCGCAGCGCGCTGTTAAAAGCGCGCGCTTTAACAGCTGTGCACTGTGAAACGAGATTAGTACCACGCGTTCCGCTGCTGTGAGACAGTCCTGTACAATATGAAAAACCGCGCGTCTTAACGGCGTCACACCAAAACGCACACTGGCCGTAGAAGCGAAGCGCAAGAGCGGCCCGCGTCTGGCAGCGCCGGCAAACAGTGCACGTTTTCTGAACGGCGCTGCAAAAGCGCGGAACTTTCAAACGCAATGAAATACAACTAGTACACTCTCATATATCTCCAAATGCGCGCGCTCCAACGGCGCTGCCGAAACGTTTAACAATAAAACCAGTCTTATTCCACGCTGACAAAGTCGCGGGCAAAAGCTAGTTATAAAGAAATAAGAGTTGATTTTTGCATAAATTCGTTTCTAGTTTTCCCCATCGATTATTCCACATATTATGCCATGAAGTTAGAAATATGCGCTATGTTGAACACCCAAAATACCAACCCGCCGGATCCGACCAGATCCGGCGGAATTCTCGTGAATCCGGCTGAATCCGGCTGGATTTAAGGTTGTACCGGATTGCAATCCCTAATACTTAGCTCTGTACTTCAGTGAAGATATTAATAACATCTAGGACGAGAAGTCATAGGCGGCTCAAATTCACTAAATATAAATAAACAATCTAAAACTTAACGCGATTTCTAATAGATATATTCTAAGTGTAGTATATATATAATACTTATAAAAGCAGAAGCTGAGAGACTGATTTACCAACATAATTATCGATCAAGGTACAGTTGAAATCATGCACAAACATTGCTTGAGTGACGCAGTATGGAGTAAGATTTTTTATTTCGCCCCTAAAACACAAAACGGTACATACCTAATTGAGATTGGAATTTTATGTTAACTTCATAATGTATTGCAGTTGCGTTTTCGAAATTAGGAAGCATGTTATGCTTCCTATCTACCGGTAAACTTTTTATTAACCTAAGCCTAACATAACGTGTCAGAAATCGCGAGAGCCAAATATTACTTATAACATAGAATTACAGATTTCAAAAGACTTTATAGACTTCAAAAGGCTAGCTAACTTAGCATAAACAAATTTGAAATGGCAGCAAAGCTGAGTGCCCTGTCCGCTGCCAGTCACAGAATATATTTAATAATACATTCACAGAACTCGCCTATCTATTTTCTATTCCATGTCTACTTAGCACTAGGCCCAGCACAGAGTGCCTACTTTTAACTGCAAAAGGAGTGTTAGGAGAGTTAAAAGCTTCAATAACTGACAACTTGCCTAGTAAGGGCTCTTTTAATTTATGCGTTTCTTGTCGTGCGGCTACAGCGCCGCCGCAGCGGTACGTTTGTCGTACGGCGCGGCGCACGTACGTTCGTTTGTTTTCACAAAACTTGCGAACGGTCGGCAACAGGCTGCTGAAACGTACGAGTGTCGTACGACACAATACGCATAAATTAAAAGAGCCTTTAGAGTTTAATTCGCAATTTAATTCGCCACATCAACCGCGACTTTCATTTCGCTAATTCTTTGGGCCCTTCACACACACTCAAGACCTAATTAACAACTGCGCTTCGCATGAGCTTAACGTTGTGTCCATTTAGCTATACAAATATATACAAACTGGTGGAACATAGGGTTACTGGTAACTCGACGAATGGCAGGACGTCATTGTAGTAAAATGCAATGAATTAAACCGCCAAACATTCTACCGAAGTTGAATAGTTCTTGAGTTGGTTTGATTTTTCGTTTTCTATGAAAAATCCCATATTAAATCAATTTAAAATTATTTACGGCGCAACAGAACATTTTATGACTTGATTGGTTGCATTTATACACGGCTATAACTTCCTGCAAGAAATATTTCTAGTTATCGGAACCTGTTACCTTGTAGTGCAACGCTTAAAGTCTGTCTGAAGGGAGGGATAAGGACGCGCGATAAGACACCAAAGACTAAATTGCATCCTGTGAACACTTTAAATAAAATTTCATCAAACGACCTAATAACGTTGGCTGGCGTCTTCGGAAAAGAGCACTCGGGTCGGTGTCAAGCTTTTTAAAAATGATCCGAGATTATCCTTTGTAAAATAGCTTTGTTGACGCGCTTAAATGAAAACTGCATTTACTTGCAAACGGACTACCGAACGAAACTTATGAAAGACAGGTAATCCCGTTTTGCTGTAAAAGCCTTATTTTAAAGCTGGGAGAAATAAAGGCTTGACTGAACACATACTCAGGCTTCTCTGGCTATATTTACGTCTATGCTAAGACAGTGAAAAGGCCTAACTAAACCACATGCTAAGTAACTCAGGTCGAGATAAATAAAAGATAAAGACTTGTTACTGTCAGCATTACGCACCTGCCAAAATACAAGGAAAAGAGTACGCGGAGAACAGCACCTCTAGACAAATGGCATTGTAGAATATAAGTATGGTAGAGTAGACTTTGATACAAGATATCAAATTATTTAACGTAAGCTTTTGTGAAATCCATACATTTAATTGTTATACCATCTACTCTACAATGCTACTTGTGAAGTACAATCGACAAATTCGATTCATGACTCATCATAAGCTTATTTTCCTACAGACATTCAAATACAATTAGGTCGACATTCACGTAAACGTTTATTAATAAAAAGCAATACAAATCGACCGGCAGAAGAGAAGCCACCGACTTCCGAAATAGTTATTTTTGAGCTTTTAGTTTTTGAAGTCGGTTATCTTTTTTTTAAAAAAGCTTTTTATTTTTTACTTTTTAGTTAGAGTCTCAGTGTCTGACTCCGTTTTAGGGTAGCTCTCAAAATAAACTTATAATCTTATAAAATGAAAACGGCACTATGCGCGCAACGTCACAGGATATCCATTAGTGTTATATACTAAAACCTTCCACAGAATGTTACAAAGACTTTACTGAAAACCGCATCGAAATCGGTATAGCTAAACGCGAGATAATCGCGGTCAAACATACAATCGTCTTTGAAAATCTACAATCCATGAAAGCAAAACGCAATCTATGCGGGCAACGTCACGGGATATCTATTAGTGTTATATACTAAAACCTTTCCCAGAATGTAACAAACACTTTGCTGAAAACCGCATCAAAATCGGTTCAGCCAAACGGGAGATAATTGCGGACAAACATACATACATACATACATACAGGTCGAACAGAGAACCTACTTTTTTTTTGAAGTCGGTTAAAAATGACACCAAGAGCAAGCCCAGAAGTTATTAAAAAAAAACAAAACACTCGTCATGTCTTATTATTTTGACAGTCTCAAACGTTTTATCGTTAAAATGGATCATGATTCCAATTTGTCGATAGTACATGCTAAATAAAATGTACATCTGCCTTGTCGAACCTTGCCTCCACAATTATATTCGATATGTGTTCAAGGCGCAAGTTTAAACAACTAGTCAACTACCGTTTTTCAGCAAATAAAAATAAGAAAACAACATCACTCGTTGGTAATCCTATTAAGTTTTATAAATTTATATTTTATTTCACAGGTACCGTAAAGCCGTTCCGTCTATGGTTCCACACAGATAATATAGAAGCTCCCATAGACACGGGCAACCGAGGATTCTGTCTAAACTACGTACAACAGCCCTGCACGAATAACTTACTTTAGATCTTTTAATTTCAGGTAATGACACCCATTACACATAAAGTAAAGATATGTTTTATGTTAAAGTCCACTAACACTTCAAATCACTAAATACTTTTAGCATGTAACCGATTTAAAATATCGTTCTGTTTAATAATTGTATTTTGTGACTTGTGGTTCCAGCCGGCCTTAGTTTAAGTAAAATTCAGTTAAATCAGGCATTAAAGTAGTTATTCACGGTTCGTTATCTTCATGTATTATTTAACTAAGAATTTTATATCTTTATTACTTAAAAAAGGTTTTTAAAACTAAATGCAATTTTCATCAATAGATAGAATAAGAGGGAGGGAGGGTGTTGAAGTGGAAGGTTTATATGTAAAACACAATCCTAAAAATATTGTGTTAGGGTCTCTATCTTGGGTAACAAATTGCGATGTGAATCAGGTCACCCATTAAGTTCACTGCCTATAAATGGATTTGGTACAAATTAAGTTTTAAATCTTAGGTTAATTTAGTTCACCAGTGTAGTTTAGTTTATTTTTTGCCCGCAATCTATCTTTAAAAGAAATATATATGGCTATTACTAAGTCTTAACAACAAGTCAATTTGTAATTTTAAAGGCAAAGATAGTAAAATAAATATGGAAGTTTACCGGATAATTATTATCAAAAACGGGTGAAAACTGAATGTGCATTTTTACACAATCTCTGTGTTGAAATAATCCTATATTCATTGGACAAGACCAGGTCTATCGGAGACATCCAGTATGGAAAATACAAAAGGCATCATTTGATAGTAATGATAATTTTTAACAATGTTATCTTGCACCTAATTAACCTATTATTGTCAATTTATGGTAAATGATTACATAATATGTTTAGTATTTAATAGGCGAGACGACAAAAAAAGTAATTAGTGCGACAGATAGATTATCAAAAAAATTTCGACACGTATTTTTTCTTTTTTTCGTAAACGAAAAATGACAACGATACAGTGCGTTGAAGTTGCGCATGACGTCATGATCTGATACAATTTTTGCAGGACGGTGACGTCAAAAGCTCCCACTCCAGAACTTAATTGCTCTTTATCTATGTATTTTTTTTTATAAATTTGATCAGACAAAAAATACGTGTCCCGTATTTTCGGCCGATCTATCAGACGGACTAAACAGAATGTCATTATTTTAATGCTGTCGTCATCCCTATTGTATTGTGTTCATATGACTGTTTGTACTTTTCTAATAAAATTTATTATAATAAATAAACCTAACCTTTTTATTTATAAGCGCCTTAAGCTTTAGCTAAATATTTATCTCAAAAACCTTGAAATGTAATTTTTTCCACATTCGGAGAGTCGCAAGTTATCAATTTAACCAAATCTAGCTGAAAACCAGACTTTTACATGAAACGACTGATAAGCAGTCTTTTACAACACAGTAAAACCCCTTGATTAGATTAATAATGAGACTTCCAGGCCTCTGCTACCAGTAACAACTGTCAATTAGTAATGAGTCAACCATGAATTACTACCGGGACCAACAGCTTTACGTGTTATCCTAGGCTAGTAATATCTTAGATTTTAGAAAGTAGGTTAATAAAATGGCTTTGGCATTTGCACAGTTTCGAACTAACCTATGCACACAAAACATTATTGTTTTATTTAACACAAGGTGCAGATGTACAATCAACCCAATGGAATCATGACCCACCATAAGCTTATTTTCCTACAGACATTCAAATTCAATTAGGTCGACAATCGCGTAAATATGTATTAAAAATGTCACTCGTCTAGTCTTATTATTTTGACAGCTTCAAACGATTTATCGTCAAAATAAGTCATGATTCAATTTTGTCGATAGTACCAATGATGTTATAAGTAAAAAAGTGTAGATAGGTTACCCAAACGAAATTCCATCTTCAAAAACGGCACACTAACGCACACATACATTACACGTCAAAGTAGAATGACATGTTTGAAGTAATGCGAGTGAAAAAGAGATAAACGTCAAATGTCAACGCGATACTCAGTATCATGTTTGCCAATTGGCAAACTTTTAAAGTGCCACTTTTTGACTGCATATAACCTATCTACACTTTTTTACTTATAACATCATTGGATAGTACAATTTGATAAATATCCCATGATCTGAAATGTCACGTTGATTCTTTTAACAAAGGGTGAGATGAAAAATAACAACCAATAGACAATGTAACTTTGTTATAATATTTGTACGAAAATGTATTTTGAGACTGGACTTTTATGACGTATGTCTGTGAGAAAGAGCCAGGCAAAGTAACACCTATATATGAGTGAGAGGGGTGACATTTGCCCGACAAGTAGAAGAAATATGTCATTAGAAAGAGGAAGAGACACACAAGATGGCATGTCGCACTGACTGTCTTAAAAATAACCTTCATTTGTTTAAAAACAACTGTTAAGTAATTTTAATAACTAATTACTTATTTTTGTCCTTTTCCTAATATTTCTTCTCAGATAATAATATTTGCAAGGGACATCAGGACTATGTATATGTATATATTCGATAAATTATACATGTTTAAGCGTTTATTTCCAAAAATGTTGTTGTCATAGCAAAAATAAAACGCCACAACGGTACACAAACCACATGTGTGATTGTTACGATACCTGTATTTTATTCTATTGACCTAATAGCTAAGTGACGCTTTTTGTATATAATTACATTTTGTTATACAAAGTGAAGTGCAATATGTCATGTTTCAGTTGAAATTATAGGTTTTTACGAAACAATATTAATCAAACTATTTGTTTTGTTTTTTTGAGTAATGAAAATGGTATACAGTTTTCCCCTACTAAGAATTCGGACTCACTAATAATATTAACATATTATATACTTAGCGCCTTACTAATAATCGCTGCATGAAGTTATGACAGGTTTATACGTCAAAAAATGTATGGTTACACAGGCTTTATTCATTGCATAACTTTACACAGTGATTATTAGTAAGGGCATTAATATATAAAATAAAATAAATAAATGAATATCCTGGCACTACCCACACACGGCTATCTGTGTCCAAACTAAGCAGGGCTTGTTGTTGTATTATGGTAACCAGACAACTGATAAACATAGTTATTTATTTTATAAACTAGCTTTTGCTCGCGGCTTCGCCCGCGTGAATTTCGAGACGTCCATCCCCAATTTTCTTCCTTAGCGGATCCCTACGTCATAACATCTACCTGCATGCCTAGTTTCAGCCCGATCCGTCCAGTGATTCGGGCTGTGCGTTGATAGATCACTATGTCAGTCAGTCACCTTTGAGTTATAATATATATTTAGATACATACATGTGTAATACAGATAAATTACACCTCAGACAAAGAACAAACAATCAATCAATAATTAATTTCTTTCTTTCTTCTTAATCACGCTCATCACACAAAGCTTGTCCTGGTTGGGAATCGAACCTACGACCTCAGGCTTAGCAGCCAGCGTCAGTAGCTAACTACCAAACCAACAGGGCTGTCAATGAAGTAGAATGAGGGTGAATCTTACGAGGTTATTTGTTAATCTGCAGGTTGAGTAGAAGATTTATTTATATACCTAAGTTTAAGAAGATTAGCGTAAGCTGCAGACAGTAACCAGAGACGTAACTAAACTCGAGCGAAACCGAGGAGTACAACTATTGGTGAATGAGGTTGTAATATATGAAATATGTAAGCTCCGAGCTTTTAGAAATGAGTTTCACTTAGATCTTGGTGACCTTGAGTTCTCTTGATTTCAAGGGACTAAAAATAAAAATTATTAAAAAACAAAAAACCCGACTGCGTGACAACTAATTTTAAAAAATGCGTGAAAAATATAACTTAAATAAAAACTGAGAATAGAACAGAACGACTCACAGTCTGGGCCCCTTGGAAAGATTTGATCGGTAAAATTTGAATGTCCCTCTAAAGACCTAACTTGGCTCAAAGCTACATATGCTTGACCTTTAGCAAAAACGCGTGAACTTAAATCAACCACAGCTCGGTCCAAAGTAGTTCCTTGGAGCTTGTGCACGTACAGTGACACCAAAGTGGTTTTATTACCAAAAATATTTGTTCTTCGTGTTTTTTTCATGTTTTGTTTATTTGTATATCGTTTATACTTGAAATAAAAACTTAAATCAATAAGCAAGAAAATTAGCGAGAAAGATTGTTTTGTTAAACAACTTTAAATCGTTATATAACCTAAACTATTATTTAAAATGAAAAATGATAAAAAAACCTAAAGATGATTTTAAAATACCTATTTAACGACACCCCACTCGACATAGTTCATCGACATTTTTTTTTTCAATTTTGACAATATGGCGTCTGGTTGTCGCTGTGGTGAATTTTGATACTGTCATGTCTTTAGTGACACTCGCAAGGTTAAGACGAATCGATTGACGTAAGAATGATCAAAATCGGTCTACGTATTTGGTCTCTAGAACACCACATAGAATCAAACATACATACATAGACTGATAAACACATTACCCTCCTTTGCGTCGCGCAGTCGGGTAATAAAAACGGAGCAACACATCCCATACATAACATGACATTACATCCGCACTAGTGCAATAGGCACTAAGGCCTTAAAATAAAAAAAAAACTTACTAACTACGTAGTAACTCCACTACACCGATTTTCTGTGAACTTTGTTTTCTTTTTACCATCAGTACTTAAGTTACCCTCGTTCAGTAAACACGCCACTTAATTACCAATCGTTTGACATGGCGCGTTATTCAGATTCTACTACCGTGGTAGTGGCCGAACCTGGTAAGTAAAAATATATGGATAATAATCAGTATGGTAGTATTTAAAGATATTTTTCATAAAAACTGGTAGTAGTTTCCAGTTTTCCACCTTGTGGTTCTCGCGTGAATATTTAATAAAGAAACGTAAGCATGTTGGGGTCAGTAGAAAGCAGTCGCTTGCCGGCGCCGCTTGGTTTTTAGTACAAATGTGTTATAAGTAATAATGGAAATGTCTAGTCGACAGCAATTGTATCCTACGATCACAAATAGCAGTGAGCTTTCAACAGTCAATTTAAACCCAGCGATTTGTAGATATTTCAATTATGTTTTTTCAAGTTAAAATTTGTCGGTTTGTGTTAGAACTGTGGTTTTAATAGTTTCGTGGTTTTCAGTCAACGATGACTCGGATTCGGAAGGGAAGACGTGTGGAAAGATTTTGGTTGTCCTGTCATGGATTCTTGTCTGCTTGACTATGCCGTTCTCTCTCTTCATTTGTTTTAAGGTAAGTTTTATTAAAACTTTTTAATTGTAGATTTCAAATTTTCAGAAATAAAATTGAAATATTGTTCATTATTTTTGTGTTTCGAAAAGCTGGCGCGGCAATTCTTATAATTCCATTAAAAATAACAGAGAATATTTGGCTGGTCCTTAGTATAAAAAGTTTTCAATAAAGTTTTCACATAGCTCGCGACAACTTAAATTGATCTAGCAGAATGATAGTTTTTTTTTGAGTAGCTTACAAAAAAACATGTAGAAAATTTCATCCCATAACATGGAATCGAACCCGTTTTCCTTAATTTTCAAGGTTATGCTGCGCGCTCAATATAATATGGGTCACTTGGTCATAGGGGTGTGGATGGCATTCATATTGCTAGATGTGTAAACTACTAAAAAATTATTCTCCTAGTCAAATGTTTCCAATACCGTGTGTCTTAATAACTTAATAATATAGTAATTTAAGTTTTGTAAAATCATAGTTCGCTGTGTGCTTGAACTTCGAATATTTGATAAATATTGTAAAATAAGAAATTGAAATATAAGGCATTATCAATCTAAATCACTAATATTTTTCTTAGACATGGTTTAATAGTCAAACCATAAAATTATTTAATTGAATTTTGGACTAATATTTAGGTTTCTAGAAATGATTTTCCGACGGAAACATCAATTCTTAGAAAGAATAAGAAAAATCTTGCCAAAATATTCCTGATTGCAGAAATTGTTTCCGTATAAACATTATTCAATATTAATTAGAGAATAGGGGATATTATGTTACTTCTAATGCAACAGCCGTACTTCCGATAGGGAACCATGCCTTGCTGGACCCTTGTTGTTACAGTTTTGATGATATTTGAGCGGAAATCAGCTAGCGCCAGAATAATATTAACGATGAATGCTCTCCCTAATAATATTTCAGATCACTGCACAGTTATAATTGGTACACACGAGCCCAAACAAAATAGTTCCGATTTACGTAACCGGTGCAAAGTATATATTAAATATATTGTACATCACACTAAGGCCAATTTATAAAGGTTAATTGTTAATAGAAGAGGCTTATTGTGTTTTTACTCCTTCAAAAAATATGTTAGTACATAACTCAGAACTTTATCCATTAAATATTATAGGTGTATGAATTATTGAACAGTACATAATTATCAGGTGTCTCATTTCACACATTCATATTCGTAAGTTGATTGAACCCAATGCTAATATGAACATAGGTCGTCGAGACAAAGCCTCGTGGTAAATCGATAATCGTTTAATTATGCACTGTCCCGATTGACTAAATATTTATATTTACGTATTCTACCTTCAAAGGGCATACTGGCACTATCATAATACCAGATAGTAACGAGACTGTATCGGACCACACTCGGGGGAAAACTATCTACTTCATTAAGAAAGCTTGGCTATTATCCCTATAAAAAATAAAACTAGTCGGTATCTTTTTGCTGAAGCGCTTTCATGAGATCTTAGTTTGACCTCGAAGTGACGTAAACTAATATAGATTACGCCTTACAAATACCAGCCAATCCTAGACCGCCCACGTAACGAAACAGGGCTCTGATTGGTCGATGCAGGCGGATGCATTAAGTGAGTGCGGGGGGGAAGGAGGGATGTTGATCTTACTTGCTTGGTGCTGTGGTCTTGGAGCACAGTAGCTCTCAGCAACTCCTAGTGATCAGTCGTGTCTCAAGATTCGCTCTGTGCCTCACCTCTGGTGTTACCTCTCTAGCCTTTGCTCCACTGTCCGCTCCCGCCTCCGCTTGTGATCCCGCTTCCGCTTACTCTAGCCTCTGCCGACGGAAACTTTTTTAATTTTTTCAAAACTCCTTTACACATTTAGGTTTGGTATTTAATATTTCCTTTTTTCTGTAAACCTAACCTACACTTTGTCCCCTGCCAGGGCCGGGCCAAGGCTCGGCCCTGGCAGGGGGGTCCTTGCTTCCATTCCGCTGCTTCCTATTGTTCTTGAAGACAGGAGCCACCATACTATCAGGTTAGTACGTAATTAACTTTTTAATTCCTCGTTTTAACATTGAGTTTTTCAGATAATTAATTAATTAATATCTTTTTTTTATATGTTAATATCACCTGGTTACGTAATTATATTACCCGGTGTTATAATTAACTTATTATTTCATTAACATTATCTTATTTAATTAATAGTAAATAAAACATCTGTATATTTCTTTTTTTATTTTTATCATACTTAATTAAATTTTTTCAAATAAAACTGTAAACAGAGTTAAGTGTTTTTTTTAATCATCTTTTTCATCTGCTTTTTAGTTCCCCATTAGCGATACAAATCTTTAAATAATAACATTTTTAAAATAAACGTAAAACAAATCAAAGTAACGGATAGTTAGTTATAAATGATTCATTATAGAAATTCTAATCAATGAAACGTCACTTCATTAAATTAAAATAATAGATTCAAGTTTTTTTGATTCAAGCAATTCAAGGAACATAAAAAATTAAAACTTACCAGTGCCAATTAAATTAATCGTATAGTAAACCGGCCAAGAGCGTCTTGGGCCACGCTTAATAGCGTGGCCCAAGACGCTCTTGGCCGGTTTAGTTTGTAGGGTTCCGTTCCGTAGTTTCCCGTCCATCACAATTAAATGTTCCCACTTAAGAGTTTAAAAAAGGCTATTTGTTTGTTACGTTGACATACTAAGTACGGAGAAATTATTTTGTACAACCTTTTTGTCTTTTTGTGCATAAAAAGTTTTTTCCATCAAGTTCAAAATAATTTTCCTAGAAAATCCGTATTAAGTTCTACTTTTCAGACTTTTTAAACTTATGGTTCAAAAGTTAGGGGACATTGTTTTAGACTTTTGGAGCGATTATTTCCGAAATTATTGACATTATCAAAACAATGATTTTAGTGAACCCCAATTCATTTTTAAATACATATTCAACAATATTTATCACATGTTGGGGTTGAAATAAAAAAAAACACTTCCCACTTTACATATAGGTCGGCTACACTAATAAAACATTTTTTTTTTCAATTTTTGTTTTACCACGTTGTCGGCGTGATTGAAAGAAATTTCAGCTTTCTAGTGCTAACGGTCACAGAGATTAAGCGAGAACGGACTGACAGACAGACAGACATGGCGAAACTATAAGGGTTCCTAGTTGACTACAGAACCCTAAAAACGACGTAGCAATCTTTGCTAAAAACATTGTTTCACATTATTTGGAATTAAATTCATTATCTTCACTTTATTAGTTTACTACTTGATTAATATAAAACAAAGTTTATAAGGGTGACTGGTAATTCGTGTACAATACTTAAACACGTGATTGTGCCCATAATAACCTACACATTTTACTGTGGGCACAAACCAAAAATATCAGCTTTTCAGTACATTTATGTATGTTTGTCTAATGTACAGCTGATATTTTTTTTCGCGATTTTGGCTTTGCTCCCATAATAAAAATTGTTTGTTATCACGTGTTTAAGTATCGTACACTTATTACCAGTCACCCTATATAATGATCAGCGTTTCCGCTGCCGTCCATTCAAAACCGCTGCGCGCTATCTGTCTGACCCACGATTTTCTTCACACAGCGATGGTACCCTACCCTTATTTATAAGCTGAGCCTTCCAATAATTATGGGAAAATATTGACCTCCGACTATCTAAACTTATTAATTTAGATAGTCGGAGGTCAATATTTTCCCATAATTACATAACTAATAAGTTATGTAATTAGAGAGTTGGCATGTGTATCGAAGTCGGAGGCGTCGCTCCTGGATTCGATTCGGAAATGTTATTAGATTTTTCTCTTTGGAATTTCTCAATGGTAATCCTTAAGTGTATGGTGTGACACCTCGGGAACCATAACGCTACTTAAGTAGTTATTTGACATGAGCTCCGTACATAAAGTGTCAAAACTCTGCTTAGTAGCCAAATCTATGTAAAATTCATTGGAAATAAGGCATGCAGTCTGTTGTGCAATCGTACTGTAATAATCTCGTACTTGACTAATCTTCGTTTTGCCGGCCGCGAAATTTGTTTTAGATAATACTAGCTTCAGCCCGCGGCTTCGCTCGCGTTAGAAAGAGACAAAAAGTAGCCTATGTTACTCTCCATCCCTTCAACTATCTCCACCTAAAAAATCACGTCAATCCGTCGCTCCGTTTTGCCGTGAAAGAAAGACAAACAGACAGACAGACAGACAGACAGACAGACAGACACACTTTCCCATTTATAATATTAGTATGGATTAACCTTGTATAGGAAAGGTACAACAATTTAACTGTGTACAATATAAGGTATCCCTTCTTATTGCATAATATTCTTTTTCCTAATATACTTTGGCATAACGAGTTTGGTATAATTTGTTTTGACATAATAATACTTTGCATTTATTTGGCATGTAGTTTATCATTATCTTAAAGCTATTTTGCTAAGCCTAATGACTACTAGCATAATAAATATAAAATAACAAAAACAAATTCGTATAAAAAAACACTTAGTCAATATTGAGATGGAGGTTAAGTTGGAACTGTAATCACACAAAGCGCGAAGGCAAGTGAGCGAAGCGAGCGAACCAAGATAGCGGCCGCTGGGCGCCAGATTACCTTTATGCTTAATAAATTTATGCTTTAGAATGATATGTTTAAGGTGGATGTTCAAGGAATGTATGACTTTTTCATGAAATAGGCAATCAATCGTATTATATGCACTTTGAGGGCTGTTTTAATGATTTATATGATTATAATTCTGTAACTAATGGCCTATCATAATCGCAAATCATTCTATATCAACCCACACCCAGACACTGAGCGGCAAAATGCATTGAATGCATGCAATGAATTTCGCGGGCTATTGTGAAGCATCTCCCTTAATCGTTATTATGATTATAGAAATGATGCTTTAAAAAATATGCGTAAGCTGTTATGCGTACATAATATTATGCGAAAATATATTTAGGACAAACAGAAGTATGCCAAGTTATAAAATAAATAAATAAATACCCAAATATATAGCCCAAATTATATTAGGTCTTAAAAAATGTATACAAATGTATATAGAACCTAATATAATAAAGGATGGTACGTTTTACAAATGGCCTGCATTCTGCGTCCGAACGATTTTGACCTGTCTGTCACCGTAATTAAAAACACAATTAAATAAAGTGTCGCGGGCCGCGCGACAAATGAAACCCCCGCAATTAATAGAAATAATACGACAGGTAATAACCACCGGAAAGTAGATTTATAAAATTAGTGCCATGTAAAATCAATACCACAAAAGTCATATAACCAAATGTTACTTTCACACTAATGATCTTTGAATCGATAATGATTCATTTGATTACAGGAGCTATACTATAAATCAGTCTGTAACTAAAACACAGAAGTCCGACCTTCTATTAATTTAGAGTTCCTAACATAACAATGATAGAATGGACATCGCGGCGTAAAGTTTATCACAGAACTAAGTTATAACTAGTTGTCACCACGGTTTCATCGGCTCAGGCGCAAAACGTCTCTTTCGCAAAATGTCACCTGGTCGCAAAATGTCTTGCGCTGCGAGTGTTAAGCCGCGGTTATATTTATCTGACGTGTTGTGTCGTGACGCATCGGAACGGTATCGGTTTCATACAATATCAGAAGCCGCCACAACACAGAGCATCAGACAAATGTGAACGCTCCTATATTAATTGTTTGAAACCGATACCGTTTCTGATGCGTCACGACACAACACGTCAGACAAATATAAACGCGTCTTTATCAGGGCTTTAGTTACTGCTCTGCTTCCGTGAGCCACAGCGTGATTTTATGGTACCTATATTATGTTATTGTAATGTATGATGAATATGAAACGCTGCAGTAATTTGATTTAGGTAGTTTCAATAACATAAGGTTTGTCTATTAGATTCTATTAGACTATTTAGTGTGTAGGCAAGTTAAAACTAAGGGGCGTCTTAACAAAGTAAAATAAATATGTCAATACGACGAACTTCAGGTATTAAAGTTATTTTTCCCTTTTAAGTTTTAGAAGGCAATTTTTTAAACGTAAAAAAGTTTTTGTGTCTATACTCTGACGTAAATTATTCTAATTAAGAAATTTATAAGTTTCATTTGCTTAGCTCTTTACCGTTAGATACGAAAACTAATGGAATAACAACTACAGATAAAAAAAAAATACTCAAACAGACACCACTAAACACATCATAAAACTGCTGTCATCGCGTATTCAGTGTTAAAAAAATCAATATTTACAAACGGTACCAAAACCATTACGTGATTTAAAGCAATGTGTACCCAGTATAGTAATAGTTACATGGAAGCCTTGCCTAGAACATGACAGTGCATAAACAGACAGAATGTTTACCAACTCGTATGCACTGCGAACATAGCCTGCTCTAGTTAACCGTAAACTTGAACGGGTTGAATAGATTTCTCCGAACTTAGTAACACAGTTAGTGCTTTGACAGTGTATCTAGTAGTCACTATTATTACTATTCAGATTTGACTATAGATGTATGCCCTTACTAATAATTACTGTGTTAAGTTATGCAATGAATAAAGCCTGTGTAACCATACATTTTTTGACGTATAAACCTGTCATAACTTTATGCAGCGTTTATTAGTAAGGCGCTTAGTAAATTACGGTTGTTTTTAACAGGCATTACGTACAGTCACGTGTATAAACATGTATACACCAAGCTAACATTAAAATCTAATTTCTCTTTGAATAACTATAATAATATTTAGTTTTATGGCACATTTTATAGAAGTCTATGATATAATTACTATATATTAAGTTTTAACATAAAGTTATCTCTCAGTACAGAGAAAAAATAGTAAAATCTTTGCATAGTGTAGTTATACATGTTTATGCTCGTGACTGTACATATTGCGGCAATGATTTAGGATTGTTCAAGTCAATGATGAATATTTTTTTTTTCTCCGTCTTTACTTTGAAAGAAAGTAAGTACAGTAGAGTAAATGACCGTCAATAACCAGCGTTACGACACGACAATTCAATACCTTCAACAAGCTATTCTACATATTTCACCATCTATTCTGCAATGTCAGTGTCTGTAGATGCTTGTCTCTTATTAGTGCAAAGCGCGCTAATCAGATTACTCGAAAAGCACGCATACATGGATTAGTATATTCAAAATGGGAAATTCAAGCTGGATATAATGTTATTTTGTATTCCAGTTTGCACCGGATATAGAAACGACAGCTTGTTGCACAAATTCAAAGCAAAGCTGAACATTTTCCTGTTCACGTTTGTTGAAACGAAATTACAGTTGAGTAACTTTTCATTCAATCACGTAGGAATAGACAAACATTTTGTGTGTACCTACTCCGTCCAAAAAGCAATTATTTGCAATTCGAAGTACAGAATTTAAGGCTTCTATTTTCAATTCAGGTTCTGTTTATTGAAAACTAGCTTCTGCCCGCGGCTTCGCTCGCGTTAGAAAGAGACAAAAAGTAGCCTATGTTACTCTCCATCCCTTCAACTATCTCCACTTAAAAAATCACGTCAATTCGTCGCTCCGTTTTGCCGTGAAAGAAAGACAAACAGACAGACAGACACACTTTCCCATTTATAATATTAGTATGGATAGATGTTCGGGTTGGTCGAATTTAGTGTTTTCGATGAAGCAGCCATATTTTGACTATTCATTGTTTGAATATTGAATTCTCGTAACCTAAATACCTGCTAATATTAGACCATTCCACGAAATCGGTTAGGGTAGAACATGATATCATAAAATGACTGGCTACTACTAAATATATATTTTATTTATATATAAAGCAGTGTGGTGTTCGGTAATCAAAACATAGCCGAAACTACGAAAGCTACAAAACAGAAAAAACGTAATATAAGGCTCATATTCGGTAAGTAAGTACCCCCAAATGAGGCTTGAAGGTAACCAATTAGTGCTCTAGGGTAATAATGTAGCTAGAAAAGCCCTAGGGCGTTAAGTAATTTAAAATAAAGCTCTTATCACTCTATCAAAAAGTTCGCGTACATCTAACCATCATACTGGCAATAGACATCATCTGCATTCAGCCCAATGACAAAAGAGGTCGATATTGTTAGATAAGTCTTTCAAAGAGAACAGTGATTGTTAGAACACATTTCGATAATTTTAATTGTACTTTAGAGAGTTATTTGTGGCGTACCTAGGGATTAATACTGAGTAATTACAATTTTAAAAAACAACAAGTTCGAAAAACATATACGTTAGGCACTTAGCACGTATGTACTTTGGTTTTCCGTCTCTATCTTGCTTCGTAAGATAAGTGTGAATTGGAGACACTAAATTGATTGGCTAAAGCATGTTAAAGAACATTTTTTTATCTCAGTCATACTCTATTTGATATTAGATTTCGACCGCGGCTTCGAATGCATGTCGAAACTTCTATCCCCTATTTTACACCTTTTAAAGTTGTAATTTCCAAAAAATATTTCCCAGAAGAAACTTACTCTTCACAATGGACACGCTCTTCAGGTTTCTTGTCTCTAGGACCAACGGTGTAAACAAGCTGTGCGTTGATATCAATCAGTTTACTATTTTATATATAGGTAGTTCATAGACTTCTTTATGACTCTTGCCGTGATGTTTTTAATGAAAGTTAGCCTTTTTAGTTCGTGTGTGTCAAACCTCAGTTACATCAACTTTGTTTGATTAAATTAAGAAAACAGCAGCTGTTGGATTAATTGGTTATTATTTGAATACTCTTCATGTATTCAAATAATAACTTTTTCCACTCAAGACTTTATCACTAAAAATAAGTGATTAATAATAATATATTAATCTAATAATTATATTATTAGTACGTTTGTCATTAGCGCTCCGCGAATTGCACTTATACAACTGTGCACTTATACAAATGCGACCCTCTCCGCTATCTCGCGCGATGCCCAGCGTTCGCTTCGTTCGTTTAGCAGCGATAGCATACCGTCAGCGTTACGTCACAGCGCGTAGTGCACAGTTAAGTCATACGAGTTGTACATTTATGCCTAAAGCGACGTGCGACTAAATGACATTTTCAGGTAGTGTGACATTACAATATAACGTTACAATGATGTGTGCGTTAGTGTGACAATTTTAAAATTAAAATCTTATCTAGGCGGTTATTTATAAATTTCGTTTTTAAAATTATAATCGGTTTCTTTTGTTCGAAGGTGGTGCAGGAATATGAACGGGCTGTAATTTTCCGTTTGGGCCGGCTTTTATCAGGAGGTGCTAAGGGACCGGGTAAGTATAATATTAAATATTAAAGAACTTTATATAATATAAGACTTTATTAATCATACTCAACGCAGGCTGTTTAAAATTTCTATATTATGGTGGTGAGGTGTTAAAATTCGTTATATTGTTACAGGAATTTTCTTCATTTTACCATGTATTGACACGTATGCTCGCGTGGATCTCCGTACACGTACTTACGACATCCCACCGCAAGAGGTACTGTGTACTTACATGCAATAAATATATGATACGAATACAAAGCCTACCCTACCTATTTTGATCTGAACTTTATCCAATTATATTTTTTTAAACAAAAGTAGCTGTCCTCCGCGATTGTACCCGTGTAGCTCTTGTTCCCGTGGGATTTTTGGGAAAAAATCCTGTGTCCGTTTTCAAGCTATGGACTATCTCTGTACCAAATTTCATTTAAAACGATTCAGAAGTTTTACAGTGAAAGACGGACAAACAGACACACTTTCACATTTATAATGTTAAAAACAGGATAAGCGTTCGCTTAAAAATTCGGTAACTTGATTTGAATACAACAAACTTTCTTTTTCTTTCTTAAGGGGTCACCCATACCAATAGATAGGTGGTCGTTAGACAAAGAAATGGGTCAATGGGTCGACGTCATCGAGTTTATTGGTATAGTAACTTTTTATCTACGGTGACTATTCCTTTCTGTCATTGATCGACTACCTATGTATGTAGTCTCTGTTAGTTTCACTTATTACCTAGGTAAACACGAAATAAAAAAATGCATTGTATTTAAGCATACTATTATTTTTATCATATGTATCTATTTTTCACAATAATAATTTTCGTCTAAGTTCTGACACCGCGCCTTTAAAAATACGCAACTTTTCTGGAAAGCAGAAACAAATACTTAGTTATTGGTAATAGGAATTAAAATATGTTTTATTCATGCAGATAAATCCAATTTTAATAGATGCGGCTAGTGATTCCCTATCAAATAAACAAAGCGTTACTTTTTACAAATAAATTACTTCCGCGCCGTTAATTCATCGCGTTGTCAGAACTTAAGCGACAATATTGCTAGTTTATATACCCACACTACCCAGAAATCTTTTACAGGTTCTAACAAAAGATTCAGTAACCGTATCAGTGGACGCAGTGGTGTACTACCGAGTCCACAACGCCACCATCTCTATAGCCAACGTGGAGAATGCTCATCACTCCACCAGACTCCTAGCTCAGACCACTCTACGTAATACTATGGGAACCCGACCGCTACATGAGATCTTGAGTGAGAGAGAGACCATCTCTGGCACCATGCAGCTGTCCCTGGACGAAGCCACTGAAGCTTGGGGTATAAAGGTGGAACGGGTTGAAATGTAAGTGTTTTTCTTAGTTAGAGGTAGGCTGTTATCAGCTCCTAGCGTGGGTTTTACATATTTCTCTTTGAACTCCGAGTTGTAGACACACTTAATGCAATAGAAAGCCAGCAGAGAGCTTCGGTATATTTTTGCGTGTTTGCTATTTTTACCCGACTGCCGCAATTATGGGTTATGTTTTTATTATTATAAGCCACAAATACGGTATTATTATTCTACTTTCTTTGATGTGAGGTACGCAGGATATCAACTCAAAAAAGTACCGGGCTCCCCACTCTCTTGTAGAACAAACAGTGGGTCGGAATAAGTTGGTAAGAACACGACATAACCTCCAGTAAACCGTCTGTTTCCGTTACGAGATAAACCTTCCGTCTTCCAAACGGCATTCGATAAAAATGGGTGTAAAACTAAAAAAGCCGTCATTCAGCATTCTGCACATTAAATTAACCTTTAGATGACCAAACGACAGCCGGCTGTCGCGATGCGTCTTTCTATTGTGTCTCGAATCACGTGTGTTTGAAGGTTTAAATAACAATATTGACAAGTGTAGCAGCATACTGCACGGTACACCAAGGGGCTGAGTCTAATATTTTCCTCTGTTAATAATATTGTACTTGCGTATCGAGATAGGCACATGCGGGTTCAAATCATTTTATCAAAGAAGCGAAAGAATACAATCAGTCCGTAGTGCATTAACGTCGAACGAATAGTTGGCACTAAGGTTACCATGTGGTACGCACACGCTCTGGAGTTGGGATCGATGTCAACATCGAAAAATTTCAAATCTCATAACTTCAGTCTAATTTATATAATAGTATTATTAGGTTACCTACTAGATAAGAAACTGCATTAAAATTTTTTTTGCGACAATTCAAAAATTCCGACAGATTTTAGGGTAACTATAGTTTAACGCAGAACGAGATGAAAGATTTCGGGACAATCTCTATATTTCCAACTGGTTATTGCATGTCCACAGTAAGCGAGTGATATGTGCTTTATTTTAAAGTAATAAAGTTGGTTTTCATATGCGTATTGATTCTGACTGATTATGTGTCGTTAGTAAATAGTGGTTTGTGGAAATTGCGCTACGGTTGTCATGCAATTTTGTGTGACATGACATTATCTTTTCATTTTATGTGCATGTTTGTATGTTCTTTCCAACGACGGTATTTATTTTCCAATCACTTAGTAATCCAATTAAATAAGTACATAATTATCAGATTCAACAACATGAATTAAGTTATAGAACCAAGTATTACAACCCGTACGTCTTATCTGTGCACCTTTCTGGGATACGACCTTTCTCCCGCTTCCCCGCGCGGCGCCCCTTGTTCGCCTTGTTCGTTTAGTAGCGATAGCATTCCGTCAACGTGACGTCAGAGCGCGAGGTGTACAGTTAAGTTGCACGGCCAGTACTTTTTGTGAATCTATGACAGTTAGTTAAGAATATGCACATTCAGAATGCAGTAAATAAAATTCAACAAGTAATGCAAAACTTGTAGTCAACACTTCTTTATGGAACATCTTTAGGACAAGTTGACAAGACTAGAGTAGATTAGACCGCTCGAACACGTGTGCAACCGATCTACGACACAACCTCATCTAAAATAACAAATACACACATCAAAAGTGTCTAGGGATATTTCAATTAAACCTAAACAACTAAAATTCTATTAACTTTTTGTTAAGACACCTACACATTAAAATAAACCTTGTTTAATAGCCTATCTAATATGATAATAAACATTTAGATAAAGTTAAATTTAAAAAAACTTAGAAGAAGAGGAAAAACTCAGACAAAATTTAATCTTAACTTTATTTTTGAAACATCAAAACCTAAACAAAAAAACTATATTTTTTTTTTTCAAAAATTGTTGAAAACATAAAATTAATAATCCGTGGATAAACTTACGACTCTCCTGCCACATCTGCAGCGGTTCTGCATACTCAAAACAAGGTGTCAATATCCTGTTGTGGAATACTGTCCCAAGTCCTTTTAAAATGCAAGAAAAGCTGGTTTTCATCCTCAATATTTTCAGGGAAATTCCTAAGAGCTCTTCTCAGAAGCATATCCCAGGTATGCTCAATAGGATTTAAGTCAGGGGATTGTGCAGGCCAGTCTAAAGCTTGGATATCATACTATTGTAACCAATTTGTGACGATACGCGCCGTATGTGGACGGGCATTGTCGTGCATTAGCTGGAAATTTTGTCCCATTTGTTGTCTGTGGGGCAAGATTACAGGCTCTAGCACCTTATCTCGGTATTTTAGAGCAGTCATATTGCCTTGTATCCAAACGAGTCCGTTCTACCGCCGAGACGAATTCCTGCCCAAACCATAATCGTGCCACCTTGATATGCATGAACTTGTTGTAGGTGCTGCAGTCGATTCCAACGTCCAGGTTCTCTCCAAACGCGTACTCTTCGCGAATCAGGATGAAATCCAAACCTGGGTTCATCAGTGAAAAGCACAAGTGACCATTGAGAATGGTTCCAGTTTTCGTGTGCAATAGCCCATTGTAATCTTCTTCATCGATTGCCCCTCCTTAGCACTGGTACCCGAAGTGGCCTACGAGTACGTTGGTTGACTTCATGCAGTCGTCTTCTCAAAGTTTGACCGCTTACCAGCAAACCATACTCTCTCTGTAGCCTTTGAACCAATTGCATCGCCGTTACATTTGGTTGACTTCGTGCAGCTTATACTATGAATCGGTCCTGTACATGTGTTTTAATGCGTTGAGGTTCTTGGTGCCGTTCCACCCCTTCCCCCGTGACACGATAACGTGACCAAAGTCTATATATAACGCTCTGACTGGTCCTCATGGCTTCAGAAACCGCAATTTGGGACAGTATTCCACAAGAGGATATTGACACCCTTGTTTTGAGTATACAGAACCTCTGCAGATGTGTCAGGAGAGTCTTAGGTGGATCCACGGATTATTAATTTTAAGTTTTCAACAATTTTTATAACAAAAATAGTTGTGGTGTTTAGGTTTTGATGTTTCAAAAATAAAGTTTAGATTGAAATTTTGTTTGAGTTTTTCCTCTTCTTCTAAGTTTTTTTTTTAAATTTAACTTTATCTAAAAGTTTATTATCAGATTAGATAGGCTATTAAACAAGGTTTATTTTAATGTGTAGGTGTCTTAGCAAAAAGTTAATAGAATTTTAGTTGTTTAGGTTTAATTGAAATATCCCTAGACACTTTTGATGTGTGTAGCTGTCGAAAAGACTCGCTGACTCTTCCCATGACCCTAAGGCTGGCTTTTACCTCGCCCAGAGGCTAAGCATTGCCACCCGACTGCTTTACCTCTTGGCTTTACCGGTTGACAGCGATTCGGAGGAGGTTTTTGATGCCATATTATTTTAATTCTACTGTTTTTCTTTTTTAAACTTTTAGATTAGTAACTTAGTTTGTATAAAATAATTAATTAATTTGAAAAATATAAAAATAATATCTTCAAATAACAAAGTACGACTTTCTCTAACAGAAAAGACGTACGCCTACCCGTCCAGCTTCAAAGGGCTATGGCCGCAGAAGCGGAGGCCGCCAGGGAGGCCCGTGCCAAAGTGATCGCAGCCGAGGGAGAACAGAAGGCCTCCCGTGCTTTACGTGAGGCCTCAGAAGTCATCGGCGACAGCCCAGCTGCGCTTCAACTCCGTTACCTACAGGTAACATATGGTTTATTAACAACTTTGGTTTTTTTGTCGATTATAAGTACTTTTAAGCTTTCTACTCTGTTCTCTCTACTCATTGGTTCAAGACATTTTTTAAAATTTAATCTGGCATTTTTTTCTCTACGTAAGAACCATCCTCGTACTTCAAGGAAAATTTATATTAATATTAAAAAAAAGAATTAGTGAAATCGGTTTAGTTTTAGATAGATTGTTGTATTATGGATAGGCACAGCGTACTCGCCTAAACGAAATGCACTAGTTACCTTCTACTTCCTGCTCTTATCCCATTTTACTTGGGGTTGGTGTAACATGTCTTTTTCTTCCATACCAGCCTGTCACAACAACCGAAATGCACTGGTTACCCTGCACAAATAATACAAAAGTCCGTTTAAACCGTAGATAAGCCGTTTCCCAGCAGTTTGACATCTTAAATATAATTACAATTTGTCAAACTGTTCTTATTCTTACTTTTGCTTTTGTAAGTCTAAAATATATAGTATAGTTTTTAACACACACATATTCTTGCAGACGCTGAACACTATTTCGGCAGAGAAGAATTCAACGATCGTTTTTCCGTTGCCAATCGACATGATTACATATTTCTTGCGAGCCAAAGAAGATTCCCATAGTAATATGTAGATTTCACACTACAATTCAACAATGCAACAATTATTATTTAAATTGTTAAATATAACTAGAATTATATTCAAAATTTTCTTAGAATATACT
Source organism: Athetis lepigone (assembly GCA_033675125.1). Classification (NCBI taxonomy): domain Eukaryota; kingdom Metazoa; phylum Arthropoda; class Insecta; order Lepidoptera; family Noctuidae; genus Athetis; species Athetis lepigone. Next base: position 25,343,635 of record CM066219.1, on the reverse strand, counting down.
TAAATTACTATAGTATTAGAACTCACTATCACGGCAACTTAGATTTAATTTAATTTTAATTAGCCCGTAGTTAGATAAAACCACGTAGGGAATTAAATAAAACAAAAAATAAAAAGCCAGGGCCCGCATATAATCGCATTTAACCGCAATTAACCGCATTTAACCGCATTTAACCGCATTTAACCGCATTTAACCGCATTTAACCGCATTTAGTCGCATTTAATCGAAATAATAATAAGGCCGAGTAGACATTATGGTATGTAGCCATGGTATGTTTAGGTATAATCTGAGATAAAACAACTGTGTGACTCCTGCTAAAATCTGACAAATCGCATTGTTAAAACGAAATTTAAAAAAGAACATAAACATATGAACAACGATCACTTGAATACAAAATACAGCTGTCTTTTAGCTTTTTTTATTTCTACTTCAGTTTTTTTCAGCCAGCCATTCTGTAAACTGTAAAAAGAGTTAATAAGTTTTATTTTAATTTTGTGTGTGTTTTGACACAAGATCAATCACATCCATCAATTTTTATACCTAGTATAATTTATCATAACAGGAGTAAAAAATAAAACCGTGAAAATGATAATTACATTCCAAGGATAACTTATACCTATTAGGTATAAAAATTTGGTGAAATTGGCCTTCTTGTGTGTGCTAATGTTATAAAACAAAGATAATATATCTTTAGCATGAGATAAATACTTAAAATAAACATAATTCAGTAGTAGTTAAAACGTAATTTCAATCGGGAATCCGATTCTCATCATACGGCTGTGCTATCATATACTTTGTCCTAATTTTTCAATATTTAGGTCTCTCTATAATTAACAAATACATGAAAAAGGAGTAAAAATACACTATCAAACCCGTAGTTAAGTAATAATTATAATTAATAAATAAGCTAGATGTAATATAAAAAAAAGAAAAAGGTGTTTTCTATGAAACATTTATTAATATTGTTACATTCATTGCTTCTTATTATATTAAAAACATATTTTAAGATATATTCGTATTAACTTTTAAGACACATTTAGTGAAAATACATGAGTTTGTCGGGTGCTAATTAGCGAATGGAATGTTGGGTACTTTTATAGCACTTTATAAAAGAAGAAGAAAACAATTGCAGCCAATCTACTGAACAAACTAAATAGGGTTGACAAAAAAAAACAAAAAAACAAGTTCGTAGGCCCGTATTAATAGACGTCTCTCAATTCTGAGACGCTCTCAAATTTATTGCTGTCCTTATTTTTTCAGTTTAGAATGACAAGGAAAGCAAGAGACTTGAGAGCGTCTCAGAATTGAGTGACGTCTTTTAATACGGGCCTTAAAGTCAACATCGATATCGATTTTAGGATAGAATGAGATGGCTGTTTGAACAGTGGATTATCTGCAACTTGTAAATCTATCTTATATTTTCATACTTCCATATAGCATCAAGAGACCAAGAGACAATATCGCATTGTTCATCAATATTTTTGCACTTTACCAATGTAGAAATTTTGCTGGTCGAACTGAGCAAAGGAATATTTAATAAACCCAAAAAATATCAAATAAATACAAAACGCTAACGGACAGAAAATACGTAGTCAGGTACAACAATTAAAATACAAAATTATAGACATTTAAAAAATCGCTAATATCGTTTGCTCAGCTCACCCAGTTCTGGAAATTATAAAATATTTCTGTATTCAACAGTAACCAATATTTTAATACTATAATAATAGGTGTTACGAAAAATCACTGCTGTTTAAATGAGGAAAATATTAAAAACTACTAAGCAACAGAAACAAAATAGTGTTAACTTTGCTTAGGTACTGCTTGATCAAATAGTTTTGACAGTATTTTTATATCTACAGAATGATAATCAGAATGATTTTATCAGCCTCTTGATTCTAACGCACTCCAGCCCCCCTAGACAAGTGGCATTGTAGAATAGATAGTGAAAACGAATAGATTGTCAAATGATGTCAAATTGTTTAGCGAAAGCTTATGTCAATTCCATACATTTGACAATCTATTCGTTTTCGCTATCTATTCTACAATGCCACTTGTCTAGGCCCTCAGGTACCTGATCCTCAATTGCACTATGTAAGAAGCTGTGTTCAGTTTGATAAGATATTGTTCTTACTATTTTGCTTGCCTAGATAACACACCAAAGTCTGTTATTGCGGCATGCAACAGTAAGATTGAGCCCATTGTCTTCAGACTGAAACACGGCTCGGAAGAAGCATTTTGTAATTTTCTTTTACGATTTTTTTCTTTATTTAAACAAGGATTAAGTCTAATCGTTGTGCATTTCGGAAAGAAACGAAATGTCCTACGAATGGATGTCTGTGGATGGTCTAAGGAGGAGACGTTCTCAATAACTAAAATATATTCGAAGGAAAGCTTTCAAATTAAGTTTAGTTCGGGAATAAGTACTCCTATCGTCGAAAATTTGATTCAAACAGCATGTATTTTTACGGAACTATAATTAATTACTAAATCGTAAGTTGTAGTTTATAATTAAACTATTTGTAGCGTAGAGTCAATAGTTTTACTTTACATTATTTAAAAAAAAAATATATTTGGACTATAGCTTTAGAAAGTAGCATTACAAATTGAAATAATGTCAACATAATATTATATTATAATCATTTAATAATTATTAAATTAAGAATGGGCCCAAAAATGTATTTCATTTTCTATGCTTCCATTACACCCCTATCCTAAATATATTTATATGTTTATATATATAAAGGCACAATGCCATGGTCATTCGATTCAGGGTTCATCACTGCTGCCAAGATATCGTGGGTAGGCGGGCGAGGAGAAGTAAAGCAAACCACGTATTGGAGATGTAACTTGTTTTAACAAAGTATTGACGGAATCACAATCAGCACCTTCAAATTAGAATACAGAGACACTCCACCAAACACGTTTTGCTTTTACGCGATGTCCACGGATTGTCTTCCATCAACGGTCGCATGCAAAAGTGCCCAGAGTCGCGTCAGAGTAAAGCTAACGTCAACCCATGCTTGTCAGCTGCCATTCTTGACGTTTCACGTCCATGGAGTTTCTTGCTCGCTCTTCTCCATGAGACCTACTCCTTGGAACGAGCAACTAGCTTCATTTTTCTGACAGACTGACACCTTGACGATTCAAAAGTACCTGTAAATGGTTTATTTGAATAAAATAGTTTTGAGTTTGAGTTTGAGTTTGAGTTTCTTGACTCTTGAAATACCATAGCGCCGTCATATATATCAGTTAAAGTCAGAATTTTGACGTGATTTATTATCACGTCAAAATTCTGACTTTAACTCATCGAAGCGTAACTTTACGCTTACCCTAACGCTCATAGGGTATTCGCTCTGTGCGGTAAAAATCAATTTAATTTATATAAATATGTTTGATTTCCCATGCCATATAGCTACATTTTAATTCTACACACGATTACGCTTTGATCTATAGAAAATACGATAAACTGCTAACTTTAACTAATAGAAGCGTAATTTTACTCTTACCTAAAGGTTTTGTTAGTATTTCATAAATTATTAAATACAAATAAACTTCCTATGACGTAAGCTCCGTATATGCCCTCGGGCTAGTCTGGGACCAAGAGCAAGATACAAGTGTGAGTAGATTAAATATACGACAAACAAGTGTAAGTTATACACGTGCACCGAGAGTTCCGTACAAACTTGTAAGTATAGAAATCTTGTCTATGTTTTTTGAGATCCAACTACAAAGCGGTTTTTTCCACAGTCTGTATATCGCTTTAGTCTGGTGACAGACAATAATAAATAAATAAAATAAATATTCTGGGACATCTTACACACGGCCATCTGATCGCAAGATATGCAGAGCTTGTGTTATAGTAATCAGACAACTGATATACATACTTATATAATTTTAAATACATACATATTACAGATAAATTACACCCAGACACAGAACAAACAATTATGCTCATCACACAAAGTTTGTCCTGGGTGGGAATTGAACCCACGACCTCTAGCTTAGCAGTCAGGGTCACTGACCACTAGACCAACAGGCCCGTAAATGCAGACGGACTGCGGAATCTTAGTAATAAACTATATTAATTTTTAGTAGGTATTCTGTTCTACTCATAGTCTAAATAATATCGAAGGCGCTTAAAAGCGCCGATTTATGTAACTATCATATGGGTTGCAAAAACAACTTGCGCTTTAAACGGTTATGAATACCGTCCAAGCAAATAAATTATTCATTTTTAAATTGAACGAAGCACGATATACCAATTACATTTATTGCAAGTATTAGTTTGTAAATCACACAATGTCTATCAGATTTATGACAAGTGATAAATCAACGTATATTATGATCAAAATTGAGTAATGTTAAATGGGTTTAAAAATGCGAAAGAATCGTCGTAGCATGCACGTCACTTTCGTAGGCCGTAGGGCGTAGCACTCGTAGCTAGTCGTAGCTTCGTAGCGCAATTGTTAATGTCAACTAAACTCTGAGGAGAATTAGCCTAATTAAATGGAATAAATGGTAATTTGGTTTTGTCTACCATGAGTAACATGGCAATTTGCTTATTATCTATAAGCCTGTTTCTGTATATATCAACCTTGATAATAAATAATAATAAATATTCTGGGGCAACTGACTCGCGGCCATCTGATCCCAAACTAAGCAGAGCTTGTGTTATGGTAACCAGACAATTGATAAACTGTACTTATATAACTTTGAAATACATACATAAAGTACACCCAGACACAGAACAAACCATCATGCATATCACACAAAGTTTGTTCTGGGTGGGAATCGACAACCTTCGGCCTAGCAGTCAGGGTCGCTAATCACTAGACAAACAGGCCCGTCAAAAACTAGTATTTTTCTTAACTATAGTATACCATTATCTTCATTATACACTTATAAACTTTGTGTGATGAGCATGATTGTTTGTTCTGTGTCTGGGTGTAATTTATCTATAGTATGTATGTATTTATAAATATATAAGTATGTATATCAGTTATCTGGTTGCCATAGCACAGGCTCTGCCTAGTTTGGGATCTGATGACCGTGTGTAAGATGTCTCGAGATATTTATTTATTTATTTATTATGCACAAAATATTAATTAAACTGTCATTGAAAGCGTGCTATTGCCTTTTTACAAAGCCCACCTAACTATCAAAATTGGATGCAGTAGTAGGAGCCTTTATTTCTATAAGTATTTCTATCTAAGCCGTATAGCATGCATGAGAAAGAGTATTCTATACTAATATGAACTTGTTCTGTCTGTTTCACTTTCACGCCTAAGCTACTAAACCGATGTAAAAGTAGATAGTTAAAGAAAAAACAAGTGCCTGAAAAAGAATGAGATTCTTTTAATTACGTAATTTAGATAGAGGATAAATAGACTTGTCCAAGATATTTCCTGGAGGAAATGAATTGTTACGGGTATTTTTCGAACTCCACGCGGGTGGAGCCGCGGGCAACAGCTAGTATCTACTATAATGACACGAGACTACCCAATTACAAGCAGATCTTTATTTTGAGATACATATTATTACTAGCTTTTGCCCGCGACTTCGTCCGCGTGGATTAATAGCTCCCCTTACCGGGGAAATTCCGGGATGAAAATTATTCTATGTCCTTTCTCGGGCCCCAGACTATATCTGTATCAAATTTCATTCAAATTGGTTCAGTGGTTTAGGCGTGAAGAAGAGACAGACAGAAAGAGTTACTTTCGCATTGATAATGTTAGTACGGACTTTCAAGTCATTTTATGGTATTTCATGGTTTCTGTGCGCCACTAATCGAAGACCAATCGGCTTCTGAAAATTATTTTTACTCAATCTATAGAATACACAAAGCGACGGTAAAACACAAGCAAATCAATATATGAACGGTGAATAATTTAAACTGTACGACCTGTACAATAGACCTTACTCTAAAGTTTTAGAACGGGAAGTAAATTATCTGGTTTCCTACTGACTCGTACAATTTTAATAAAGTTTGAATCTACTAACCGACGCACGTTTGCGTTCTAGAAATTGATATTTTCAGAAGGAAGGAAGGAAGAACAAGGTAAAAAAAGCAGTTTCTAAAAATAGAATATAGTGAAGAGAAGCTGGAGCTGGAAGTAATCGTAAAGAAATTTGAATGTATCATTTTTTTTTTGGTGAGTGGGAAATCATCCAATGACTGCTCCCGTCCTGGGTGCGGCGGGAGGGCGTGTCAGACTCTTACTGACTAAAACCCACTCATGTTCCTTCGATTGCCCTTTATGTTCCAGGGTCACGGTAACTATTATAAACATTCCGCGACCCCGGTAGACGTTGGCCCTGTTGGGCCCCTTCCAGTGCTGACTCCTTCTCTTTAAGGCGCGCGTGGAACACTAACGCGCCATCGACGCGGTCCTGGTCCTTTTGAATGTATCATCATCATCTTCCTAGCCTATTTCTTATATAATATTGGGGTCGGTTTACAGCCTAATCTGTTTCAAAATGCTAGCCCGGCTGCTATTCTACGTGGTTTGTTGCACAAAAATTAGATTCATTTTGAATTTGGTCAGCATTTTTTAAGACACTATGATCCCTGAGTTTGAAATGCCGTCACCAGCTAGTTTAAAAAAATATTAAGTGTAAAAGTAATTCTAACATTCATCATCTCCCTAGCCTATTCCCAACTGTGTTGGGGTCGGCTTCTAGTCTAACCAGATTCAGCTGGATACCGGTGTTTTACGTGAAGCGACTGCCTATCAGACCTCCACAACCCAGTAACTGGGCGACACGATACCTCTTGGCTAGACTGATCCGAGTTTCCGGCTAACCAGTAACAAATGTCAAAGTTCTACGAATGACAATCGGGACCAACGGCTTTCCGAGGCACAGAGTGTCAGTGATGTCAAAGATAAACTTTAGAAAGTACATAATGAAAAAAAAAAGCAATGGATGTATGGTGCACCAAATCAGTCGGTGAACTAGTAAAGTCGATATTTCGTACTACAAAAAGATAATAATCACTGTAATATTTTAAAATTCATGTTGTGTTTTCAGATTATGAATTTTGCATGAATTTTCTAAGTTTGGACGGGTGTGCTATGCCCATTCGAACTGCAAATAATCGAAGATCATTTTATCGACCACTATAAGTTGAACATATAAATACTCGTACGTTAAAAACGTCGAATATAAATAATGCATACGTCAAGTTTACAAAATATCGTGAATAGGTTGTTTTTCTTAAAATTTAAATAAACAATGCCAGACAACTTACGAACACGCGTCTGTTTTCATAATTAAAAAGAAAACGTCTTGATCCTATTGCACTCTCTTCGCTTGAAAAAGGCTTAGCATCGTTTTGCGAGCGAAGTGGCTCGAGAAGCTCCGTAAAGAATTTAAATTAAATTAAAGAATAGTATTTCAATGAAAGGTATTTTATTATTCCGAATTAAGTGTAGTTAGAGGAAACTTTCGCATACTCGTTTGTATTTAAACTCAGCGTCATTATGTGCTAACAGTCGTTTACTGACGCCCATTTACTGATTGTGCAAGTCACGTATACGATCTAGCAGGGTCCATAGTCATTAAAGTTTAAAACTATCTAGGGCGTTCTTCACTACTCTCTGAATTCAAAAAAATCCTCTTTCCTTTGAAATACTACTTCGCTTACTTTGGACGATTAAAAGGAGAGATAATGTTTATTTTTTATTTTATTATTTAATTAAATCACTGCAAAAAAACATTTTCTTCTCTTTGAACGTAAACACAGAGTTACGTAGTTAGAGTTACGAGTACGTAAACAAGTTTTCTTTATAGACTTTAAAATTGCGTCCCATTTACAGATAATTGCTTCATGCAGAGAAGGCGGGAGAGGTTATCTGTTACCAGGAATAGAAAACTTAGTGAATCAAGTTTTATTTAATGAATAAAGATGATGATGATGATGATGAATTAATTAAAATAAATACAGTCAGACGAACAGACAGCGGGACGCGACTATGTAGTGAACAGCAGATATTTGTATTTCTCACTAAAATTATCCATGCAATGCTGCTTTAAATATCAAACACGCTATATTCATGTAAACTCGTCAAATAAATACTTACTATTTCCATGCCACTATCGGAAAGCCATCGAAATATTGTGAGCAATTATTAGGTTAAAACCTACGTAATTTATTAAATTTATTTCATTTTTCGGCTCTTTACACTAGGAAGGCTTCTCGTCACAAATTGGCAAATTTTATCAAAAGAGGATTAAGATGTTGATACTTAAGCTTTCAAATAAAAAAGTAATTCTGATTGACTTGCCCTCCGTATTTTGCGTCGAAAATCAGTTGAATATTTTTTTAATACATCGATTTTAGTATCAGAAATCCACATCGATTTCGTGGGGAAGAGGGGTAACTTTTACACGTCTATGTTGTTTTGCTTATTTTAAGCAAACAATAAAGCCGGTGTCCCTAGGCTGGACGGCTGCTCTGAGAACTGACATCCGAAACAAACTAAGTTTCTTTAAAGTTCGCACAATGTATTCATCAAATCATTAGGAACAAAGACTAAGCTCTCTTGTTGAGAGAAGCACACAGATTTAAGTAAGCCCGCACCGTAAGCCATTTTCAGTAACCGTTTAGCCTAACAAAAAACATAGGGAGCCTAATGTGGGAGGTGAGGTGGCTGCAGACCTGGCGAGGACTGGGGCTGTCCTCAACCGGCTCCTGCTCTATCTGGGTGGTCCAAACGCCTCCTTCCGGAGGCTCTACGCAGAGATCGTGCGGTCCATGGCCCTCTACCGGGCTCCGGTGTGGGCGCCCAACCTAACCTTGGCTCCGGCCCGGCTTCTGAGGGCGTCCCAGAGAGTCATGGCGATTAGGATGGTGCGTGGATACTGACGATTTCCTGCGAGGCGGCGTGCCTCCTTTCCGGCATCCCGCCGTGGGATCCGGAGGCAACAGTTCCTGCATACACGTACCAATGGCGCGTGAAAGTGTAACGCCGGACACGGTCGAGCACATGGTGGAGGTGTGCCCCGCACCGGCTAACCATCACCGTGTCCTCGCAAAGGCGATCGGCGGCGGTGACCTCTCGCACCCGGCGCTGGTTCAGGCCATGCTCCGGGCGAGATTAAATGGGAAGCCGTCGCCTCCTTCTGCGAAGCAGTTATGCTGGTGAAGGAAGCGACAAGCCTCGCGCCCCGGACAGGGACCCAGGCGGAGACTTCGAGAGTCGCAAGACGACTACCGGCCTGCTATAAGCAGAAGGCACTTATTGTGATGCGTGCTACGAAAGGGCTACGGAGTGCTACGAAATTGCTACGCACGTGTTCGACAACACCAAAATTAAACGGACTACCGTACGGTAGTCCGTTTAATTTTGGTGTTATTTTAATCTACTCTTGATTATAGTATAAGTAAAATTATAGTATGTCTAGTATGGCATGGATTAGTAATTTCCCACAGCGGAATAAAAGCCTCTTTTGATACCGCGTGGCTTGACTACCATTTGCTCTAGCTAGTTTGGTATGTGCCCATCTACGACTTCCTTTTGTTATAATCGGAATACTATATATCTCCCCAGCCTTTTTTCCAATACTATTCATAAATAAACACGATAGAACATTATTTGTTTAAATAAATATTATGAAACTATGCCCATATCGATCGCGGCAGAAAAAAGTCGTCAGCTAAGTGATAGATATCTAATATGTTTATAGCAAAAACTTATTGCAATGTCATACTTCTAGGCATAAGTAAGACCAGATGGTAAATTTCTTATGTGCCACTAACAGAGCGCTAATTATTTTAACCTACGTTTTTTTTATTATGGATACCTCAACTTCAACTTCAACTCTTTATTAATGGCATTTGCGGAAAATACACCACAATTCTGCCATGACCATGTTTATTTTACAATCACAAACGAAGAAAGCAAAAATATATGCAATATGACTGCGATGGTCTCCTCCTTGTGAAGAGACCTGGTCCGTCAGAGCCTCGTCAGTGAATCAGCAGGGTGTACCACGTGCAGGTGAGCTTGGCTTTGACCCTGGAGGTGATGGTAGGGCCACTTACACCCCATGGATACCTCTCTTCTAATATATTTTATCTTTCATGTTTTGACGGGACTGTTAGTCTAGTGGTGACCCTGACTAAGCCGAAGGTTGTAACTCCCACCCAGGACAAACTTTGTGTGATGAGCGTGATTGTTTTTTCTGTCTGGGTGTAGTTTATCGTATCGGGTGTAGTTTATATGTATGTATTTATAAGTTATATTATAAAATATGTTTATCAGTTTGCTGGTATCATATTAAAAGCTCTGCTAAATTTGAACGGATGTTCATGTGTAAAAAAATGTACTTAACATGACCATAGTACGGTACAGAGAAATGAGCGGTTTCCTTATCAGCTAAAATGTTAAAAGCCAGAAATAGTTTCGTATTTTACGAACATAACCTAACACATGAATAAACATAGATTGCGAATTAGCAAGTCACCTCTAGAGAACTATTACAAAAGTGCAGCTATTTCAGAATTTCCTTGATAACTACAACCACTCTTATGTGTGCGTCCACAGTGTATACGCGGTGGCTGGGGAGATCGAACTGGTTTGATATCTTCGCCATCCGCGCATTAGGTAGGAATGTAAGATGTTGACTAGGCCGTAGTGCGGCCAAAACGCGCGGATAGGAACGTTGGAGAAATACGCGCGCTAACACGCTCAGGCCCGTCGCGCTTAGCTCCCGACTTAGTCACTGTACTATGGTCGCAAAGGCGCGTTTAATTTGCTTGATATTTCGCACTCGTCATTGCAACCGCGCTGGGCTTGCAGTGTAGACGCACACTATGTGTTACATTGCTGTATGAAGTTTGAGTTTCAAAATGAAACAAATGCAAGCAGTAGAACGAGCGTTGTTTCAATTTGTACAGGCGAACGTTTGGGGCTGTTTCACAATGATGGAAAACAAAAAAAAAACAGTTTTTTTTTATTTCGGTGGTCAACAGACAATAAAAAGATATTTTTCTGTTATATGTAAGTTTTTTTTTTTGTAAAAACCAATCCATATTTTCCACTTACACTACTGATTAAATAACAACTTATCTTTAAGAGCGCTTTCACACTTAGGCGACTTTAGCAGCGCGACAGTCGCGCGGCTGACACGCGACTGTCGCGCTGTCAGATTTTCATAGTTAAAACAGAAGCGCGGCGCGGCGGTCGCGCGCTGCCGCCGCGGACGCCACGTGCCCTCAGTCGGCAATAAGCCAGTGTTGCTAACGAACGTATTTATAGACAATGAGCGAGTTTGATACCGAACGATTTATTATTGAAATTCAAATGCGTCCTATTTTGTTGGACTCAAGAAGCAACAATTGCAATACGAGTATTATTGCAATTGTTGCTTCAAGAAGACTTAACAATTCCGTTTTAAACATTCGAACAAAATGAAAAAAAAATATTTTTATTATTCTTAATTACATTATATACTGTTGTTTCACTATGCACATGACGATTTCGAAACAAAGGATTAATCCAGTACCGTCTATGTATTTCGTTTGCCGCGCCGAATGAGCACTATGAAAAGCAGTAGCAACAATGTTTCCCCATCGGAATCCAATTTTAAAATTTAACTAAACTGCGGCGCGACAGCCGCGCGGCTGTTCTTGTAATGTGAAGGAATGTGCTTCTGCCGCGCTACTGTCGCGCTGCTAACGTCTTAATGTGAAAGCGGCCTAAAACTTTATTCCAGAACTAAACAGAATTGATGTCGTGGTTCCATGCTATGTAGAAATGCTGTGTAAAAATGTATTGCATTTAATGTAACCTGATCTTTGTGAGGAATATTTTAGAATAAATAATTACGAATAGGGTTTTTTTTTAAGTGGAGATAGTGAAAGGGCTGGAGAGTGATATGGGCAATTTTTTGTCTTTTTCTAACGCCAGCGAAGCCGCGGGGATAAGCTAGTAAATTATATAAGTATGTATCAATATCAGTTGTCTAGTTACCATTAGTGTGTGTGACTGGTCCCAAGATATTTATTTATTCATTTATCGCAATAATCAGACAAGGAAAATAAACAGACCAATTCCTAGCCTCCTTTTTGAAATCAAATTGGTCTGTGTAGTGTCGCCGAACAGTCTGCTTGTGACCATGGCAGGTGTAACCCTGCCGAAACGTCAAGCGAAAAACAAATAAAAAAGGTACGTGCGCGTTAAATCCCGTAAAACAGTAAAATATTAACCAGACAACTGATAAATATATTATGTATTATAGATAAATTACACCCAAACATATTATCATGCTCATCACAAAAAGTTTGTCCTGGGTGGGATTCGAAACCACGACCTCCTGCTTAGCAGTCGGGGTCCGTCTCTAACATATTTATTCTGGAAAATTCTAGATAATAGAACAAAAATAAAGGATAGGTACAATTCAACAAACATGAAAAGTTCTAGCTACCAAAACTAGGAACAGTTTCATTGTTAACGGTTTATTTGAGCAACTACAATACTGATACAATGGATGTACTCGTATTACGAGATTCGTATATCGAGAAACAAATTCTAACTCTAGCTCAGTTGTCTGGTTACCATAGTACTAGCTCTGCTTAGTTCGGGATCAGATGGCCGTGTGTGCGTGGTCCCAGGATATTTATATTTATTTATTATTACAGTGTAACCGGATTCAGCTGAATACCAGCGTTAACTGTCACGGGCACTCTCATGCTAGATAGTCAGTATAGCCAAGAGTCACCTATCGTTCGCGATAAGTTAGCCAGTAACTGGTTCACTTAGGTCATAGAGACATGTTTGATTTCTTCCTATGCTGACGTCAGTCGTCGGTTTAGCGCACCATCGGTCGAGTTTGCATAGAAAAATGGGCCACGCACATCAGCATCGCTGTGCGGTTACCCATAGAACACCGCGTTAAGTAAGACTAGGGACATATTGAAAGAGGCTATTTAGCATTCCAAATATGTTAAAAAACAATACCTCCTTAAACCGGGGTTGCGGAATGTTTTAATAGTTACCGTGACCCCGGAACATAAAGGACAATCGAAGGAACATGAGTGGGTTTTAGTCAGTAAAAGTCTGACACGCCCTCCCGCCGCACCCAGGACGGGAGCAGTCATTTAATGATTTCCTACACCCCAAAAAAAAAGTACCTTAATAGTTAACCAATTGGCTTACAATTAAGGTATTGTTTTTTTGCCTCATAAAATTAATAAGTTGGTGACACGCGCTTTGGTTTTTCCCGTTTTCTTTCTAGTTTTGCGCTATAGAACATAACATAAAACAGTTAATGATTATTTATTCCTTGCAATACTGATCTCGTCTAAAGATACGTTCGTGCTCGCGTCGTCGGTCAAGACTGTGGTCAAGTCAAATATAATTATTGGTTCCATCACACCGCCTACATTTAGCCTTCAGGGCGTTTTCCTATACTTACGGGTACAACCAGTCATTACTGCATGGGAAATGCGACAGCTGACAGAAAAATGGTCGCCATTCAAGGTCAGTTTGGTTTAGACTTGACGTAAACTACTAACTACTAATAATATTTCTGAGGTAAAATAAAAACTAATGTTCTTCTGCAGAGTGCGCGCCAGTTCCAACTCCATCTTGAAAACCATTGCAGGGATGTACGATTCACCTATATTGTATGACTAGCTGTCCCCTGTGGTTTTACCCGCATTTTACGTTACTGCTACGCTCCCGTGGGTCGCAGCGATGGTATATAGCCTATAGCATTCCTCGATAAATGGGCTATCTAACACTGAAAGAATTTTTCAAATCGGACCAGTAGTTCCAGAGATTACCTCCCACATACAAACCTACAAATTTTACCTCTTTATAATATTAGTATAGATATTGTGCGAAGATGTATCTGCAACAAAAGGCTTGTAAGTATATAAAATACTAAAATAGTTTTAAGATAATTATCTTCTTACTAACCCCTATGGATGTTGTACTGGTCTGAAATAAAGTTTTTTTTTTATAAAACAATAACACAAAATTATATATACCTATTAAGCCTTCGAACACACATGATTCGAGACTCAATAGAAAGACAATAACAGCGCGATAGCCGGCTCTCGCTTTGTCGTTGAAAGGTTAATATTAAATTTTTCATTTTACTTGTAGATAATATTCCGAGTTACTTGTAAAAGAAAGAATTTGATGGAAAAATGTCACAAGTTACTCTTAGTTTCCAATTTAAAAAGCGCACCCTTTTACATTAACTGGCTCATGCATGTGGCAGTTTGACGCGTTGAAAAATAGAACGTTACACGTCATATCGGTGCCAACGCCTGTTAACACTGAAGATTTCTTGGCCCGTTTTGTGACTATAGTGTCATCGCTTGAAACAGACACCTACCGGTAATAGAGCTTTCACTTTGAATGGGCTTTTAAGATCACACGGAAAACCCACCTACACAGTCCTTTTAGGCCCTGTCCAGGAAGGGCGAATTCGCCGCGATTCTCTCGCGCGTATCATGCGCGAATGTTGCGTCCAGAAAGAGCGCACCTACGCGCGTTCAGTATTAAAATATTGGTGCTCTATTTCCCTCTCTTTCACATTTATACGTGCACTCGCTCTGAAATTCGCGCCAACTCTGGACGTAACAAGGCGGCCCTAGTATCGACTCGCGCGCATTACGCGCGAATCACGCGCGAGTCGGGAGTCCGGCGAATTGCACGCGTATTACGCGCGAGTTTATTATTCGATGCGATGCGATGCGATGTGTTGGTGCCTAGTATCTCGCCAACGCGCGAGTGAATTCGCGCGAATCGAATTGCGGCGAATTCGCCCTTGCTGGACAGGGTCTTTGTTTCATGAACATTGTTGCTCAGTATGCCAATAATTCGTTATGATTCTTTCCCTGACCTTACCGCAAATATCTGTGTTAGGACAAAACTTTGTACATATTTTAGGCAATGCGTGCGGGATTTGCCAAAGTAAAAATTTAAATAAAGTTTAAAATATGTGAATTGCAGTTTTGCAATTTTTACTTCATAATATTCATGTTTATTTACACTTCTTTGGGAAGCAATAACTTAAAGTTAGTAAACTTTTAAGCATTCTTTTTATTAACCGTTTTCTTTCCGTTTCATTAAGAAAATGACAGAAGATAAACATCAGTTTAGTTCTGTCAAATAACAGAGACTAATTTAACAGTGATAAAATGAAACTACTAAAAGAAGGGCAAATCAAATATTGATTGATTTTTGATTGATGACTAATACTCTACCTAATGTATTCAATGTATTGATAATTTCTATTATTTTTCAAACATAAAACCTCCGTTTAATAATGATTTTTTAATTTGACTTAAACGGGTGTAAGCTATTAAAGGTACATAATTAATAAAGCTTTAAAAACAGGTCTACTATTTTCGTATTTGAAATCCCACCTTGTACTGGTTCAGCATCACTTTTTATTGAGTTCTGTTTGCTTCATTATTACTATTGTTACTTGTTAAAAAAAATCATTTATTTCCGACAACAGTGATCTATATTTTTTCTTCCTATCTTCAGGAGCGTCAGCTGTGGAATTCTTTTTGCATCCTTTAAGGCGATATTGTATCTCCACTCTCCACACACCACTTGTATTCCAACTACACTACATTTAATTAAAATTAAAGAATTTTTAAGCACGGTGTTTTTTGAAGGCATTTCTGGTACAGTCCTTTATCTGTGTCGTAAAGCCTGCTGAGTTGTCATAATATTAAATTACTTTTAGTTTTATTACATACTACCGCTTTTAATTGTGATATTTTAAAACCTTTAAAAGAAATCAGTAGCGAAACAAGTTTGTGTTTTCAAACAGGTATAAAGTTTTTTTTTTTAAATTTCATTGGTCGCTGACACAGTAAGCTGAGCGGCTGATGTACAGCATAGAAGATATGCTAAAGACGGAAGACACTTGTGAAGAAGTGTCTTCCTCCGTCTTTGTCACTCGCTAGCCCCGTATTCATTGTAAACATTTTGTTTAGCAACATGGATAAACATGTTAACGAGTTGCTGTCATCATATTACGGGCAACACTTGTGTTGCGGTGTTGATCACGCCATACTGCAGAGTTGACGCCCGGCGAGCGACAACATCAGTTGATCAACAGTTGCTAAACAAATGTTTACAATGAATACGGGGCTTTAGATCAACAGATTTAGGAGCCTCTTAAAGTTAAATGACATTTGAGTATTTCGCTAATAGTTTATTAAAATATTAATTTGGAAGGTTATTAAGTTATAGAACTGCCATTAGATTACGCTGTTGTGTGGTTTATGTACTTACCATTTATTTTCAATGCATTGGACTTTTCTAACAAACCACTGAAACAAACACTGAAAAAAGTTCTACTGAATGTTTTTTTTTACTGAATGGTTACCTTATTAAAACCCCGTGAAAGGTTCGGGCCTGACTTATAGCTCTGAAGAATTTATTTACATTTTAAGACGAAATGGTTTTGTTCGACGTATAACACTAATCTTGTTTGTTTTAAAATCTAAAGAAATAAAAATCCTTTTTAATCTTTCTTGTGAGATCACTAAAGAATCGTGCAACAAAGTATTTACTGAGTGAAAACTAAAATCTATTTTTATCGAGAACTCTTTTCATTAAGTATTTTTTTGTGTTTACAGTTTATTTTTTAAAGATTTACTTTAGGTTTTTTTAGGTAATAATAATATACTTTATAGACAAACCCATTTACGAACCGATTTTATATTTGTTTACATATGATTTTTATAGGTGAAAAAAGTCTTTACCACTATTTTATTAAACGAAATGACGTCATTTGACTTGTATCAGCCTTCAGAATAAAATATTTAACATTAATACGAATCATACATTTTCAGTAATATAAATATAATTTTAACAATCGCAACCTTTTTCAGTCTGGCGATTATTTCCAATCGATTTAATTATTAGTTCCACTCCAGAAATTGTATTTTATGGAAGAATTTTTTCGCGAAATATTAATATTTATATTGCCTAGAGATGCATATTATAAACTAATATTAAGTAAGTTGAGACGTTACCAAAATTGGGCGAAATATTCGATAAATGTATTGTGATTAAATCATACAGCGTGTGAGTACTTAATCAGCTAAGCCTTCATTTATTCGTTAAAATTGAATATTTCCATACTATATAAATGGAAAAGTGTGTGTGTGTGTGTGTGAGTATGTGTGTGTGTGTGTCTGTCTGTTTTGTCCCTCTTTCACGGTAAAACGAAGCGAAGAATTGACGTAATTTTTTTGTGGGGATACTTTTTTTTTGGTGAGTGAGAAATCATCCAATGACTGCTCCCGTCCTGGGTGCGATGGGAGGGTGTGTCAGACTCTTACTGACTAAAACACACCCATGTTCCTTCGATTGCCCTTTATGTTCCAGGGTCACGGTAACTATTATAAACATTCCGCAACCCCGGCAGGCGTTGGCCCTGTTGGGCCCCTTCCTGTGCTGACTACTTCTCGTTGAGGCGCGCGTGGAACACTAACGCGCTGTCGACGCAGTCCTGGTCCTAGCCGGGCGGCGAGCTACCCATCGCTCGCCATCCGCAGAACCGCGCTTACGGTGGCCGGTAGTCGTCTTGCGACTCTCGACGTCTTCGCCTGGGTCTTTGTCCGGGGTGAGAGCTTCCTTCTCTAGCATAACTGCTTCGCAGAAGGAGGCGACGGCATCCCATTCCGTCTCGCCCCGCAGCGCAGCATGGCCTGATCTCTAGCTTAATAGCAAAATGCGTCACCGAGCGTAATATACAAGTATGACAGGACACAAATCAGTATTTTAATTATACATTCGTTTAAATACGATGAATGATTTTATGCTACATGTGGAGGCTTTTATTTAGTTATTTGTTAGTATTTTTTTTCTTTATATCTTCTGATAGCCTGTAAGCCTTCTGTAAAATAAAATAAATAAATAAGCATAAAATTGTAAAAGTAATCTGATTTAAGATTACTACAACTTTGGTAGGTCAAGGTCAATTAAGTTATCATTTCTAAACTTTATATTATTCTTAACTTTATAGAATTTGTCAAGTTATATCTGTTGGTTAAGTTTGGCCCATAATTTCGTTCTACCTTCTAACTGACCAAGAGTCTCCTACGGAAGACCCATGACATTTTGGTCTCTCCAACTTATGTTACTCCATTACGTATAAAAAAATTATTAAAACTGGTTCAGATGATCAAAATTTTGGCTTTCATCAGACCTTCTTCCTTCAATAACTACTCCACACATTCGTACACAAAAACTCATCACATAAAGTTTGTCCTGGGTGGGAATCGAACCCACGACCTCCGGCTGATTTGATTGATTCGGCAGAATATTGTTCGATAACCACACGGGCTTAGCCGCGGGCATAAGCTAATCTAACAATACTAATATTATAATGCCGAAGAGTTTGTTCGTTTATTTATTTAAACTCTAAATGAATGGAGAATTACTGGGCCAAATTGAAAAAATATTTGTGTGTTGAATAGCCTATTTAATTTTATCGAGGAAGGTTATAGGCTACGTAACATTACGCTACGAGTTACTGAAGCGAAACAGTAACCAAAAACGCGAGCCAAACCGCGGAATATTGCTAGTGGTAAAGGGTTACAATGTATCTTCAAATCAGTCACTTAAAAAAGACACAATTAAAACTATCAGACTGTTTGAAAAGTAAAGTAAAAAGTTGCCTTGGAAGGTTAAATGACCATTTCATTAATAACAACATTCCTGTGTTGAAATGGGTTAAAGATGGTATCTAATGTACACAGGGGTCAGAGGTAACATGGTCACAAGTTATCGATCCGACAGCCTTGCCGCTCTTCGTGGGACAATAACTTGATAAAAAGTTACACACTTGTGGCATTCTGATGTTACACACATCTTAGTTTATTGTACAACTTGTTGTACAACAATTTCTTTATAATTTATCTCTCAATAATAATCATCCATCTTTATAATTTTATCTCTCAATGACTTTGTTATGTATGTAAATATTTATTTGTATGTATATAAGTATTTGTTATTATTGTATGTATGTATAATATATGTACATTTATATACATATATATTCTATTGTTACTTATAAAATTTTGTTTATATCTTTGTACCTGCCATGTTTTGTCTCTGCATCACCCTAATATAGACTGGTAGATAATGCCCAAGGCATTAAGTCCGCCGTTGTGCACTGTTTTTTCAACGTGCATAAAGTTTTTTAAATAAATAAATAAATTTATTCTATTTGTTTTTTTTTTTAAATTATCTATACAGAGTTATTAATATTGACTAGCAACGAAACAACTATGGCTTAAACTTGTTGCTACCATAAGCCTATTCGCCGAATGCCGTCAAATCTGTTGTCGTCCTTACTTTATTCTTTTAAAATGACCAAGACAGCAATACATCTGAGAGATTCATAAAATTAAATGACGTTTGAGTATACGATCATAAATCCTTATCGAATTTTACAACGAAGCATTTTCGTTTTCGATCTAGCTCGATTGGCGGATGTGAATACGAAAATGGTCTTAACGACTTAGTCGCTACGATATCGCTACGGTTTTGATTACGTGAATTGGGCTACAGGTGTGTTTTGACAAAACACATGTTTTCCATGTATAATGTCATGCAATCAAGCGACTTCAAAAAGGGATACAGTTAATTAAAAACATACAAGGGCTCTCGTATACAAAGGCGTTATACGTTTTCCTGTTGTCACTTTTAACTACCCTAAATTATTTTGATTCTGTAGTTTCTAGAACACTGGGCCAACAAACAGACGAAATCAAAGTCATTTTCAAAGCATTTATTTTCATTAGACAAAAAAAAGCACTTTGAAACGTCATTTGAACAACAAAGATGATTGTAGTTCTAAAATAGTAAATAGTAGTAGTAGTAAATAGTAGTCTCCAAAATGTTGTTTCTTATGAAGAAGAATAGGTAAGAAACTCACTTACTACTCTTTTAAAAATAATTGTGTTGGTTAAATGCGAATTAGAATAAATATAAGCCAAAACCATTTTCATCAACAATATGTATGCAACACAAAATTCACAAGGCCGGAGGTCTAATTGTGTGCCTTTTTAAAAAAATATAAACTTTTTTAATTTGTGAAAAAAAACATAAGTTAGGAAATGGATCGACGAGGTCAGAATAAACACCATCCAACTTCCAACATGTTACATCACCTATATATCCATGAGTACTATCCCTCATACTGCCCACTAATGGTCACGTGACAACTTAGTAGTGATTGATATTGATATTGCCTCACAACATGTGCGTGTTGATATTTTCAACGTAATGGCCGTGCCATGTTGCCTGTGACCGCGTCATGTGACCTTTGAGATGTGACAACGTGGATGTCAACCTTAATCGATACCTGTCCATGGACAATGCATTGTAAGTAATTCAATTGCTATCTTTGAGTCACTTTGCTTAAGCTAGATCTGTGTAGCGAGATTCAATATTACCTTTACGTAGAGTACTCATCATGACTTCAAGTCCAATTTAAGAGCATGTCATGAAGGGCTTATGTAGAAAACAAAGTAGCAGAGATGTTGCAACCGCGTCGCTGCTGCATCTGTACCGTGCAACTTTGGAGCCGCGCGCCGACACAGAATCGCATCGGCGCCATAAAGGCGCGGATACGTAACGTCACATGCTGACATGCCTAGCAACGTACAGCGCCCCTGCCACACCGCCAGACGCCAGGTAAATGTTACTACCTAGGTTCCTAGAATCAATCGGTGATTTGCAGTAATAATCTCTAATTTGCTTGAAAGGTAATACCGGCTTATGATGCAACGCAAGTTGCCAGGTAAGGAGGTGGGAGGGAGGAGGAGGTTGAATCAACGCTAATTAATAATATCTAGCTACTAGTTGCAATGTAGGTTGATACTATAAATAGTACTAAGATCAAAAGCAACGACGTCTTAATTTATTAGATTACTCGCTGCCTCCCGCGGTTTCACATGCGTTATAAATGTTAAGGGTGAACAACCCTTATCATTTAGGGGTATGAAAAAAACAGATATGCATATAAAATTTGGTAAAAAACTGTAAAGCCGTTTCGGAGGAGTAAGGTAACTAACATTGTGACACCAGATTTTTATATATAAGATAATATTCATTTATTTGCTTCGAATGTAGGTATTTACTTTGTAAAAGCAGGCGTCCGTCACTCGCTCAAGGCCACGCGTTTTATGCCTACCGCTTCGCGTACCGTCGACGGTACAACGAACATCGGGCTGTCGCGCGCTCGCCTGAGTGCTCGCGCGTCACGGGTACAGCGCTGACTATCAAAATGCCGAAACCACGCAATTATTGTGCAATCCCCTGTTTCCCAATTCTCCTGTTTCCCCTTTGATTATTTACTAAAATTATTCACGCGGTTTTGGATATTTTCAAAACTAAAATATAATACTCGGGAATTCAAGGAACAAAAAATATGCATCAGTCATTTTATTTTTTGACGGGCCTGTTGGTCTATTGGTTAGTAGCCCTGACTGCTAAGCCGGAGGTCGCGGGACCAGGACAAACTTTGTGTGATGAGCATGAACGTTTGTTCTGCGTTTGGGTGTGATTTATCTATAATATGTATGTATTTAAAAATTATATAAGTATGTTTATCAGTTGTCTGGTTACCATAACACAAGCTCTGCTTAGCTTGGGATCAGATGGCCCTGTGTGAGTTGTCCCAAAATATTTATTTATTTATTTTATTAAACTAAAAAATATTTGACAACAAATAAAAAAATAATTGTTTTTCTAAAACATTTGTTTTATTACCATTATCATCATACGTATAACCCTAGCACATTTGCTGGGTGACACGCACACACGTTAGTCGCGCGGCGGGCAAAAGAATCTCAACTCTCTCTGTGCGTACTTATGGTACATTATTCCTCTCTGCAAACAGCTGATATTATTATATGATTTTGTAGGCTATTATAGCGTAGGTATTTTCGTTTTTGTATTGGAGTGAAGTATCTGTTACGTAGTAACTATTTATTAATCTGTGGTAAAAGTTATAGTATCCTTGGAAATTCTAGCATTTTGCCATGCAAATATTGATGCAGTAAATTATTACACATACAAGCTCAGCTAAAAAGTATCAACTAGAAACTCCGATACAGAGTAATAACACTCATTCAAAACTCTTGCAGTCAAGAGTCAACAGGTCGAGGCTGCCATTGATAACTGCTCAAGCAGTTGACCATTTAAATTTTTAGCGAAAAACTTGCGCGACGTGGAATAAAGAGCGCGGGCGGAGATAACTGCACGAGTGCAGTCAAGTATATGTCTGGAGACTGCTTGACCGCACGATAAAATTTCACCGCGCTGCCTACCGCCAAGCAGTTGCAACTGCTTAAGCGGTTCGTAGAAATCTGTTGTTCACTATGCAGTCGCAGCTTGGAGCAGTCGATTTTGACTGCTTCTTTCTGATGTATAAGCTCCGAATATCTTGCAAAGCCATTGCTGCGCAGTAATTTTAAAGCTCTGTGATATCTCTGAAGACATTTATTGAAATCAAATTATGTAAACGGCAATGTTGTACAAAATTAAAAAATTGTATCGGATACCGTCGAAAACCGTTTTATAATGTATGTTTATGTTATTTATTATTATTTTTATTTTATTAGTATTATAATCTATGGCTAGGAGCGTCTGACTTGCAGTTCTCCGGTTTTTTTATAGTCTCAAATAGGATTCCCGTCTGTCAAAATTTTTGAATTTGTAGTAGAGTGTCTTCTGTGCGTCATTCATTTTCTCTAGATCCTTACCTCTGATACATAGTCTAGTTTACCTTTGAACTCAAAAGAGAGCCTTAATTGATTTTCAATTCACTAGTCAATCGACTGTCTATCAGAACTCCACAATACCGTTACATGAAACTCCTTTATTAGACTGGTTGTTAGACTATCTAACTCTCACCTACCTATGACGACTGAAAAAGATCATTAATGACAAAAACGTACTTCACGGAATACATAATATGGTTAACGTACTTCCCTAAGCAGGCGAATGATATTTAATTATAATCTTACAAATCCATAGATTTAATTTTACAAAATCATAATTAAATTAAAAGAAAATAATTTTATAATTCTTCTGCCTTCGTTGCAATACAATAATAACATTTTAGCAGAAATTGAATTAGTGCCATAATACTGTGAGGCTTTGAAGAAGCTTCCTCCTCCTCCTCTAGAGAGTAAAATCCCTCCCGATTTAGAATCCTTCGGCTTATACTTTACCAGGCTCGCTCGCCCTATGAGTTTTGAAGTTTCAGTATTTAGAATAAGCTTCTTACCAATAAATCGCTGCATAAAGTTATGACAGGTTTATTATACGTCAATGAATGTATGGTTACACAGGCTTTATTCATGACATAACTTTACACAGTGATTATTAGTAAGGGCATAAATCTTTAATGTTTTTATACATCGGCGGACGGAAACAGTAAACGACAATAACATTAATCAAAATGAGTGTCAAGCATTTTTTTTTTTTATTCAAAGGACATATTATCACAGTCAAAGTTTGTGAGGAGCTGGTGTCTATTATAGGTTTTCACCTGTATTACAGATCACCAGGTAGGCACTATATAATAAACTAATAGAACTGAAGAGATTACTAAAATATATATTTTCCTTTATTAGAATCAATCGATTTCGAAATAGTTCAGGCAGCTTGAACTATTTGAGTTGCACCGTTAGTGATTTGGAAAAAATATTCTCTACCGTTTTCCATATTTATCTCAAAATTTTCGATTTCAGAAATATTCAGGTAATGAATCGGACCGATGTTTGACACACAATATATTTTACTTTTCATTCTTAAAAATCTTTATTTCTTGCTTCGTCTTGAAATTCACAGAGCAGATATCATGAAATATTTACTCCAGTAAACATCTAGCTACAATCTTAGAATTCAATGAAAAAGAAACGAATGAGTAGCCAACGTTTTGTATTGTAAATACCTATTTAATATCGTCGATGTCACCATTGTATTGTAGCTATCCTTTACATATTTTTCCAATAGCCTTCTTCTCAGAACTTACTGAAGTGAAAATAAGTGTTTTAAAAATATTTCTTTTGTAAACTTCTATTACGTGCGCTGCGTAAATGGCTGAAGTTACAATAAAGTAAAAGAAAATTGTTTCTCTTAAGAAATTCTTACAACAATTTTAAATTCTTAAAACTCGACAGCATAGTGTCTAACTTCCGTCATCTACCCCGGTCACGAGGGGGTGTGGAGTCGACGAGGGATGTCGTGCGGTGTCCCACAGGGATCGGTCCTGAGGCCGCTCCTGTGGGACATCGGGTACGACTGGGTGCTGCGCGCCGACCTTCCCGAAGGTGTCAGCGTAGTGTGTTACGCTGACGACACGCTAGTCCTAGTGCAGGGAGGGTCGTTTCAGGCGGCGGCCGACTTAATGTCGAGTGGTGTTGCGACAGTAGTGGATAGGATCCGGCAACTGGGACTTGAGGTGGCCTTGCACAAGTCCGAGGCCATGTGTTTTCATGGTCCTCGGCACTGGCCACCTCCGGGGTCTCAGATAACGGTAGGAGGGGTTCACATCGGTGTCGAGTCGACGATAAAATACCTGGGACTTGTCCTCGACAACCGATGGAACTTCACGGAGCATTTCCGACTTTTGGGCCCCAAACTGGTGAGGGCTGGAGCTGCCCTCAGACTGCTCCTACCCAATCTCGATGGCCCAAACGCCTCCTGCCGGAGGCTCTACGCGGGGATCGTGCGGTCCATGGTCCTCTACGGGGCTCCGGTGTGGGCGCCCAGCCTAGCCACGGCTCCGGCCCGGCTTCTAAGGGCGTCCCAAAGGGACATGGCAATTCGCATGGTGCGGGGAAACCGCGGCGGCGTGCCTCCTTGCCGGCACTCCGCCGTGGGATCTGGAGGCAACAGTCCTTGCACACACGTACCAGTGGCGCGTGGAAGTGCAACGCCGGGGCGAAGTCCCGTTGCCGCGGCTTATCGCGGCGCGGCTCACGGAGCTCCGGCGAGATCTCATGGCGGAGTGGAGACAGCGACTGTCGCAACCTAGTGCTGGGCACGCCGTGATAGCGGCGGTAAGACCTCTCTTTGAGGAGTGGCTAGAGAGGTGCCACGGCGCTCTCACGTTTCGCTTGACACAGGTCCTCACCGGACATGGTCAGTTCGGGAGTTTGCTGTGTCGGATTCAAGTGGAAGCGACGCCTGGGTGTCACCACTGTAGCAACGGTCGCCTGGAGGACACGGTCGAGCACACGGTGGAGGTGTACCGCACATGGGCGGACCATCGACGTGTCCTCGTAGAGGCGATCGGCGGCGGTGACCTCTCGCGCCCAGTGCTGGTTCAGGCCATGCTGCGGGGCGAGACGGAATGGGATGCCGTCGCATCCTTCTGCGAAGCAGTTATGCTAGTGAAGGAAGCGGCGGCGCGTGAGAGGCAACGACGAGCCTCTC
This sequence comes from Athetis lepigone, assembly GCA_033675125.1. Lineage (NCBI taxonomy): Eukaryota > Metazoa > Arthropoda > Insecta > Lepidoptera > Noctuidae > Athetis > Athetis lepigone. Next base: position 25,318,190 of record CM066219.1, on the reverse strand, counting down.
GCCCCGGACAAAGACCCAGGCGAAGACGTCGAGAGTCGCAAGACGACTACCAGCAAGACAACTGGGTAGCTCGCCGCCCGGCTAGGACCAGGACCGCGTCCACGGCGCGTTAGTGTTCCACGCGCGGTTCAAATAGAAGGAGTCAGCACAGGAAGGGGCCCAACAGGGCCAACGCCTGCCGGGGTTGCGGAATGTTAAATAATAGTTACCGTGACCCTGGAACATAAAGGGCAATCGAAGGAACATGAGTGGGTTTTAGTCAGTAAGAGTCTGACACGCCCTCCCGCCGCACCCAGGACGGGAGCAGTCATTGGATGATTTCCCACTTACCAAAAAAAAAAATGTCTAACTTATATTTCACCCACTGTAACCTTTTTTAATGAGTTCGAAAGTAATGGAATATTTGCGAAGTAGTTTTTATGAACATAGTATTAATCTTTATCGATATAAATAAGTGATTCATTAAGTATTTAATTTTGAAAAAAAAAATCCTTTCGCATTATTTTTTAATGAATATCTTCGGCAATATCTGTGGTATGTCCTTTAAAATTACTCCGCAGCAAAATAATGATTGTACATACGGGCAGTAACGAGGCTGGCTGGTGACTTTACTAGATGTTCGTAGCTTATAAATACATTAGGATAACACTTATGTATACATAAAATTGCACTATGAGCCACGGGATCGGATCAATAACCAAATCCTCACATTACGCGGGTAAAACCGCAGGGCACAGCGGGCTAGTAATATTATAAATTTGAAAGTTTGCATATGTGTGTGGATGTTTATTACTCTTTCACTCAAAAACTTCCGATCGGATTTTGGTGACAATTTACGGCTTATAGATCAGATAAGGATAGGCTACATAAAATCACGCTATGACCGTCGGAAATAGAGCATTAATCCTTCAAAAACGTGATTTGAGACACAATACAAAGACAATAACAGCCCGACAGCCGGCTGTCGATTGATCCTTGAAAGGTTAATCAAAAACCTAACATGACGCGGGTGAAACTGTGAAGTGTAGGATAGCCAATAAACTAAAAAATAAAAATATGTTGTCTATGGTATAGTCTATAATTGTCTATTGCAGATGCTAAGGTTCACGAGAGCTAATGTAATATTTTCTCCACCGAGTTACAATAAATAAATAATTAACTACTGCGCTATAGTTTTGCTCTGCCAACCCATTATCCATCACAGGTTATGGGCCCAGAGTACGCGAGTGTAAAATTACGAGAGATTTTTGTTGGCTGTGTTGAGAGTTCGAGACGCCGAGACGCCATTGTTTGCCGGTCGTAAGTAAGAGTGGAAGAAAATGGATATGCCGCATCCGCAATCATTATCTGGAGTCAAACTAAATGGAAGTGCGACATGGTGTACCTGGAAATTCCAGAGAGTTATTCTACAGGCAAAAGGCCTATTTGAGGTCGTGGATGGTTCCATACCTAAACCCAGTAAAGACAAACCGAGTGAGTTCCAAGAGTGGGTTAATAAGGATAGCAAGGCGCAGAGTTGGATTGTTTTCCATGTTGATCAGAGTATTATGACGCACTTGCTTACCACTACTACGTCTGCCGAGATGTGGACTAAATTAAACAATATTTACGAGAAGAAATCGTCTACGTCTTTACATCTGGAACAACAAAAGTTTTATTCAATAAAGTGCGATACTGATATTTCGCTATTTTTCTCAAAAATAGAAGAGATAAGAGCTAATATACGACAATTAGGCGATGATATATCTGACAAAATGGTTATCACAAAAGTACTTATGTCATTACCAGACAAATATCGCCATTTTATTGCTGCATGGGAATCGGTCCCAACAATAAATCAAACTGTAGGAGAACTAATGGCGAGATTGTTAATTGAGGAAGAGCGGAGTATGTCTACTTCAATAAATAGTGAAATAAAAGCAGAAACAGAGTGTGTAGCATTGGCAACAGCAACAAAGAAGTTGAGTGAGATAAAGTGTTTTGGTTGTGGCAAGATGGGCCATTATAAAAAAGATTGTCGTGCCAAGTTGCAATGTTTTTATTGTAAAAAGTATGGTCACTCAATTAAAATCTGCAGACTACGGCTAAACAAAGAGAAAAGCAGTGATGTTGCTAAAACTGAGTCAAACAAAAGGAGTAATGCATTTACAACAATTATGAAGAACAAGGATACTACTCAGGGCTGGTTAGTAGACACCGGTGCCAGTGAACACATGTGTTTCCTAAGAAACTTATTTAACGAGTTTGAAGAGTATGATTCCCACCAATCGGTAATAGTTGGTGATGGCAGGGAACTAAAGGTTATTGGAAAAGGAAAAGTGTTTCTCAAAGCTTTTGATGGAGAGAACTGGATTGATACTACCCTACATAATGCGTTATATGTTCCCCAACTAACAGTTAATCTTTTTGCTGTGAGAAGTGTCATAGACAGGGACTATAAAATGGAATTTGAAAAGGACTATTGTGAAATAAAAAATAAAGAAGGTAATGTTGTGGCCATGGGATATAGAGAAAAGAAATTATATGTTATGTGCTTTGATTATGGATCTAAAAATATTGCTGCTGTAACAGTATCACAAGATAGCCTAAAAATATGGCATGAGCGCTTAGGGCATCAAAACTATGAGTATGTAAAGCAATTTTTGAATAAAAATGGTATAAAATATAAGAATGATGCCGAAATATGCAGTGCTTGCGTTGAGGGTAAGATGCACAGATTGCCATTTAACAGAAGTAATACTATATCAAAGAGGCCATGTGAACTAATACATATGGATGTCTGTGGTCCTATGGAGGTAGAGTCCTTAGGGGGCTCTAAATATTTTTTATTAATAAGGGATGATTATTCTACCTACAGATATGTATATTTCTTAAAACATAAGAGTGAAGTTCCTGAGAAAATTAAAGAGTTTTTAAATTTGGCTGAACAAGATACTGATGAGAAGGTAAAAACTGTAAGAACCGATAATGGAAGTGAATTTATCAATGCAACAGTTAAAGAGTTATTTAAGGAAAAAGGTATAAGACATCAGACGTCAACTGCATACACTCCAGAACAAAACGGTAAAATTGAAAGGGACAATAGGACAGTGGTAGAGGCGGCTAGAGCCATGATAATAAGTGCAAGACTTCCCAAAGAGCTGTGGGCCGAAGCTGTCAACACTGCTGTTTATATTCTTAATAGAACCGGACACAGTCATGAAAAAGGCAAGTCACCTTTTGAATTATTGTTTAAGAAGGCCTATACAGATTTGGATAAGTTAAAAGTGTTTGGTCAAAATGTGTATGTGCATATACCGAAAAATCTAAGAAAAAAATGGGACGCAAAAAGCAAAAAGGGTCGTTTTGTGGGCTATAATAAAAATGTTAAAGGTTTTAAAGTTTATTTTCCTGATTCAGCCACTATAGACATAAAGAGAGATGTTATTTTTGAGCCACCTCAAAAGGAAGAAGTGTTTAGTGAAATATTAAATGATACTTTTGAAGAAGAAATAAAAGAAAATGTAAATGATGAAGATGATGAGTATTACACAGATATTTCTAGTGATGCAGAGGAAAATGAAAAATTAGAAAAAGAAGAGAAGAAAGAATTACCAGAAAAGAGAGTAACAAGAAAACCAGCATGGTTACAAGATTATGACACAGAAACTAGCTTTATGTGCATATTAAATGAGCCTAAAACATATGATGAAGCTATCAATAGTAAGAATAGTGAGAAATGGAAAGAAGCAATGGAGAAGGAATTGGAGGTTCTAAAAGAAAATAATACTTGGAAATGTGAAATTAAAGTACCTAAAGACAAAAAGATAATAGATAGTAAATGGGTATATAAAGTTAAACAAGATAGCGAAGGAAACATAACTCAGTACAAAGCACGTCTTGTTGCTCGAGGTTTTCAACAAGAAGATATTTTTGAAGCTTATGATGTGTATGCACCAGTAGCTAAAATTGCGACTTTCAGGGTTTTAATGGCTTTAGCTAGCAAAGAAAAACTACCAGTTCATCACATGGATGTACGGAGTGCTTTCCTGTACGGTGATATACAGGAAGATGTATACATGAGACTACCACCTGGATGTGATGATAATGTTAGTGTTGTTAAATTAAATAAAAGTATCTACGGACTAAAGAAATCACCCAAGTATTGGAACTTAAAGTTTGACCAAGTTATTGCTAAGAAAGGTTTTATTAGATCTGAAAATGATTTTTGTCTTTATTGTAAGGTAAATTCTGAATGTAAAATTTATTTGTTATTATTTGTTGATGACATATTAATTATGGGGTCAAATGAAAGAGTAGTGCACAATTTAAAACTTTATTTGAGTAATATTTTCTGTATGAAAGATTTAGGTCATGTAACTAATTATTTAGGTATTCATGTTATGCAAGATTTGCAAAATGGTAGTATTGAAATGTCACAAAAACACTACTTGAAGAAGGTATTAGAGAAGTTTAATATGATTGATTCAAAACCTGTGTCAACTCCAATGGAATTTAAATTCCAAATGTTTCAGTCAAATAAATCAGATCCTAAATTAGAAAATCAATGTAGACAAATTCTTGGATCATTAATGTATGCTGTTTTGTGTACTAGACCTGACTTATGTCCTAGTGTGGCATATTTGAGTCGTTTTCAAAATTGTGCAGATGAAACATTGTTAAAAGCATTAAAAAGAGTTCTCAGATATGTAAATGCTACACTTGACTTGAAGTTGATTTTCAATAGTAATGAAAGCACAGATTTGCTTGGATATGTAGATTCTGACTGGGGAAGCGATATTAATGATAGGAAGTCAACATCAGGTTATGTGTTTAAATTATTTAATTGTCCTATTATGTGGTCTTCTAAGAAGCAACCTACTGTCAGTTTGTCTTCTTCTGAAGCAGAACTTATAGCTCTGAGTTCTGCAGTTGTTGATGCCTGTTGGCTTAAAAATCTTATAAATGATTTTAAGATTTCAGTTTGTCCTATAACTATTTTTGTAGATAATCAGGCAGCCATAAATATTGGAAATAATCCAGAAAACAATAAAAGAGTCAAACATGTTGATATTAAATTTTATTTTATTAAGGAGAAAATTGACAGTAACATTGTAATACTAAAATTTGTTAAAACAGATTGTCAGTTAGCTGATTTTTTTACAAAGTCTCTACCAGTGAGTAAATTTAATGGTTTTAGACATCTTTTGTGTTTAAGTGAGTAAATTTTAAATATGTTTAAATTGTAATAAAAGTAATTAAGAGAAATTCAGATTAACATTTGTATCAGAGACTTGTATTGGTATTAGCTAGGAGTCTACTATTAAGGGGGCGCATTTTTTTTTTGAGTTGATGTATTTTTTTATTTTATTGAGGGCCCCGTGTGAAGTGTAGGATAGCCAATAAACTAAAAAATAAAAATATGTTGTCTATGGTATAGTCTATAATTGTCTATTGCAGATGCTAAGGTTCACGAGAGCTAATGTAATATTTTCTCCACCGAGTTACAATAAATAAATAATTAACTACTGCGCTATAGTTTTGCTCTGCCAACCCATTATCCATCACAGAAACAACAGGGACAGCTAGTTATTAATAAGTCTGTGAAAATATCGTAACATTTCATTTAACGCCCATGTAGACCATGAGTACTTCATAGAAAAATGTTTATTATTCTGTTTGCTGCATACTAAATGCTATTAATCCCTATTCAATTTGTCTGCCTCCCCTCGCAGACAATCCGGTAAAGTGACTAATGTACCCCTATAGCTTGTTACATAGAGCTGCCTACGCAGGGTTAGTATCCAGGCAACCTATGCACCCCTAGCCACCCTTTTTATCTCGCTATTCATACTCTTCAATTTCGCAATGGACCGTTTATTCACTCGCATTTTTGCCAAGAGCTTATAGTTATTGTTTAGTATGTATATGTTTCTTTTTTGTTTCTTGATTTTTTTTCTACTCCTGTACTTCATAATCTTATTGTAATATATTTGTCAATAGATTTTAATAAGGTTGGTGTTTTTATTATAATTGTAGCTTACGTTTTCAGATGCCGAAGATAATATTTTCCAGAACAGTTTTTAATAAAATAACTTCTTCAAAAATCTATATAATTATACGCAAAGTAATCTAATATATGTCTCTTACGGATATCTCGAACAAAGCTAAAATCTCAAAAAACTTTATTACTTTTATCTCTTCTTTCTTACTTTTTATTGAAAAACATGGATCCATAAATAACTATAATTTAAACTAGTTTCGACTACAAAGAATAAAATTAAATAAAGTATAATATGCATACAAACATTTAACTCCGCCATGATGACTCCACAACGGTCTGGCAACCGACCTTAACCTTTCAGCGACCAACCGACTGCCGGCTGTCGGGCTGCTATTGTCTTTCTACTGTGCTCGAAGATTTAAACAAACTTGCACACAGGACTCTTAGCCAAGGCTGTAGAGTGTGTTCAATGTAGGTGCAGAAGTGTCAACATGTCAGTACCAGGGAAACAGCCCAGGAGAGTAGTTTGGACGGTTTTATTTTGCTAAAACAGTTGCTTATGGCGTTGCGTTGGCTCAGTGGTATTTTTTCAGAGGGTTGTGCAATATTTGTAGAACAGTTTTTTCGTTTGTTTGAATCCGTTAATCTCAGGAAGTACCGGATGGTATTAAATATTTTTTTGTGTTGTTTTGCCCATTTATCCAGGAAGGCTGTAAAACTTCACGCTACGACCAACGGTATTGGAGTAGTAACCAAACTTGTGGATGAAACCATGGGGGACAACGAGTTAAAAATATAGTTCAAATGTTTATCAGTATTAAAATTTGATCTTTGTCTAGGGCCTCGCGTATTATAAACAATATGCCCTCGGAACTTGACGTATTCCATTAAAGCCTGCCGAAATTTGTCGCAGAAGCGCAAAGACACATCCAAAGCGGGATTTAATTTTGGTAATTTAATGTTAATTTAGGATTTTGATTAAATATTATTGTTATTCTATTCATGATTGTATAATTTTTTATTTTTTTTTATTTAATGTTTTTTGTGATCTTGTTCCTTGATTTTATTTAATTTTTATTTAATGTTATTTTTGTATTGGATTAATGATTTTATTTTCTTTGTACTTTTTTAATTAATTTTGATTTATTTGAGTGAATGTTGATTTTGAAGTTTTATGTTTTTTTTTTATATTTATGACATGTGTAAGTACACACATCAAAAGTGTCTAGGGATCAAGCATTTTTATGCGGATTTCTTGAGATTGAGATGTGGCTTTGTAATAAATTTATGATTTTATAAATTTATATGGATCCTTTTTGGTGCATTTCATAATTTGAATCAGGAACTGTGAATCAAATTCGAGTAAAAGATGAAAATCAGCTGTCAATATTTTCCCTATAAAAACATACAACGCATTGAAGACATTATTAGTGCTACTGTTTCGCTACTACTGATTAAAACCAACGTTATTATGGGTCGGCGACGTCATTTAAGCAGGGAAGAAATGCTCAGAGCCGTGGGAATGATAGAAGCTGGTTCCCGGCAACGTACTGTGGCTTTAGCTCTGAATACAAGTCAGAGTGTTATCAGTCGACTTTGGACACGTTACCGAAGCACTGGTACCGTGGCTGAGCGCCATGGAGGACGGTATCGCTGCACCACACGGAGACAAGACCGATACATTCAAATCTTAACTCGAAAGAGCTCCAACAATAACCGCCATGATGTTAGCCGTGAGGCTTCATCACTCTTCAGGGAACTTAATTAGCGACCAAACAGTCAGAGGCCGCTTGCATGAAGTGAACCTTCATTCCCGAAGACCGCTACGGGTACCACCAATAGCAATGCACAATCGTAGGATTCGATATCAATGGGCTCTTGAACACAGAAATTGGGCAGAAGAACAATGGCGTTTCGTGTGCTTTTCTGATGAGTCTCGTTTTGGTATGAGACCGGATACAAGACGTATACGACACTGGAGAACCCCTGGACGCCAACAGCGATTAAAATCCTGCCAGGAAGTCCATCCTTATAGTGGTGGAACCATCATGGTATGGGCGGGTATTTGGATCGGCGGAAGAACTGAGTTGATTTGGATCAGAGGCAACCTCAACGCTCAAATTTATGCTGAGACGATTGTATCAGACGTCATCGTTCCTCTACAAGTGCAAATCGGTCCCTTATTTCAGTTAATGCATGATAATGCACGACCGCACACCGCAAGAGTTGTAAGACAGACTCTCGCCGCAGCTAACATCAATGTCCTGCCCTGGCCTGCTCAGTCGCCAGACTTGAACCCGATTGAGCATGCATGGGAAATGCTACAGAGAAGAGCTCTGCCGAATATGGAAGGTATCCAGTCGCAAGAAGACCTTTTTTTGTTGTTGCAACGAACATGGGCGGCCATTCCACAGCGTGATTTGGATGAACTCATTTTGAGTATGCCAAACCGATGTTCTTGTGTTCGCGGTAGAAACACGGATTATTAATTGTTTAAGTTACCCAATAAAATTTTAGAGAAAACTGTTATTTCAGTCTTTTTTTCGAACTTTTGTGTGGTTCAAATGTCAAAAATCCCTTTATTAGGAAAATGGCAAATTTCTTTATTAATGCAAAGGTGACTTGGTTTATCGTTACTGTGACAAACGAAAACACTTTATTTAATGAATCCTTAAAGAAAATTTTAATTAATATCAATCAGGAGAAAAGTTATTGCAAAAATATATGTTGATCCCTAGACACTTTTGATGTGTGTAGTTAGTTTTATGTGTGTGTATAACATCGTCTTGGTAGAAAACTGTAAGGTGTTGTACTATAAGCTTTTTGAATAAATAAATAAATAAATCTTAATGTTATATAGCATGGCTATCGAGTGCCGGTTCGTCTCACACTTGGCCTATTTTCTTCAGTGAGCCTGAGCACGACTAAGCTGTATTTCATTCCTTTCGCAACTGCTTTTATACAATTCAGAATTGAAACTTTATTTCTTTGAAATTGAACTATAGGAAAAACAAAATAATAGTGTGTTGAAAGAAACAACTACAAGAAAATAATATTTAAATGTTTATTCTCCCGCCTATAAGACAGGAATATGGTAGAACAAACATTTTGGCTAAGTCCATATTCTTTGAAACCACTTGTAGAAGACAGCACCTTGCATTTCAGGAAACTGGGTTACCATGCCAACCAATCGCAATAGAGCCACGCCTCTCTTTTTCGTAGCTTCTCGAAAATTACGCATTTTCAGCAGTATACATACCCCAGTATACGTATACAATCCCTGAAAAGATGAAGCGAGAAAACAATAGCGATCCGTTTCAACTAACGGTTAAGAATAAAAGTACTGCTGATACATATTTAATACACCTGCAACAGTCACTATATAAGAATACTATTATTAAGACTCTTGCAATAAATAAATTTGGCTAAGTGCATTTTGCATGTAGCTTAGAATCCATTTCACATTATGTCGGTTTAAAGATTTGGCTAATGCCAAATCTTTAAACCGACATCAACTTTTAACTCCCAGGTTAGGCTCTATAACTCCTGAACCAACAATGTTATATAATCAGTTTCTTTCAAAGTTCGTTATACTCGTATATATACTACAAGCTTTTGCCCGCGACTTCGTCCGTGTGGATTAATATTTCCCGTTCCCGGGGGATTTCCGGCATGAAAACTATCCTATGTCCTTTCTCGGTTCCTAGACTATTTATTTATTTATTATATAAAAGAGATACAATATTAATTTAATACATTTCCCGCAAAACCGGTTTAGCGGTTTGACTGTGGGTGTTGCGCTGCATTGATATACAAAATTTATAGTTTGGTTTCTATTATGTACCCGTACAACTACTTATTTATTTATTCTATTCAAGTACTTAATTATTTAGACTATATCTGTAGATACTAAATTTCATTCAAATCGGTTCAGTAGTTTAGGCGTGATGAAGAGACAGATAGACAGACAGAGCTACTTTCGCATTTATAATATTAGAACGGATAATTACGAATTTTCAGATTCTAGAGCCAGTCGCTATTTAAAAAAAAATACGCTTAAAAGTTCAATATGTTGCGAGCTACCTAAATCAAAAAAAGAGTTTAGAAACCTCTCAATTTTTGTAAACAGTACCATTTTGGTACACAAGTTTTTTTTAAGTAAATCTTAGAAAAGAACAACAACATGAGGAGAAGGCACAAGGGGAAACAATATGAGGTGAAGGTATGAGGGATCAAATACAATAAAAAACAATCACTGAAAATGATGATGATGTCTTAAAAAAACTGAGAAACTTAGATTTATGGCTGAAAATTATACAGGCCGCTAGTTGAACATAAGTCATAAACAAACAATGGTGCCAATTCTCTTGTTCACAAACAGGAAAAAAAATCTTTAGTCCTGTCAAATTAAGATTCTCTATAGACAATTTAGACGCGATTAAAAACAAGGTCACTAATATACGTCTATTTAGGCGCTGACTAATTTGACACGATTAAACTACACACATCAAAAGTGTCTAGGGATCAACATATATTTTTGCAATAACTTTTCTCCTGATTGATATTAATTAAAATTTACTTTAAGGATTCATCAAATAAAGTGTTTTCGTTTGTCACAGTAACGATAAACCAAGTCACCTTTGCATTAATAAAGAAATTTGCCATTTTCCTAATAAAGGGATTTTTGACATTTGAACCACTAACACAAAAGTTCGAAATAAAGACTGAAATAACAGTTTTCTCTAAAATTTTATTGGGTAACTTAAACAATGAATAATCCGTGTTTCTACCGCGAACACTAACAACACAAGAACATCGGTTTGGCATACTCAAAATGAGTTCATCCAAATCACGCTGTGGAATGGCCGCCCATGTTCGTTGCAACAACAAAAAAAGGTCTTCTTGCGACTGGATACCCTCCATATTCGGCAGAGCTCTTCTCTGTAGCATATCCCATGCATGCTCAATCGGGTTCAAGTCTGGCGACTGAGCAGGCCAGGGCAGGACATTGATGTTAGCTGCGGCGAGAGTCTGTCTTACAACTCTTGCGGTGTGCGGTCGTGCATTATCATGCATTAACTGAAATAAGGGACCGATTTGCACTTGTAGAGGAACGATGACGTCTGATACAATCGTCTCAGCATAAATTTGAGCGTTGAGGTTGCCTCTGATCCAAATCAACTCAGTTCTTCCGCCGATCCAAATACCCGCCCATACCATGAAGGTTCCACCACTATAAGGATGGACTTCCTGGCAGGATTTTAATCGCTGTTGGCGTCCAGGGGTTCTCCAGTGTCGTATACGTCTTGTATCCGGTCTAATACCAAAACGAGACTCATCAGAAAAGCACACGAAACGCCATCGTTCTTCTGCCCAATTTCTGTGTTCAAGAGCCCATTGATACCGAATCCTACGATTGTGCATTGCTATAGGTGGTACCCGTAGCGGTCTTCGGGAATGAAGGTTCACTTCATGCAAGCGGTTTCTGACTGTTTGGTCGCTAATTAAGTTCCCTGAAGAGTGATGAAGCCTCACGGCTAACATCATGGCGGTTATTGTTGGAGCTCTTCGAGTTAAGATTTGAATGTATCGGTCTTGTCTCCGTGTGGAGCAGCGATACCGTCCTCCATGGCGCTCAGCCACGGTACCAGTGCTTCGGTAACGTGTCCAAAGTCGACTGATAACACTCTGACTTGTATTCAGAGCTAAAGCCACAGTACGTTGCCGGGAACCAGCTTCTATCATTCCCACGGCTCTGAGCATTTCTTCCCTGCTTAAATGACGTCGCCGACCCATAATAACGTTGGTTTTAATCAGTAGTAGCGAAACAGTAGCACTAATAATGTCTTCAATGCGTTGTATGTTTTTATAGGGAAAATATTGACAGCTGATTTTCATCTTTTACTCGAATTTGATTCACAGTTCCTGATTCAAATTATGAAATGCACCAAAAAGGATCCATATAAATTTATAAAATCATAAATTTATTACAAAGCCACATCTCAATCTCAAGAAATCCGCATAAAAATGCTTGATCCCTAGACACTTTTGATGTGTGTAATTTAATATAACACGACAAACGTCGTCAGAAAGTTCCCCTGACATTTTTTTGTACATTAATCTAACCACACCATAATTTTGTATTCAGTACCAATTAGGGTAGTGAAACTCCAACAAATTGCGCCCTCTCTACGAAGATACTGAGGGAGAGAATATTATGAGTGTCGCGTTTTTTTTAAAGGTTTCTTATGTCTACAATTTTTTTAGTCTTTGGCAAGGAAAATGACATACGTTTACTACTAATTATATATGCTAAATATAACAAATGGTAAACTGACTGATTGTTGATATAATTACGCACAGCCCAAACCGCTAGTTCCAGAGACATGAAACTTGGACTTGATAAATTACCACAGCCAAAACCGCTAATCTTTGAGGTATGAAACTTGGTGGATGTGTTCTTTGTCAAGATTCGGTAACACCTCATTTTTTTTTTTTTTAATGTCCCTCAGGCGTAAAACAATGGATAGAAGTTCGACATCCACGCTAGGTACGCGCATTACTTCCCAACTACTGCATCAAATTCGAAGATTTTTTGTGTAGCTAACTAATATCAACTTTAATCAGACCAAACGTCTTATTGTAACGCGTTTGTAAAATAAGTGACCAATATTTTTGCGACAAATAAAACAAAAAGAAATATCAATTCTATTTTTTTACTTAAAATTATTATCAACACCATAGAGTATAGATATAAAACAGTTATTTAAACTATAGACTCCTCTTTTTTTTTTTGTGAGTGGTAAATCATCAAATGACTGCTCCCGTCCTGGGTGCGGCGGGAGAGCGTGTCAGACTTTTACTGACTAAAACCCACTCATGTTCCTTCGATTGCCCTTTATGTTCCAGGGTCACGGTAACTATTATAAACATTCCGCAACCCCGTGAGGCGTTGGCCCTGTTGGGCCCCTTCCTGTGCTGACTTCTTCTCTTTGAGGCGCGCGTGGAACACTAACGCGCCGTCGACGCGGTCCTGGTCCTAGCCGGGCGGCGAGCTACCCATCGCTCGCCATCCGCAGAACCGTGCCTACGGTGGCCGGTCGTCTTGCGACTCTCGACGTCTTCGCCTGGGTCTTAGTCCGGGGCGAGAGGCTCGTTGTTGCCTCTCGCGCGCCACCGCTTCCTTCACCAGCACAACTGCTTCGCAGAAGGAGGCGACGGCATCCCATTGCATGCATCCCATTGCATTGCATGCATGTGATAGTTAATGCTTATGTATAGGCATAGATACATATAATATTAGTAAATAAATATATATAATATTAGTAAATAATAAACCTATAAATAATTATAGTAAATAACAGTCTCAAATGTTACTTTTAAATTAAACGAACAGCCAACGTTCGAGCGGTAACAAATAAGTATGACTCATCACTAAGTTGTTTGTTACCGCCTATAAAAGCCCCTGCGCCGACCGATCTGGGTCATTCTTGTTTGAGACGTTGAACGGTGCGGAGCTCTCCGAGATTGTACATAAGTTAAGTATAACTTCTTGTGTATTGTGATAATGCTACCTATATTTTAAAAGATTATTATGTACCATTATTTTAGATATTTTAGATTATGATGACTATATATGATATGATAAATATGACTATAATTTGTGTATTATGTACACTGTGTTCTTTGAATAATGTAACCGAATAATTGTAATATTTTATCAAGTTTAAAAGAGTGTTCATGGAGTTTCTTGCTGGCTCTTCTCCATTAGAACCTACTACTTTGGAACCAGCAAATAGCTTTTCGTTTAATTGAATAAATGATTTGAATTTTACCTAATGTTTATTTTATTTTAAAAATATATTAAAAATGTAGTAAATAGAAAGATTATTAATGATAAATTGCTTTTGTTTCATACAGAAGGCTTAGTTTCAATGGCAACTTAAACTTATAACCAAAACTGGTTTAAATTACAATAAATGCTTTTCACATGTTTGCTTTTATGTTTATATATTTAATCCTCCTTTTTAATAATCTAACATCAGAAGTGGGATAACCCATAGGCCCAATATAACGATTCTAATACTTATAATTCTATGTTTAAGGATGGATGCTGAGACAACTGGAAATCTTCTTATGGCTACCCGAGACGCTGCTCAACAACATCAGCAGAAGGATGTTGACATCGTTTCTCTGCTGTTCCGTGCGGATGAAAATGTTTTTGCGGATCGAAAAGTTGGTGTAATAGCATCGAGACACTTCGTGCTGATTTGAGGTGTGTGAAACTCCAGTGTTGAGATGGCAGCTTAAGCCGGTAAGGCCTTTAATGGTTTTGTGTATAATAATAGTTTTAAATTGTTAGAATAATGTTACAATAGGCCTTAAACGTATGTCCATATTATTCTACCGTTTTCGGTGTACAATTACTGATTACTACCTACGGATTATATAAATACAGTGTACGGATTATGTGTAGTGGTCGATATCATTGATACTAATCCGCTAAAAGAAAGTAGTCCAAAAACTTTGCAGGGCATTGTGCTATTTAATGATTACTATAAATATCATAAATGATGATTATTTGTTCAAAATATGAGAATATTATTACAGGAAGGTATTAGGCCCATCGTGGCAAAGATAATTGATTAAATAAACTTCCCTAGCAAGTGAGGCAGTTTATAAGTCTAGATAGCTACTTCCGATAACTTATTTCCAATTTCGCAAAAAAAAAAAATAACGTGAAATAGGAATAGGAAATCGAACAAGATGCGGCAAACAAAATTGTTCTAAAACATTTATCTAGTCCATCTGAACGTGTCAAAAGTTGTAGCTCATTATCGTCAAAAAAAAAGTTACCTGCAGAATCAAAATATTGTTCTTATGATTTCAAAAGTATACTATTTATGCGGCTTTGAAAATTAAAATCAGTTTTCGCACGGTCAGCGAGCCGGTCACCTATAAACTTGTTTACGTCTTAGATTTACACTTAGCCACTATTTTTTTTTGTCTCTTTCTAAAATAAAAATTGTTTAGTAGGTACTGTCCAAATAATCTTTTTGTTAAATTCTCAGAAAGTGAATTATTGTTACTTTAAGATTGCCTAGTCTCAAAATTTTTAAGATTCCGCCAGAACCGACGATGACATTTGTCATAAAAAGGAAATAATCAAAGAATTTTATGGAGAAAAAAAATTGTAGTCGTTTATGTCGACCACTAAATACGTCTTATTTAAACGGTCACATCAAATACTAATAATTTAATAAATGACTTGTCACATATTCTCACATAAAACATAGCCTGTCTATGTATAAAAAAAAAAAAAACACGTATATACATTTTACCCATTTATTATTCCGATTAACAATCATTTCAATCTGTTTATAACGATTATCATCGCATAAAAAAAAAATATATTAAACCTTAAAGGTTTTATGGACTAAAAGTTCAGGTATCCAAGTGCGAAAAGCCAGGTCAACAAAAAGTTCTGGTTCAACAGTCCAGGTAGACGTAAATGATAGAAAAATCGGAGTCCGGATAAAGCAATAAACACAACTCCAATAAAATCACGGAATCACTTTGTCGCCATTATTAATTTGTTTGATATTTTATTTGACAATTCGACAGTTACTCGATGTCCAAGTTTAACTTTTGCGTTGCCTACACTATAGTTACATTTATTAGATTAACGGTATCGATGTATAAATTTTAAATTATTGAATCAATAAAAATATGATTTTATACAGAAATAAAAGTATTAGCTGTTTATTATTTTAAATAAAATTCGAGTTACGAGTCGCTTCTTACATTGTAGGAAGTAATATTAATTTGAGTAGGTACCTTCTTATGATAATATTTTTGGCATAGTTTTGAAAGTGGAATTTCGTACAGATATCATTTTATTTTGGTATTGGTTATAATATTTCTGATTGAAAATTTTAGTTAGGAATTGTGTTACTATTTACAATTCCTAACAACGGCGTACTTCTATAGATTTTATTTATATTTTGTAATTCATAGAGTTTTTTTATGAATATTCATAAATAGTCCAGTATATCGGTCGCTACCGTGGTTAAATCATTTTCCTTTAATTTTTTTTCTGTAACTTTCTTAGAACCCCCATGACTAACACTGATGGTAGGGGTTTTTCAAGTTCATACTTTTTAAATTTTATATATATATAAAGGATAACAAATAGATTAATCACGTGAAAGTCATTTTATCATTCCTACATCAATATCTTGCTCTTATCAAAATCAATACTAGTTCCAAAATAATTAATTGTTTTACAAAATAAGACCTGTATGTGCTAAAAATTTCCAAATTTAGCCTTTTTAAAATATTGCACAATGAAACTCGTCAGATTGGCCAAGCGGATCAATTATTTATTTTCATCATTATGGAAGGTACAACAGTCGATTAATACCACAATTCAGAGTTCTACAGGTTTCACATCAATTAGTGTATTAATAGGCTGTAATGCTAATATCCTCTCAACCCAAGCCCATTTGAATGAAGTTAATAATGTGTTCGGAGATAACGTAGACTTAAGCGTCAATCGTGAACTAGCGTATAGGTTTGTGTACCGAGGCAAATAAATTCAAAACTTGATTTGATACATTAGGTACGGTGGAATAATAAAATTTTTGCAGTTGGTACGGTATATATAAGACTAGATTTAAAGATTCTTACGAAATATCTTTAGTCCTTCCCAATGACCATTACACTCTCAAAGGTCAAGGCAATGTAAAGAATGTTATTGTAGTAAAAGAAAACTCACGATTTTGGCCAAGAGAGTTGGTTGATAAAAACAATACTAGTTGAACATACCATTTAAAAGGAAATAATAATGCAGATAATTTGTGATTATTTAATTATTCAATGATAATATTATGATTATAAAAGCTTTATAATGTAACTTTATAATATGATTTATAAACTTTATGATGTTCTGTATTAAGGTCTTTTTTTACAACCTATGTTCTTTCATAAATAAAATGTTGTTAAAACATATACATGATACAAAAATAAATTCTATTTAACTTTTCCTTCAGAGACTGCTAGAGTATATCAATGCTAGAACCAATATGTCACATTGTGAATGAGTGAAAAATATTGACTTGACTTGAATTTGACTTTAAGTTTTATCAGTCCGAGTACCGCTGGTCGGCCTACTATTTGGTGTCAATTATCTCACAGGCAGCGGGTGAATGTGATTGACATGACTATGTAGTTGGCATTACTCCATAATTTTATCAGTCCGAGTACCGCTGGTCGGCCTACTATTTGGTGTCAATTATCTCACAGGCAGCGGGTGAATGTGATTGACATGACTATGTAGTTGGCATTACTCCATAATTTTATCAGTCCGAGTACCGCTGGTCGGCCTTCTATTTGGTGTCAATTATCTCACAAGCAGCGGGTGAATGTGATTGACATGACTATGTAGTTGGCATTACTCCATAATTTTATCAGTCTGAGTACCGCTGGTCGGCCTTCTATTTGGTGTCAATTATCTCACAAGCAGCGGGTGAATGTGATTGACATGACTATGTAGTTGGCATTACTCAATAATTTTATCAGTCCAATAACCGCTGGTCGGCCTTCTATTTGGTGTCGATTGTCTCACCAGCAGCGGGTGAATGTGATCGACATGTCTATGTAGTTGGCAAGCATACTCTGTTACCTATTTGAACCATGTCTATGCAAATGTTTGACTCGACTTGGTTTGACCTGACTCGACCTGAATAAAATTAAAAAAAAAAAGAGAAAAAACAAATATAATGGTCTTTGTTTTGTGTCATGTATATGTTCATTAATCAATAGCATGTGCCTAGACTAACATAGGAACACAATACTTCGAGGACGAAGTACTGTCAGTATGGCCGTGATAGTTAATGCTTATGTATAGGCATAGATACATATAATATTAGTAAATAAATATATATAATATTAGTAAATAATAAACCTATAAATAATTATAGTAAATAACAGTCTCAAATGTTACTTTTAAATTAAACGAACAGCCAACGTTCGAGCGGTAACAAATAAGTATGACTCATCACTAAGTTGTTTGTTACCGCCTATAAAAGCCCCTGCGCCGACCGATCTGGGTCATTCTTGTTTGAGACGTTGAACGGTGCGGAGCTCTCCGAGATTGTACATAAGTTAAGTATAACTTCTTGTGTATTGTGATAATGCTACCTATATTTTAAAAGATTATTATGTACCATTATTTTAGATATTTTAGATTATGATGACTATATATGATATGATAAATATGACTATAATTTGTGTATTATGTACACTGTGTTCTTTGAATAATGTAACCGAATAATTGTAATATTTTATCAAGTTTAAAAGAGTGTTCATGGAGTTTCTTGCTGGCTCTTCTCCATTAGAACCTACTACTTTGGAACCAGCAAATAGCTTTTCGTTTAATTGAATAAATGATTTGAATTTTACCTAATGTTTATTTTATTTTAAAAATATATTAAAAATGTAGTAAATAGAAAGATTATTAATGATAAATTGCTTTTGTTTCATACAGAAGGCTTAGTTTCAATGGCAACTTAAACTTATAACCAAAACTGGTTTAAATTACAATAAATGCTTTTCACATGTTTGCTTTTATGTTTATATATTTAATCCTCCTTTTTAATAATCTAACACATGCATGGCCTGAACCAGCGCCGGGCGCGAGAGGTCACCGCCGCCGATCGCCTCTACGAGGACAAGTCGATGCTCCGCCCATGCGCGGCACACCTCCACTGTGTGCTCGACCGTATCCTCCAGGCGACCGTTACTGCAGTGGTGACAAACTATAGACTCCTTACAGGAAAACCTTGATCGGGGCAGTACTCCGAATATTTTGAATAGAACCTCATTGGATCTTCTTGGATCTATAATTTAATAAGGGTTGCTGGCCTTCTTTCGACGAAAAAAGTTGGAAACGCCATTTGTTTTTCTTTTTTATTTTTATCTTTCTCGACAATTTATGGCCATAACCTATTTATTTTTTTAAATGACGGCCAGTTTTGAACGCAACATTAAAGAAAACGCTTCCGTGAGTTTTACTGAAACCTATTTGATAATTTTATTATCCTTCTCATATTACTATAATAAAGTTTCTGAGGCTTTTTGTTACTTGAGCCGCGGGGGACAGCTAGATATACAGTGGTGGTTAACAAATTAGGGACAACGTGATATAACATAAGTAACATTTAGTTTCTGATTCCTATAATTTAAGTTTTGATATAAAACTAAACCAATATCTAAACAAATAGACATAGTAATTAAAGAAATGAACTAGGTATAAGTAAAATATATATTCATCAAAATTCAACTTAACTTCTTTTTCATTCTATTCGAACCCTGGACAACTAATTAGGGACACTTAAGACAACATTAAAAATAATTACTCCAGAGAGCAATAAAGGAAAAAATATGTTTATTTATTATTCAATTAAGCTTAATGCGTCGTTCCGTAATACAAATCAATATCCAGAGTGATGGCTTAAGTTTGCCATTACCATGTAACAGAGATCTGAAATCAACGCAATCTAAATGTCACATTTTCTTTAGTGATAATGTCCCAGCCTTCTTTAAAGTTTTTACAGTTGCTTTTTAATAGCTAGATCATTTACACCATTTTTTAAACCGACTGTTCTTTCATAATCACACCACAAAATGTTTCCAAGCATTTAGGTCTGGACTCGAGGCCGCCGGCCAATTTAAAACTGATACGTACTCATCGGTAAGTAATGTTCAAACAGATAGTGCAGTATGTTTTGGGTTGATATCGTATGTTCTTCAACATAAGGTAGTATGATTGCTTGTTGCATTTCTCTTTATGAAATTGAATTTAGTGTGCCTTTAATTTGCACTAAAGGTGCCTCACCATTTCCAAAAAACCAACGCACTAGTTTTAGGTTATCTCCTAAATGTTGAACTTGTTTTTTTGGTATATTTTGGATAGGTTTTTTTTAGGGCGCCGTTAATACTGCCTGCCATCTGATGAAACAAAATTAATCTGCGTCTTGTCCGAAAATACAACATTTCTTCATTGAAAATAAGTCCCAATATCGGTACCTCATAACTAGGCCAACTGTGGCGAGTCAGTATTTTTTTTATAACACAGGAACTTTTTGTACCACCGGCACCGTGCCAAACCGCTTAGCTTCAACAAGCTGTCGACGAAAGGTTGTTGTAGATTACTTTAGCGCTATGTTCCAGTCCAAACACCAGCACTCTTTAGATCTATAATCAATACAAAGCCCGTAAGTGGGTCTTTTCTCGCTGCAATCACCGTTTCGCGTTTTTTTTGCATAGTAGATTTTCTTTTTGTTTTTTTGTAGTTTTAAATGTTTAAATGTATAATTTCTAAATAAAGATTACAATTGTCCTGTAATGAAAATGATCAAGTATTGAAATTGTTCCATTATAATGATTTTCATCATTATAAAGGAACAATTTCAATACTTGATAATTAATATGGCTATTTACGATAATAAACAATAATAATTATTTTTCGCCTTGTTTTACCACAACTTTTATTTCGCCCGATGTTTAATTTAAATATTATGATAATTATTTCAACAAATACAAAGTCAACGTTAAGACTCCTAACTAAATTAATAAAAAAAATTGAAATCCAGTCAGATTTTATCCCTACCTTTACCTAATACCTTTGTTTTTGTCCCTAATTAGATGGCCAGCCAGAACACGCCACGATTTGGTTGCAAGAGGTTTGTTTTTAAATTAGCTAGTACAAAATATTCTTATCATGCATCGCAACAATGCTTACAATTTTCAAGAATTCTTAATATTGATTAGTATTTCATAAAATTAAGCTGCTCAATTTAGTTTCTCTGATTTACCATGGACATGAAAATTAAATTTCGCCTTTAACTTTTGTTTGTCCCTAATTAGTTGGCAAAGGCAAAGCTCAGGCTGGGCTTACTTGATTGAAGGATCTAGTGTTAGACTGCTGCAGAGCTGGTCTGGAGTAGTGTCAATGACGTAGGTATAGCTCACAGGCCGGCAGACGCGTCGAAGTACCGCGCTTGCACGCCGTCGGGATGGCATTTTTTGCGTGTAATGCAGGCCATAGCTGGAGCAAGTAAAGATGCGGGTTACACGCGTGAGTAATATGCGCAAGCTATTTCTTCAAGTTACTGAGTCACTAGACCCGCACATGTTTTTAAGGGTGCTTGTACACGGTGCATGTAGCTTGCGCATGTTGAGGCACTTGCGCGGGTTATATGCATCGTAAACATATCGTTTAAAAACATGTGCGGGTCTAGTGACTCAGAAACTCGAACAAATAGCTTGCGCATATTACTCACGCGTGTAACTCGCATCTTTACTTGCTCCAGCTACATGCACCGTGTACAAGCACCCTACACAATATGTTTACGATGCATATAACCCGCGCAAGTGCCTCAACATGCGCAAGCTACATGCACCGTGTACAAGCACCCTTATACACAATGGTTATGCATGAATATGCTATCGTCAACCTGTCAATCGTCATGCAAAACCAAGTTTCATATTGTCAATAAAAGTCAAAATTCAAAGGAATATTTATAGGAATTTATGAACTGTCAAAGAGTCGGTCAGTTTGTCAGAAAGGTTTTAAAAAAAAATTAAAAATTAAAAATATTTATTGGAACAAAAACTAGTTTACAATATTGTGTACGTTAACGACCGCATTAGTAAGGAATACTGTGTCGCGGCCATTAGCGCCCACCTCTAGGAGGGAGACGATAGCGTTCCAAACTTTATATTAACAAACATTTTTTTTATAGATTGGAAAATAAAAATAAAAGTAAAAAGTTGTACAAAAAATAATAAAAGCTTAAGTACTAATTACAATGTGTACAGTATTAGAGGAAATGTGAGTGTAGTATGTTAGTGTATACGGGTGGGTTGTAATGTGAGTGTGTCTATGCGAGTGAGTTAATGTGTGGTATGTGTATGCGTGTGATTGAATGTGTATATAAGGTATGTATGTGTAAGTATATGTGTGTCTGTCTATTAGGTGATTTGGAAGACAATGGAATGGAAGAGATATTAATCATTTTTCTTGTTATATTTTTGCGAAATGTTCAAGCACTTCATAATCCAGAGAACTGAGCCACTCATGAGTTACTGATTTACACTCACGTGAAGTGAGTGGGTAAATATTTAAAATACGATTTATTTTGTTATACAAAATTGGGCTTAGGAAATAGTACTGTCGTCTAACTATTACAATGCTAGCTGGTACTACAGGACAAACATCAATAGGCCTACGTTTCCGATTTCTCTCGTTGCTAAAACTCTGGTCGAATCTTAGTTCTGAATGTTTACGTAGGATTGTGTTCAGAAGAAAGCTGTGTCTTACCCTAGGTATTTGCAACAGAGCATACAGTTCATCAGTCGGAAAACGGACTGGTTTGTACAACATGACTTTCAGTACTGCTCGCTGCGCTCTTTCTACACGAAGGTGACGCTTGAATGCTTCAATTTCAATCTCACCGAAATTCTAATCCGTTTCAGTTTCAATCCCAATATACGAAAAATAGGCACTCTCGAACAAAATAGAGATTAAAATTGAAATCGAGTGCCTTATCGTATGTAACAGAAATGTGGGTTAGAGCCATATACAATGAAACATAAACTCCCTAAAATAAAAGTTATCAATCATACAAATAAGTATTATTACCCGACTGCTTAAAAGAAGGTTGTTTTTTTTTAATTATACCTGCACCGATCGATACCGACTGACCGTAGCATTTATTAATGTTTGTACCCTTCTTACCTCGTATGTATTACATCTTCATAAATTCATCATCACTGGTGCTGATTCTCTTGTTCACAAACTAACCAAAATTTAAGTTAAGTGCGTCTTTCTCTTTCCTATTCATTAAGAAAAGGACAGAAGATACATATTCGTTTAGTCCTGCCAAATTAGACAGCGCCTGAAGAAAATTGAGTGCGGCTATAGATGTTTCACATAAAAGAAATACAAAACATCAACTTCAACTTCATCTCTTATGGCCTTTGTGGAAAAGACACCACAATTCTGCCAATAACAACATAATAACAAATAACATTGTTGACATTTAATGACATGCCATATAACAACAACAATGTTCACGTGTTATTGGCAGAATTGTGGTGTCTTTTCCACAAAGGCCATTAATTAAGAGTTGAAGTTGAAGTGAACTTATTTTTCTACATTTGTTGGGACTCTCTGTCCGAATTCTAGACTCCGAAATTGATTGCCTTTTGACCAACCCTCGCTTGAACATAGCGAACTGTACTATAGACCGGATCTGTAAACATTGGTTTATTTTACCAATTTGGCCCAAATTTGGCCAATGCTGAGAACTGTGATACTTTGATTCGTGAAACCTTGCTATATACTCTAGTTTATGGCCAAATTCCAGCCCTGGAACTGATCAGGCCCAAGTATGTATGGGTATGGAGTTTGGTTTTGTCCTTTCGGTTCGAATTCGAAATTACAATTGGAATCGAGCGTCAAGAGAGCACTCGGTTCATAGAGCTCGACGGCCGCCACACACTCCGTGATGCATGTGCAATTGTGCATGTATCATTACGTAGTGTAAAACAAAGTCGCTATTTGCTGTCTGTACTGTACCTATGTTTAGTTTGATCTATAGAACTAGGCAACATCAAAATGATGAGGTAAATAAAGTGAGGTTCAGTGTGTATATGCATTTTACACAGTAAAGGTATTCGTCTGTTCTCGATTTTCAAAGATTTGAAATACTTACCGAAAGTGGGATTAGTCGCTAGTAAAATATAAAATCATAAAATATCATTTTTAATATTCGCTTGGTGGCAAGTAAAGACATCATACGAAGATAACTGCGCTGATTTACCACAGACTTGCTAGGTTTTGCATCTATGTACATGCATTTAACTTTCGTGCAAAACGTAGCACGCCATGGCTTTATTATTTTCATTAACTAGCCTGTACTGTTCCAATACTCGGCGAAGGCCCTCTATTCCTTCCATCTGTCACGACTTTGCGTTACCGTAACGTCTTACCAATCCTTAAGGAAGCCGACGTAGTCCGCTATCTCCTTCGTGGTCTACCGCGTTTCCGTCTCACCATTTCAGGGCACCAATCTTGGGCTCTACGGGCTCATTTATCGTTCGACATGCGGCAGACAAGATCAGCCCAGTCCTATTTTAGTGGAGCTTTTGAGCCACGTCAATGATTTGTGTTTTGGAGCTCAAGGTAGTGATCCTTACCTCGTAAGACTCCCATTGCAAGACAAAAGTCTCTACTTATGCAGAAAAGACACGGGCTACATTGATCTTGCTTGATCAAAGCAGATTTCTGATTTTATTGAAGACTAGCTTTTGCTCGCGAATTCGTCCGCGTAAAATAATACTTCCCGTTCCCGCGGGATTTCCGGGATGAAAACTATCCTTTGTTTTTTCTCGGGTTCCAGATAATATATATAAATCGGTTCAGCGGTTTGGGCGTAAAGAAGAGACAGACAGACAGAGTTACTTTCGCATTAATAATATTAGTACGAAATTAGTACGAATTAGTTCAGCTTTCTTCACAATGTATAATTCTTTCACTAATATCAGTGTTGTTAAAAAAACCATTCGCTTTTACGCCTATGTAAGGCAGCTTAAGGCAATGCAGGCAGTGGCCAGAATATTATATTTTGGCTTAAAATGATCATTAATCATATGGGTCAATATCAACAAAGTGCATTTTCTGTCAATTTTGGTGGCGAAGATTTTTCTTCAGTTTTCGTGAAAAATAAGTCCCTGGTATTAAAGTAGTAAGTCAAAGCTAAAAGGATCTTCAAGAGGGACTAAGATAACTCGATAAGTTTTCGAGATATCTTAGTTTAAAGTTTAGTGTCGCCACCAAAATTGAAAACTGCCCACCAAAATTAGAAGTGCCCACCAAAATTTAAAATCAGTACACCAAAATTGAATTGCTTTGAGCAAATGAACCTTAATGTAACTAAGTTAAGGTTCATTTGCTCAGAGCAATTTTGGAGAACCAATTATGGGTCAATGGTGTCAGCGTAGTGTGTTACGCTGACGACATGCTTGTCCTAGTCATGGACAGGATCATCATCTGGGACTCGAGGTGGTCCTGCACAAGCCCGAGGCCATATGTTTTCATGGCCGTCGGCACCGGCCACCTCCAGGTTCTCAGATAACGGTGGGAGGGGTTCACATCGGTGTCGAGTCGACAATGAAGTGCCTGGGACTTGTCCTCGACAACCGATGGAACTACACGGAGCATTCTAGACGTTTGGCCCCCAAAGCGGCTCCTGCCCAATCTGGGTGGTCTCTACGCGGGGGCCGTGCGTTTCATGGCCCTCTTCGGGGCTCCGGTGTGGGCGCCCACAATCTAGCCTTGGCTCCGGCCCGGCTTCTGACGGCGTTCCAGACAAGTCCCATGGCGTTTCAGATGGTGCAGGGATACCGCACGATTTCTTGCGAGGCGCTAGCCTCGTTGCCCGTGGGATCCCGCAGTTGAATCTGGAGGCAACAGTCCTTGCACACACGTACCAGTGGCGCATGCAAGTGTATCGTCGGGACGAAGTCCCGCTGCCGCAACTAATCGTAACGCGGCGCAAAGAGCTCCGGCGAGATCTCATGGCGGAATGGAGACAGCAACTATCGCACCCCAGGGCTGGGCATGCCGTAATAGCGGCGGTAAGACTCCTCTTTAAGGAGGCTGGAGAAGCGCACGGCGCTCTTACGTATCGCCTGCCACAGGTCCTCACCGAACACAGTCAGTTCGAGAGGTTCCTGTGTCGGATTCGGGTGGAGCGACGCCTGGGTTTCACCACTTGCAGTAGTCACCTGGTGGACACGGTCGAGCATGCAATGGAGGTGTGCCTAGTTTGGGCGAACCATCGCCGTGTCCTCGCAGAGGCGATCGGTGGAGGTGACCTTTAGCTTACGGCGCCCGCTCAGGCCATGCTCCGGGGCGAGACTGAATGGGAAGCCGTCGCCTACTTCTGCGAAGCAGTCATACTGGAAAAGGAAGCGGCGGTGCGCGTGTGGCAGCCCCAAGCCTCAGGCGTAGACGTCAAGAGTCGCAAGACGACTACCGGCCACCGTAGACGCGGGTGTGCAGACGGCGAGCGATGGGCAGCTTGACTCGTCCGTTCAGGACCAGGCCCGTGACTAAACGGCGCGTTTTATTCCACGCGCGCCTCTAAGAGCAGTCAGCACGTGAAGGGGCCCTCTAGGGCCAATGCCTGCCGAGGTTGCGGAATAGTTATAATTGTTACCGAGGCCCCGGAACATAAAGGGCAACATGAAGGATCATGAGAGGGTTTTAGTCAGTAAAAGTCTGACACGCCCTCCCGCCGCACCCAGGACGGAAGCCTAGTCTTTTTTTAACTAGCCTTTCGTCGCGAGGCTGTTTGACATCTTAAACAGCAACAAAATACACAGATATTTCAATTAAACCTAAACAACAAAAATTCTATTAACTTTTTTTTAAGACACCTACACTTTAAAATAAACCTTGTCTAATAGCCTATCTAATCTGATAATAAACTTTTAGATAAAGTTAAATAAAAAAAAACTTAGAAGAACAGGAAAAACTCACAAAATTTCAATCTAAACTTTATTTTTGAAACATCAAAACCTAAACAAAACAACATTTTTTTTTTAATAAAAATTGTTGATAACTAAAAATTAATAATCCGTGGATCCACCTAAGACTCTCCTGACACATCTGCAGCGGTTCTGTATACTCAAAACAAGGGTGTCAATATCCTGTTGTGGAATACTGTCCCAAATTGCGGTTTCTGAAGCCATGAGGACCAGTCAGAGCGTTATATCCGGGCTTTGGTCACGTTATCGTGTCACGGGGGAAGTGGTGGAACGGCACCGAGGACCTCAACGCATTAAAACACATGTACAGGACCGATTCATAGTAAATGCTGCACGAAGTCCACCAAATGTAACGGCAATGCAATTGGTTCAAAGTCTACAGAGAGAGTATGGTTTGCTGGTAAGCGGTCAAACTTTGAGAAGACGACTGCATAAAGTCAACCTACGTACTCGTAGGCTGGTTCGGGTACTAGCACTAAGGAGAGGCAATCAATGAAGAAGATTACAATGGGCTATTGCACACGAAAACTGGAACCATTCTCAATGGTCACTTGTGCTTTTCACTGATGAATCCAGGTTTGGATTTCATCCTGATTCGCGAAGAGTACGCGTTTGGAGTGAACCTGGACGTTGGAATCGACTGCAGCACCTACAACAAGTTCATGCATATCAAGGTGGCACGATTATGGTTTGGGCAGGAATTCGTCTCGGCGGTAGAACGGACCTCGTTTGGATACAAGGCAATGTGGCTGCTCTAAAATACCGAGATGAGATGCTAAAGCCTGTAATCTTGCCCCACAGACAACAAATGGAACAAAACTTCCAGCTAATGCACGACTATGCCAGTCCCCATACGGCGCGTATCGTCACAAGTTGGTTACAACAGCATGATATCTAAGCTTAAGACTGGCCTGCACAATCCCCTGACTTAAATCCTATTGAGCATGCCTGTGATATGCTTCTGAGAAGAGCTCTTAGGAATTTCCCTGAAGATATTGAGGATGAAAACCAGCTTTTCTTGCATCATAAAAGGACTTTGGACAGTATTCCACAACAGGATATTGACACCTTGTTTTGAGTATGCAGAACCGCTGCAGATGTGTCAGGAGAGTCTTAGGTGGATTCACGGATTATTAATTCTATGTTTTCAACAATTTTTGTAAAAAATAGTTTTTTTTGGTTTAGGTTTTGATGTTTCAAAAATAAAGTTAAGATTGAAATTTTGTCTGAGTTTTTCCTCTTCTTCTAAGTTTTTTTTAATTTAACTTTATCTAAATGTTTATCATCAGATTAGATAGGCTCTTAAACAAGGTTTATTTTAATGTGTAGGTGTCTTAACAAAAAGTTAATAGAATTTTAGTTGTTTAGGTTTAATTGAAATATCCCTAGACACTTTTGATGTGTGTATAAATATATATTAAATATATTTAAAATGCCACCTTTAAAATAGGTTTTACTAACTGCTAATTACATAACATTTATCAGTTTACTAATTAAACTATCTTGCAACGTTAAAACTGGCTCAAAAGGTACAAACCACGTACAAAAAATACATATTTCAAACTTGGTGGGTCGTTTTCAAAAAAAAAGCGTAAAAATGCCACCAAAACCACCAAAATTGAACCACCAAAATTGAAACCAGGCATAAATAAAATCTTTAAAAATAAGGGTTTAGAGTTACAATTCAAATGATATAATTAACTAATGCGTAACCCAAATCACTACATATAACGTGCAGCTTATTATCTAAAACTCTTAAAAATCAGTAGTAAATCGATCCACCAAAATTGAACAATTCTTGTCCCCCGTGCCATACAACATCTCAGCACTAATCACACACTGTTCATCGCAAGCGCCGGCACACGATAGAGAGTAAGTGAAATAATTTAATTAAATTGATCGCATATGCACGAAACTTCATGATTTTGTAAGTTGAACAAATGCTACCAAAATTAACATATTTGCTTGGACAAACTTTAATCGAATGTTCTGTGCTTTTAAATTTGGTTTTTTTAACATGGATTATATGTTTTTTAATTATTTATCTAATGCACATACTAACGAAATCGATTATTTTTGATCTTTGCTTAAATTGTTACCTAGATGAATGCAATTGTATAAAAAAATGGAACTGGGACAGGCCACCAAACTTTAATTTTAGAGGATATTTTTTTTTCTCTTCCTATATATAGACATATACAGGGTGTCCCACGGCTATGCCACATGGAGGGAAAGTACCTTAAATCTTGTAGATAGAACATTTTACTGAAAGAAGACATTATTTAAATTTTAAAAACAATATAAATTGCATTCATAGATTTTTAAATAATTAAATGGTTGGGCCGGGAATCGAACTTGTTCCTCGAGAAAAAATAATCAACCTGTAGTTTTATCATACCAATCAAAAGGTTTCATCATAAGGATTATTTTTTGCTAAATAACATAGTGTCACAAATAAAAGGAAGACCGTGAATTTTAACATTTGATGTAAAATTTTGTTCTGAAAAGTTAAAAGCTTACATTGCCGTAAGGACATACAATTGACAATCATAACTACTTATTACTAATTAATCAACCCACTTGAGTAGTACGCATCATTTAAATAAATAAATATCCACCACAACAAGACCAAAAAATTGTCAGGGAACGAAATAATCAAAAGTTATCACTTGTATTCAAGAAGAAGGGACTAGTTTTGAGCATTTGGAAATTTACTAATTTTGTATTAAAAATGTTAAAATTCATGGTCTTTCTTTTATTTTTGACATTATGTTATTTAGCATAAAATAATCCTTGTGATAAAGCCTTTCAAACTGTAGGATAAAATTACAGGCTGATTAATTTTCTCGAGTAACAGGTTCGATTCCCGGTTCAACTATGTAATTATTTAAATATCTATGAATGCAGTTTAAAATGTTTTTAAAATTCAAATAATGCCTTCTTTCAGTAAAATGCTCTATCTACAATATTTAAGGTACTTTCCCTCCATGTGGCATAGCCGTGGGACACCCTGTATACAAAAATATATGTGGCCCTAATTGAACCAAGTTCCGTAGTTCACTATAAAAAAAACATAAGAAAAATCCTACAATTTAACACCTTGATTCTCAACGTGGACACGTAAAATTCACCTCCGGGATATTCACCCATATTATACTCGAGTCACCAACAAACCTTTGAGCTACGTGACCTGGTCGTGAAGCTTAAAGATTTTTGTGAAAATTGCATTATTTCCAAAAAATAGTTAACAATCGTTTTCCACAAAGTCTGTCTCGCTGTACTCATTGCATAGCATCTCTTAAAACTAAGAGTATACCTAAATACTAATGTCCTGCTTGTTAAATAAATATTTACAAACATGAAATCTCTGCTTCCAAATAAACTGAAGAAGTCACTCGCCTACGGATATAGAGATATCGCACAGGCAGCATTCTTTTATGTTGATGAGTCCACTAATTTCGACAGGCTTATTAAAACATATACAAACCCTAATTTGGAAGTTCGGCCTAGATCCTGTGTAGATGGTAAGTTAATACCGCACAGCATGAAATACAGACTTAACTAAAGCGGAGATATCTCGTAAGTAACTAATAGGCTTTTGAATTGCGCTATAGCTGGTGGGATGTGAAAATAATGCAAGCCGATTAGTTGCATAACACTCTTCCTCTTCTCTCGGCTTTAGTCTAATCCGGCACTAAGGATGATTTACATTGATACAGTAGCTGGCGCCAGCAGCACTAGAATTCGGTGCTTGATCAGCACTGGATAGGATCGAAACATGTTATCAGTGCTAATCCAGCGCCGAAATCCACTTATGCTGGCGCCAGCTACTGTACCAATGTAAATCAACTTTTAGTCCTGTTTTTTATCAAAGCGGAGAGGAGAGGAGATGTCTCCCAATAGGATAATGTATGTGCTGAAGCAGCTGAATAATGTGTGTTACCCTGCTAAGTGCTGAGCTATGAAAATGACGCAAGCTGATTGGTTGTATTTCACACCTGTGCTTCTCTCTACTTTGGTGGTGTCCGGCCCTTATAATGGACCAGCCGCTTAGTCAGCCTAATTATTTATTAACCGACTTTAAACAGGAAGCCTTGGGCTAGTCTGGG
This sequence comes from Athetis lepigone, assembly GCA_033675125.1. Classification (NCBI taxonomy): domain Eukaryota; kingdom Metazoa; phylum Arthropoda; class Insecta; order Lepidoptera; family Noctuidae; genus Athetis; species Athetis lepigone. The sequence goes on along the minus strand of CM066219.1, from coordinate 25,287,479 downwards.
ACCAAAAGCAAGCCCATAATAATAAAAAAAAAGAGATTCTCAATTTTTCGGAAACTTTATTTTGTGCATCTTTGATGTTTACTTGTAAAATCCCAGGAGTGATTTAGAAAAAATCTTTTTGTGTTTAAGCTTTTGCTAAGGGCATTTGTTTCACATGGCCCCATATTCATCAAGTCAGAATCTGAAGACATGATCCACAAGAAAACGAAGGAAAACCATAGATATGGTTTTAACGCACAGCATAGCATTTTGAGTTAAATGTTCAATATTGTTTAAAACATAATAGGTTAGTAAACAACAAAAAAGAGGGGTTAGTAATACGAATTATTGAATTTCGAATATTTAATCACAACACATTGGCATTAGAAGTTAAACATGTCATCAGATAAAATAGTGGTCTTGAACAATAACCAGGAAAATATTTTGATTAATTATTTATTATTTAGGTCCTAAGTCCTAACTGTTACAGTTAGCTTGATTAAACGGTAGATAAAACCATACCATGGGTGACGAAATTTTTAAGGATAGTACTCATATTAAATTGCGAAATCCGGAAGAACATGCGGAAATTCACCCAGATCACAAATGACTATCGCTAACCGGGTCGTTGCCACTTAAAACCGGCTCATGAAAGCTCTTATAAATGAGAGTCATCATAACACAAACTTACAGCAGCGAGTTATATAATGTACATTCAGAACGTATGCTACACATATTGTTAAAAGGTCACGTCACAAAATATTAAGTTAAACACAAAGTATTTACTTACAACACAACATATTTATTAACGCGTTATTTTTTTGTCTTCATATTTGTTGTTTTTGTTATCTTAATTAATAAGGTTTTTTAAATAAAAAATAACAATTGCTTTTTCCTGAAAAAATCAGTCCAACTTACAGAATTGTTGTGCTTAATACAGAAATTAGATACTAGTAGTTGTAGATACTAACGAATCATAACAAATACGACACATTTTCTGATAATGTTTGCACATTAATATTTTCACAGAACAATATTTGTTTGACCTATAGGTGGTCGTTGGCAAGTTTAACGTTTGCACGCTCTTCTGCGATACAAAATAAATTCATAACTTAGATTATATAACTATTTTAAAACATTGGCAAATTCAAGACTAGTTAAATATTAAAAGTAGTTTATTTTTAGGAATATACTAGTTAATACTAATTTTTATTTTAGTGCCTGTAGTATGTACCTGTATACAAAGAGAAAATTTGTAATATATTTCTTAAGAATCTATATAATATGAGCTTAAATACTAACACTCATAGTAAAAGACACATAATATATTGTGTAGTTTTATTAATAATTATATTTTTTAATTGTTTTTAGTGGTGCCCGAGTACAAAAAGCATGTTAATCGATTCACAATTTGGCACGTTTATTTCACGGTTCCACTTTACCTGGAGGAATTGTCAAAATATTTGGGTATTCGATGCAACGCACTATGAACCTTACTCCATTAAGTCTAGACTATAGTTTGTAAACGTCAAGTACGCCAAGTTAAGTTGCACTATAAGTTGTATTCATTTAATAAAGCAGACACCATAGTGCAACACCTATTAGAAGTGGATGGTACATGGACGGTCCACTTCTGACCAGATACGGGTCGTTCTGGAGTTGGTAACCTGCCTTCTTCGCTTATAAAATGATATTGATATATACTAAATATTAGTACTGCTTAAATCTAACACACAAGGACTTAATCTGATGTGGACACGCAGTGTGTGCGTGCTTACATGGGGCAACTGACAAGTGACTAGAATGATGGATTTAGTGTAGAGTCCTAGACTGACGATGATTAATGCAAAAAAACAATTCATAAGAATCCAAATAGTAAAAACTATTACACATTATTAATACACATACTGTCTTAATCCTTCGAATACACGTGATTCGAGATACAATAGAAAGACAATAGCAGCCTGATATTCCAATATCCGGATAAACGGATATTCCAAAATTTATGTTGAATTTTTGGTATATTGTTTAAATGTAGTTAAAATATATATTTATGTAAATATGAATTGTTTTATATTATCTTCAAAAGGAGAAGTCATTCGTCAATCATTATGTACTGCATTACACAGTTAGTATCATTATTAAGGGTAGTGTATAATCCCGACTTTCTCTGTAAAAATCAAATAGGGTGCCCTATAGGGTGATCAGTAGTGGGCAATCACAGCGTAAGTACATCCCGATTTCGCTAAGGGAGTTGGGACAGCGCATAGCTAATACAATCACCATACCCCGACTACTCACTCGGCTTAAATTTAATAGCCCCGATAATTATAATAGTATTAAGTCCCGATAACTTACAACTCAATTTAACTCTTTGTGGTTAACATTTTAACTTTACATTAATACTTTTACGTTAATTTTATCATGTTTTCACAACTATTACGTGTTTTATTTCAAATCTTTTTGTTATTAACCCGAAGTGTAAAGCTACTTTTGTTGCCGTCCATATCGATGAATAATTATTTATAAATTATATATAAGTATAATGTAACTTTGTTAATGATGCTTAAATATATTGAATAAATAAGTGATAATAATAAATAATAATAAATAAGTGCCGTGTTAAGCCAAAAAGAAGTACGTTTAAAATCTGTTTTATTCTTCATTGATTCCTTAACTTACAGTGAACAAGATAATGTTGAAAATTTGGTATAATTCTATTATCTAAGAGATCGTTGTAGTAAAATACGATACATAATATACTACTCAGTCCTGACTCAGTTTGACGTAGGTACCTAGTTATATAATAATAGAAAATGAGCAATCTTTATTCGGATTGATCTTTCAAATTGAGCATATTGGCATAAAAACACAGGATGTTATACTGACAGATGTTATCGCGATTTGATTCTTTCTTGCTTAACTTCTTATTAAAATATTTTAATGATTAATTGATGAGTAAAATATCGGTTAGTATATATATAAATAGCTAATAATTTTACTTTGTTATTATTATTACGAAAACGCACGATCAAAAGAAAATCTACAAACCTTTTTGGCTTAGTATGGCTGAATAATATTGATACAAAATATAATAATGTATAATTGACTTTAGACCAAGTATCACATAACAGCTCTGATTTTTTTTTTAAATTGGAGAAAACTATCTAAGTAGGAAAAGTGGTCATCAAGACATATATAGAAAACGATAACCACAAGAATTAAAACAAATCTATCTACTGTACTTTGAACTTAAAATAATTATAATCGTTTTTTTATTTAGTCTTCGCGGCGTCGTTTAGTTGTTGTAGGTTGAGACTCTGAGTTCAAGTCTGTTGACTCATCAGAAGACATTTCTTCGGCCAATAGCAGCGGGCGATACGGTTGTGGGCAGTGGATCAGTCTTCGTCGGTTAGATAACTGCCTTGCCGGAGGTGCTATAGGCCGCAGTGGAACCTCGTGACGAGAACGACGGTGCCCACTGGTAATAGTAGGATACAGATTCACTACGGGCATATCCTCGCTAGTATCGGATGAAAAAGATGAAATTGAGCTCAGACCTTCTTCGACCGAAGTCGAACTGTCGCTGGTGTCGCTGGAGGAGTCGGACGAATGTTCTACACCAGCCACAACCCGAACAAGCATTTTATCAAAATCGATTTTATTTGGAACTTCAACTTCGTGTTCAAAATAAGGTCCAACACCTTCTCCGTCGTCGCCCTCGTTTGAATGTTCGTAAAATGAAGGAGAAGGAAGAATCTCTTCGTCATTCATACTAGATGAATCAGCATCCGCCTTGAGCGGTTCTACTGAGCTAGGCTTTACTATTAAAGATTTTCGGCTGACCTGAAGTGGAGGTGAGCTCTCCCGTTCACTGCCGGATGCCTCTTCTTGCTTGCTCGCTTTCTCGCCTTCTGATTGATCATTGACATCTTGAAACGCCCCTGGTTCGCAATGATCTTGATTCATTGTGGGTTGAGCACTGCTATTTACTAATGAACCCATAAATTTATTCTTTTTTAATTTTATAAGAGTCTAAAACTTTTTCACTCTGTTTAATTTAGCCACTGATGCTCTGTTATAACTTAGAGTACTCAGATCACGGTGTTTACAATTTATTTAGGTATCGTTTTTGAGTAAAAAACTTCAGAAGTGACTGGATATCAATAAGTTTACAAGTCAACACAGTTACGTCCCTCTCCGCGGAATAAAGCGCAACGGGCGCTCGCTTCGGCGGATTTCCGACGACTGCATGCATAGCCGGCCCGGGATGCACCGGGAAACAAACAGGCATTCCCTGTCTCACCTTATCCCGGCAGACCCCGCGTCTATCTCATTTATTTTGAAAATTAATAACAAGGAATGAATAGATAGGTAGAGGTAAACACGCATTCGCAAAAATAATTAAATTAGTCATAGTTGTATATTTATATTTATAAATAACCAGCTATTGTCCGCGACTTTGTTCGCGTGAAATAGTTCCCGTTCCCCGGGGATTTCCAGGATTAAAACTATCCTATGTCCTTTCTCGGGTCTCAAACTATATCTGAACAAAATTTCATTCAAATCGATTCCGTAAGAAGTCTTAAAATCGGATATGATAAAGTATAGTGGTCTATTCGTAGTAAATTTTGCCATTGCTCATCCAATTACTAAGCACACATAGATGACACTTGGCAGGACATTGTAGACCCCTACAAGATGCACATAAAAGTTAAAAGTTAGACTCTAGAGTTCCTATTTTAAGAGCTTGGACCTAATAACCTCATTTTACGTTTACATGTATATCTTGTGAACGGGTTCCCTACTTGAAATCGAATGACGTGAGATCGAATAACACTTGCTCGAAAACGTTTGGTCGATAGTTCTTGAAATCGATAAATCATGAGCTCGAAAGTTCACTTCCTCGATGCATCAAAATCTCGAACGAATCATCGGCAGCGCGAAGGCTCATTGTTTGATGTATCAAAATCTCGAAACGTCATTTCTCGACCGATCAAAATACAAAAAATATGTAACCAAAGAAGTATGTGTTTTTTATGGTATTGATTGTTTTTTTTAACCTAGATGTTGAGAACTAGGGGCAGGGCGGTTATTAAGGGGGAAAAGTTTTCATTATTTTTGCGATACGTTTACGGACGCACCGTTTTCGAGATGTTTTATAAATCGATTAGATGGTCGGTCGAGAAATGACGTTTCGAGAGTTTGATACATCAAACAATGAGCCTTCGCGCTGCCGATGATTCGAGATTTTGATGCATCGAAGAAGTGAACTTTCGAGCTCATGATTTATCGATTTCAAAAACTATCGACCAAACGTTTTCGAGCAAGTGTTATTCGATCTCACGTCATTCGATTTCAAGTAGGGAACCCCTTGTGAACGGTACCTATGCTTTTTTCAAATTCTGTTTTTACACACATTATACACAAATGCAAAGCAACATGCATAAGAAATTACAACTCTGTACTAAACTAAACCGTTATATATTATGATTTTCATCAAATTGCCAAACGTTGCCGCAGCGGCAATTTGAATATCTCCGTAAATAGACGACACAAAAATTTCATTTATGCATACACATTTACCTCTCGTTACACACTAATTAATGTATGTATTTTTTTCTTGTAAGTTCATAGAAAAAAAAATGTTCCGCTGGGACAACGTTGTCCTGACGGAAACAGTTTTTGTTGAATATCTGCCGTATGGCTGGATACACAAATTTGAACTTAGCATACACATTTACAGGACGTCATACTCGAAATACTTGCAAAACAGAAATTTAAAAAATCGACACTTTTCCGCTGGGACAAGTACCAATGAGACTTTTCTAATTCATAATTATATATTTTCTAAAGTAATTTATCTTAGAAATCAAATTACATTGATAAAGAAAAACATCGTGAGAAAACCTTTACTCACACATAAGTTACTGTAATTTCAAAATCGCTAATCTGCAGAAGGACAGTAATAGGCTGCTATTATTATATTAATGCAATAGTTCCGATGTGTTAACGAAGAGTAGAATAGTATTAATCAAATAATTATTAATTACATTTATAATTTATACTTTAAATACTCCCGCTATCCGACAACGACATTGAACTGAACGACAACAAGAATGAACAATTTATTCAGTGATTGATTCAAGATCTGTAGACGAATGAATCTTGCTCTGTGATCTTGCTATATACAAATAATGACACAAATATTAACTTCAACTCTTTAATGGCATTTGTGGAAAACACACCACAATTCTGCCTCGACCATGTTTGTTTTACAATATCTCAAACGAAGAAAGATTTATAACAAAAATATACAAGGTGTATTTTTGGTCTTGCTCAACCCGTTAGGAGATGATTCTACCCATGAAAACAAACAACTTTTGTTATGGAACCAACTCTGAAATCGCGAAAAAATAATCAGCTGTTTCTAAGAAAAGTTCAATGCCCTCGGACTATAATGTATGAACCAGCTGATATTTTTTTCGCGATTTCAGAGTTGGTTCCATAATGAAAGTTGTTTGTTTTTATGAGTAAAATCATCTCCTAGCGGGTTGAGCAAGACCAAAAATACACCTAGTATATGCAATATGACTGCGATGGTCTCCTCCTTGTGAAGAGACCTGGTCCGTCAGAGCCTCGTTAGTGAATCAGCAGGGTGTACCACGTGCAGGCGAGGTTGGCTTTGACACTGGAGGTGATGGTAGGGCCACTTACAAATAAAAATTAGTTAAAAAAAAAACAAATATTAGTTAAAAGGAGTTTGGCCAACGAAAGATGTCCACAAAAAAGAGCGGCAAATAAAACAATCGACATTTTAAACGACTCGAGTCAAACCGAAATGGCAGCGGCCGGCAGCGACGCGGCGAGCACTTTCAGTGTGAAATAATTTTAAACTTTAACTACATACTTCAAAAACCAGTATCGCTTGAAATACTTAAAAAGGTCACGAGGCCGCCCGCGGTCGCCCGCGGCGCCGCGAGCGGCCGCGCGCCTTTCGTTTCTAGCGATGCCTGGCGGCCGCTGCCATTCCGGTGTGCGTTGTCCCTAAGTTGCGGAATGTTTATAATAGTTTATAATAGTATCATGAGTGGGTTTTAGTCAGTAAAAGTCTAACACGATGGACGGGAGAAATCATTTGATGATTCCCACTCCCCAAAAAAAAGTGACTAATTTATTCACACAATTAATTGAATAACGACGATGATTCTAGATTTAAGTGAATTAATATCATTGTTATACAAGAACTAAATTTAATTACTGCGCTTTCTTGTGAACAACTGCATTTGCTGTTCAAATTCTAATAATCCAAATGGGAAGGCGTTACAAACGAGTGCTGAAACCTTTACTACACAGGTGCGTTATTATCGAGAACCCTGTTCACAAACTAAACTTAATTAAAGCTCAGTGCATCTTTTTCTTTCCATGGTTATTTCCTTTTTATTAAGAAAATGACAGAACATAAAAAAATAAAAATGAAAATTAAAATGTCCTGTGAATTAAGATACGCCATAGATAATTAGACACTACTATAAGTGTACCAGGAACTGATGACAAAAATGGTAAATAAAATATGATGACAGCAACACTGGGGAAAAAGGATTAAAATGTTTTGATACTTGTATTTTTCCCTTAAAAAATTATTACACATATTGTTTATTAACAATACTAATATTATAAAGCGGAAAGATTTGTATGTATTTTTGTTTGTTACTCTTTCGCGCATAAACTACTGAACGGATTTTGATAAAACTTTACAGAAATATTACAGAATTATCGGCTATTCCGGATAAACTTAAAAAGGTTTGATGCACTAATTTAAACCGATAACCATGTTAATTTATGTAACTGGTCTTCGGCCGTGTAATTAAAATAAATAAATGAGTGACCAAAATAAAGATATTTTTTAAAAAAGAGTGATATTTATAGCAAGATATATATCTGGTTAATCCATTCTATTCCCCCGTCTCCGTTTTACCACCGGACATCCAGACGTACGGCAGGATACCACCCTTTCTTGGTCGATATTCCTCGAATCCGCACGCAGCGTTTTTCGAAATCCTTTATTATGCGCACCGCAAAGGAATGGAATTCTCTGCCGGCGCACAGTGTTTCCGGCCCATAGTAAGACACGGACAATATTATTTACGTTATGAATTCACTACTTGTCGTTCATATTGTGTAGGAAATATATGTATTTACCAAAATAACTAAAAAATACTATGCACTAGCTGTATCCTGCGGCTTTACTCGCATTAAAATGAAAAAAAAAACAGATATTTATCTATTATGTTATATCTGATAAAAATATCCTCTAAAAAAAACACACACTCACAATCTTTGAGTTATACATAGTATACAAGTACCCAATACTAGAAATATTAATGAAAAAGAATAAGAAAAAATAAAATAAAACAAAGGTAAATAAGTTTTTCTTGTAACATAATATTACATTTTTTACTTTGACTTTGTCTTGGTAGAGAGTGTCCTTTTACATATATTTCCTTCTTTACGATAGCAGATAGCTGCAGCAAATGACAATTCACTGCCACTTGCAATTCCCCTAAATGAGCGACTTTTCGACGTTTTGATCTGTGATCTGTCACATACTGAGTCAAAAGAAGACTTTGGACGACCTGGTCCGGGAAGTACTCCAGAGGTCTCAAATGTCTTTTAATCTAGCCAAACTGAATGCTTTGCATAAAATAAATCTTTCCTCCGACCGGCATCAAAGTATTTCACTTTTATTTTATTAAAAAGTGCTGACACCTTACTTCGGGTTGCATTTTGCTTGTTTGGAGGGCAATTTGTCTTCTTTATTTGTCAGAGGGAAATTCAGACCCTTTCGACTCCAATTCTTGACAGGATCTTGAAATAACAAATCCGCAAGATCGCGACGAGTAAATTTCATCACCCGCCCTACAAGAAACAATTAACAATAACAACCGGGGTAGCAAGTAGTAGCAAGATTTGTTATATCAATATGATTATATAAAGTCCAAAGATTATCTGGGATATTAACTTGTCATGGAAAGTAGCGGAAAACACCTACTAATAGCCTTGTGAATTTTGATTAAAGTCGTATTTTTGGTCGTTACTTCGAACTGTCAATATACATATGTTAAGTTTATACTAAAAGTCGATTAATATCACATTTAAAAGACAATATCTTGAACTTGAGAATCCATGTTGTTGATTATGTTAATAACAATAAGTATAAAAACAGTATTGGGTTAAAACACAATGAGATTTTCCTTCTATAAAACGTAGTTGTCGACAGCGTACTTTGTCAAGTGATATCTCAGATTTTTTATTAGAAAACTACCCTAAATTTTTTTCATTTCTATGACATACATATTCTTGTTTTAAAATCGGTTATTGTTTTTCATCTACTTTCAACTTCAAAAATTTCGTTTTTGTCCGTCCTCGGCAACACCGTGCGGCGTCTGTGTTTCCAAAAGCATATAACCCGGATGTATTCAAGAGAAGAGTGCATAGGCATCTTTTGGGTGAGCTCGCTCCATCGTAGGCCCCGTCTATGCCCTCGGACTAGTCTGGGACCAAGAGCAAGCCCATAAGTTATAAAAAAAAATATTATAAATGAGAAAATAACTATATGTCCGTCTCTTCTTGACTCCTAAGCCACTGAACCAAAATGAATAAAATTCAGTACAGATATAGTCTGGGACCCAAGAAAGGACAAAGGATATTTTCGTCCCGAAAATCCCCCGGGAACGGGAATGAAGTCGCGGGCAAAAGCTAGTATAAAATAAATTAAGATAAACCCAATCACTATATTAAAAGTACTTTATTTACACAACAAAAAATTAAAGAAATGGTTTTTCGTTTTGTGATTGGTGTCCCAGTTTGTTTAGGGCATTGACTATGGTAGTATTGGTAGTGATCGTCTCATAAAACAAGTCAAACGTCTTTAGGCGGCTCATGTGAATCTGACACCAAGGCTACTGCCTTCTTCATCTGCCTTCTGCAATAATTCGTCGCATAGTACAGTACACGCCCCTGTAATAAGCCAAAGTTATATGTTACGCAATATATATACATATGATAAACTCATATAAATGGATATGAAACAAAGAATCAACTTTAGCGAGTCATACTAACCAGTCAACGCAAGCACGCGGTCTAAAATCGAAAATTGCGCGTAAGCTACACCTTCTTCTTTACAGATTTCAGTACACATTATAAACAGAGCTTCTGGATTGTGACCGCGGTGGTTTCTTAGTAATTCTTTCACTTTTTACTAAAGATTTCATGAAAATAGCAAATGTAAACAAACAAACGTAATGTCACTTGACAGATGACATGACAACAATACCATATAAAAATCATTATTTGTTTTACTTTTTTTTTTGTCATGAGTTACTGGTACGCCTTATATAAACATGGCTACTAAAAAGACTTCAGGCGCTGAACAATTGGCTGGATCAGAACAGTCGTATAAGAAGCTATTTTCCTTTCTTTGATTTCCTTTATTTTGGTTTTATTTAAAAACCTTTCAATGGACAAGCGACAGCTGGCTGTCGGGCAGCTATTGTCTTTCTATAGTGTGATCGAAGATTTAATAAGTAGGTACATTTGGACGCAACTTTGACACAATACAGAAGAGATGCCGAAAATAAATCTATCCTACAGCATTCAGATAATAGTATACATTTCTTTCAGCTAGGTGATCACACAATATAGGCCATGGTCAGCGCCCGCGAGGTTTGTCCAGAGAATAGATGATAGGTATATTTATGTTACTGGTAACCCACGAGTGAACGATTGAATGAGTTACAAAAATTATATCTGTCACTGTCAAATTGACAATTAACTTGTCTTGAAAATCGCGTGAGGTTTTGTTTTGTAGTTTTGATAGAAAATTTAGTAAAAACAGTAACATTAAATTTTTAACAAAATGCCTTTGCAACGAGTTATAGCTTTGTCTAACATATTTCAGACTAATCGTTCCAGTTTCATTTTGTGTTCGAAATATCAAATTAAATCGAACCAAAATCATTATCAACGGTCGAACGAATACAGGTGAGTGGTTCTTTCGCATAATACGCAATTAATAGTAGTAAACAACATGCTTTGAAGCCAAAACTGCTTTATTTTTAACCCTTCAAAGTTAGAGGCTATTTTGTGAATCTTTGGATCGTTGAATGTAATGTGTTGTATTTGCTTTTAGAAGGTCGTGGTAGTACCCACTCTTATATCGACAGTTAACACTTCAGTAAACCTTTTTCTAAGCCTTATTTATTACACTTCAAAATCTATTAAATTCACGACATTCATATCTTGGGGGCAATTAAAACATGGCCAACTGATCCTAAATCAGGCATAGCCTGTACTATGGTGACCAGACAATGGTATAATATATAAGTATGCTTATATAACGTACAAGTACATAATAGGCTTAACAATCAGAGTCACTGACCGTTAGATCAACAGGCCAGTCAATTAGCAAATGACTGGAAATTACCATTTATCTTTTCTAATGTTGCACCATTTTAGTATTATATTAGTGATATCATCATTTTCATTGAAATGTCAATCAAAACAATACAGGCTTTAACAATTAACAAATAACAGAACCATAATACACTTTCTTGGCAATGTTATTAAATGTCTTATTTTTGTTGAAATTTATGTCATTTCTTGTTCAAATTACAGATGTCTCACAATAAACAGATTAAAACACACAAAAGTACTAAAAAGCGAAAAAGAAAAATTGAGAACATACGTCATAGAAAGATATGTAAACTATGTGAAAAACTATATGACTGTCTTAGAAAACCGATTTCCGACTGCGGTGAAAATGTACAGAGTTTTCAGTGTAGGAATCAAAGATTTTCTGAGGGATCTAAAGATGTTTATATCTTTACGAATAAAAGTCACAAAAGATCAAGGATTTAGTGAACTGACCAGACAAGAGATTGAGCTATTTCAAAAAATGCCATCGGACATGTGGAGGATAGCACCAGTTCTGATATTGTCTGCCGTACCATTCGGCAACTATCTTATTTTTCCTTTAGCGTAAGTATGATCTTTATACAAACATAAATTAATTACAGTTTAAAAACCCATCATGTCATTTTTTATGTCTCTAGCCTCTGTTTAAGACTTGAGTGGTATCAGTGAGGCAGACTTGTATAAGCTTTTAAAAATCAATTTTTATATATTTAGTATTTATCTCTGTTCATTACAAATTATTTCTGGAATGGCTACACTGATTTTGATGTGAATCGCACTGGAAAAAAACTGATGTTATTAGGTACTAGGTACTCTTTATAACATTAGAATTCCTTTAGTGAAAAGCTTTTATTGGACTACTTTTCTTTTTTGTGTTTTTTTTTGCATGAATCACTTTATCTATACTAATATTCTAAAGAGGTAAAATTTGTAAGTTTGTAGGTTTGTAAGTTTGTATGGTAATCTCTGGAACTACTGGTCCAATTTGAAAAATTCTTTCAGTGTTAGATAGCCCATTTATCGAGGAATGCTATAGGCTATATACCATCACGCTACAACCCACGGGAGCGGAGCAGTAACGAAAAATGCGGATGAAACCGCAGGGAACTAGTAATTAATAAAGTGATTCATGCAAAAAAAAAACACACACACACAAGAAATAATTTCCACAGCCATGAAAATAAAAAGACTGTATAGTTATTTTACTTTGATCATTTTACTTTTCAGATTTCTAAAGCCCAGAAAACTTCTCTGTTCCCACTTCTGGTCTATACAACAAAAACTGGAATTTTCGACGTTAGATTTGAAAGATCGCTTGAGGAATAATAAGCCTGTTTTCCGAGCACTTCAAGCCAAACTAGACTCAATATCAGACAGTGAACTTAGGGATAAATGGAAAAGAATTATTGGGTTATTAGGTTCTGGAGTACATCCTACCACAGAAGATATTTTATCTTGTAAACAATTGTTTGTGAGTGAACCGTACCAGTTAAGCAGCTTGACCTATGCTCATGCGGTGAGTTTTCATTGTATTTTCATGTTGTATCCTGGATTGGATGGTAGAGATTGTCTATTGTATTAATTAAGTCCACCCTTTGTGCATAAAGTTTAAAGAAATATTAGTGCCAATTATCTTATTATTCACAAACTAACCAAAATTTAAGTTAAGTGCTTCCTCTTTCCATTTCTTAACGAAAAAGACAGAAGACTTTCTAAACTAAAATGTATATTTTAGTTTAATCCTGTCAAATAAGACAGCGCCTAAAGAAAATTGGCGTATATTTGGCCGTCGCCATGTTTTTAATCGCGTCTAAATTATCTATGGAGTGTCTAAATTTGACAGGACTTAACTAATATTTTATCTTCTGTCCTTTTCTTAATGAAATGGAAAGAGTAAGATGCACTTAACTTAAATTTAGGTTAGTTAGTGAATAAGAGAATAGGCACCATTGTGTGGTGTGTTATAAATATGAATTTTAGCCTAAGTTATAAACTAAATACACAAAATACTGAGTCTAAAAATTCAGCTCATTTTGGTAACAAATCATCAGTTATTTTTTTGCTAGCTAATCAGACGTATTTACAATGATAAATAAATTGCCAAACGTGGTGCTAAGCGCAAAACTAGAGAGCTTGTTTTTCAAATATACCTAAAAGTCTGAGGAATTTTTTCATGGAGACAAATATTGGGAAACTTAACCAGATATAAGTGCAATACAAGAAATTTTATCAAAAGTTTCACAGGATCTTTGGAAACTCATCAATCTTTGGAAATTATTTATTTCAATGCTTTGAAATCAATACTATACTCATTGAGCAGGACAAAATCTGTCTGAGCCAGCTAGTCAACAATAATATTATTGTTCCTATATTTTGTGATAATAGAAACAATAAATCTATTATTAGGCTGAGCGCTGTGTACCTGTAATGCAACAAATATAGTTACATTAACAACATTGCAATGGCTTAAATCTAGTACAATAGTGTGACAATTAGCGAATTCATATTTTATTGAGCTTGTACAAACTATGCGCCTAGTTGTTCAACACAACTGAAAATGCTGTCGCGACCTGGTTCTAAGGGCGTGCGCTGCGTTAAGCGGGCGTCCGTCGCGGGTCTCCGCGTGGCGTGCTGTTTCATGTAGTGGGTCGCCCGTCGCACGCGTCGCGGGCGGCGGGTGCCTGCCTCGCGGGCGACGGGTCCGCGTGACGGAGCACGCGAGCGGAGATGTTTCTAGGAAACAGTACACTCGCGCGATCAAAATTGTACTGGCGGCGCGGCGCTGCGAGAGGCAGACCGTCGCGGGCGTCCGCGACGGGTTGAATTTGTCCGCGACGGAGCACGGCGCGGGTGCCCGCGACGGACACCCGCGACGGACGCCCGCTTAATGCAGCGCACGCCCTAATTTGCGTTAAGGTCATATTTATAGTAATAAACTAGCTAACCGCCCCAGCTTAGTAATAGGTGTTACACCGTGCCCCAAGGGTAAAGCTACTACGGGGCTATTGTAACTAAATAAATAACTTCAGGTTTTTAAGTCAGTTACAATAGCCCCGTGGTAGATTTAGCCCCGGGGCATCTTAGTCTTTGAAAAATCTCAAATATTATTCCTCTTGAACCACTCTCTATTAAAAAAAAACACATTTTAATCCGTTGCGTAGTTTTAAAGATCTAACCATACATAGGGGCAGATAAATGATAAATGTTTCACCCTTCAATTTAAAACATGTTTATCCGCTTCTCCGTCATAAAAGCTTCTGTCCAAAATTTTGATGTTTCTAGCTTGTTTTGACTATGCGTTGATTTTATCACCAAAAAGCGTTTCTCTTTATATATGATAGCTGACCCATGCCCACTTCGTTGGGCGCTAAACATCCGCTTGGCTAGACAAAAACTGAGATAGTTCGACTAATATGCATGATATCGATATAGTCCGGCTAATATGCATGATATCTTTAGCACTCACGAATAATGTATCTTTCTACCAGTGAAACAATTTTTAAAATTGGTTCATTACTTTCGGAGATTACCACATACAAACAAATGTTACCTCTTTATAATATTAGTATAGAAACTTATTAAGATTTTGCTACTTTCCTTCTTCGATACCAACAAGGGGTCTATGTGCAACCTTGCAAGATCTAATTTATCAAATAAAATCACAAAACAGTAAATGGAATCATGACCCATCATAAGCTTATTTTCCTACAGACATTTAAATACAATTAGGTCGACAATCGCGTAAACATGTATTAAAAATGTCACACTTCACGTCTTATTATTTTGACAGCTTCAAACGATTTGTCGTCGAAATGGGTCATGATTCAATTTTGTCGATAGTACATTGAATTGTATGATTCTACATTCATTAACATTAAAAGTAAAGTTGGATATATATTGTAATTAATATAAATATATGCTTGCGTTATCTCTGCCTGTTGACATTTGCATTGCATATTAAAATTGTTTGAAAATAAGTAAATAATCCATTTTCCTAAGTGTTTCCTGCCTACCTTGATTGTAATAAATTGTCGCTAATGGGAGAGACAATTGATTTGACATAGGACAGTTTTGATTGTTAATTTAAAACTAACCTGAAAAACTTGGCCAACTTGGAAACCACCTAAATTGAATTTTGAAAGGCATAGAAAGCTAAAAACTTGCGTGATCTGTTGTCTCTTTCTCTTGATATTTGCATTGCAAACTGTATGTGCCGTTGCTATGCTATGTATTAATGCTTTAAAATTGCGTCAATAAGCCATTTTACTTTGACTTTTTCCTACAACAAACTCTGATTGATTGAAGTAGGTAAGTATTGGGGGTCTCGGATCAAAGGAGATCCGAGCCCCCCAATACTCAATTCAAAACGATCCTTTTATTCAATTATCTCTATTCGAAATGATCTTTCTATTCAATAATATCTATTCGAAATGATCTTTCTATTCAATCATATCTATTCGAAATGATCTTTCTATTCAATAATATCTATTCGAAATGATCTTTCTATTCAATAATATCTATTCGAAATGATCTTTCTATTCAATAATCTCTATTCTAAATGATCTTTCTATTCAATAATCTCTATTCAAAATGATCTTTCTTTTCAAAAATCTCTACTCGAAATGATCTTTCTATTCAATAATATCTATTTATAATGATACTTGTATTCATTATTAAATGATACCATCAGTCAGATTGACTGATAACTGAAACAAATATATACTTTACACCAATGACGCATAATGCAATGGGTAAATTGAACCTATATGATAAGAAATTAAACAAAATATACAGATATATAAAGTTTTATTTACATTTTTTTATACATTTTACTTATCACGAGCACTTTTGTATATGTCGTCATTAAATATATTTTCGACAACATATTGAGCACATACACTAGCTCCACAGTTACATGATGCACTCTCTTGGAACTCCTCCACGTCATAAATTTGTAAGCGTATTATTTTAGATCTTCTACCCTTAGAAGGTTTCTTGATAAATGAATATAAAATATCATCACCTCGTCTTTTATTAGCGCTGCTACGAGGTGTATTTTCAAATTGGAATAGTTGAAACGGTGTGTTTCTTTCTGAATACTCGCTTACTACTCTTTGACGCATAGTTCTCTCAGGATCAGCTGGAGGCGGAGACAGTGGTGAGTATCCTGAGTTAGGGATGATAAGATCACCAGATTCCTGAAACAAAGCATTATAATATAAATCACACTGTATTTATCATTTTGATAAAAATACGTTTCAATATGAAATGAAAATTTGAATCGGAAATTATTTAAAGTGCTACAATTATTAATTTAACTATGTATTAATTACTCTAATTATTTTACTTACCGACATTATCAGGCAGGAGTCTCACTTTGAATGTATTTTCAAGTATTCCGTTTTGATTTATATTCTTTTTTCTTGTCACTAAGGTTCATAATAAGAAGTTATATTTTTGATACCTTTTTAGTAAAAGTATTTAAAGAATTTCAGCTCGTCTTACGTCCACGTGCCGAATTGTTTATATAAGCAACGGTAGAGACACACGAGCGGGTAAACCGTCTATAGCTCTGTGACAACAACGTAAAAATAATATTTTTATTATTTATCGATTAATACCAACAAATTTAGTCTTTAATATCTCTAAAATTAAGTTCAATTTAAAAATAATAATGTTACAATGACGCTTCCCTAGTTTATTCAAATCAATATTATGTACTAGTAAGCGTTCAAAACGCTGCGGTTCTAACGCTCGTCTATATTGATCATCGATATAAAAATGCTATCTTAGCGTTATTTTAATACTATTTCTACCTGCGGTTACGCTTGTTCTTTTCTTATTATCCGAGTGCAAAAACAAAGATATGAATTTATGAAATGTCTTACGAGTTCATCTGCGAATTAAGTTTTTAAGTAGCCTATGTCCTTCCCCAATCTCCCAATCTCTGTACCAAATTTCATCAATATCGGTTCAGTGGTTTGGACGGAAAAGTGTAACAGACAGATAGACAGAGTTACTTTCACATCTATATTATTAGTACGGATTAGACGTTTTAGGTACAACACATGTATTTTATTAGTCATGTGTAAGCAATTTACCTGCAAATTTGGACAACGTGGTTTTAGGCCTATTAGAAACTCAGCCTCGACTATCTCCGCTACCAAATCTTTGGTACTCCTACATTTCTGCATAGAATGTTATGTTATTTTTATTAGTAGATATTACAAGTGTACGAAGTCCTAATGATGATCTTATTTTTTCGTATGTCAGCAATTTACAAATTAGGATATCCGTGACGTGATTTTACACCTATATAAACACATCTCCAGCAAACTAGACTACCATTTCTTTCTGGAAGTCTCAGTGCTCCTGAATTTCTTAATCAATTGCGTATTAAGATAAACTTATCAAGACTCGAAATGTAAGTACTTCTCATTATTTCACTTTATTTTTAATGTTTTTTTTTTATCTGAAATTGTTTTAACATTATAATGAATATTTATTTGTCTGTTAATTCATTTTATCTATTCATTGCGTCTACTCATTCATTTCATATACCTATTTTTTTATTTCATCTATTCATTCATTTCACCTATTCATTCATTTCACCTATTCATTCATTTCATCCATTCATTTTATTTAATCTATTCATTCATTTCATCTATTCAATCATTTCATCTACTTATTTATTTTATCTCTCGTTTTTTTTTTATTTTTTTTTTTCATTCATTCTATTCACTTTTTTCATTACTTAGTTGTATTCATTTCTTTCATCAATACGTTCTTCTCATTAATTTCATTGATTTATTCACTTCACTTATTTCATGTTTTAGTTTTATAAAATAACGCAATGAAATTGTGAACATGCAAAGTTTCAATTCTGTCCATAATTGAATATACTTATTTTCATATCTGATCATCTAGTTAGCGCTTTAAAATGTCGCATATGTTAATTATAACATTATCTTATCTATTCAGGTCGAAGCAAGTAGCAACTCATCTCTTCTCATCTGAAGACGAGGCCGAACTGCAGCAGCAGCATCAGAAAAGCAATAAGGCGTCAGGTTCATCTAAATCATCGGCACCTGTGAAGAGACTGGCGGAGGGGCAATCATCGAAAACAGAAGATAATAAAAAGAAGAGGAGGAAGGCTTCTATCCACCCCATCTCTGCTTGCATGAAGCCCACATCGTATGAACTGTTTGGCACCGACAGCGATGATGATCAGGAAGAGGAAGGCGTTGGAAGCATTCAGGGTAAAAAAATACCACCACTGCTTTCATATTACACTCGTCGAGTAGCAAATGGCTTGTCTAGGCAAAGTGACGATAAAAAGACAGGGAGATATTATGTTGAACTAAAAATTTACGACTGTGCAGAAATCGAACGCATAGCACCCATAAATCGCTGGAGGCATTCGATTATAACTGTAAAAAATCGAACTGATGACGGGACGCCTGCATGGCAGCATCTAAAAGAATTTTTAAATAAAACCCGTCAGGAATTTAAACAGAGCCCCATAGATTTTGTCAGTGCTTATTATTAATTTAATTAGATGTTATGAGTATAATAACATTTCTTATATTTCAAATATTAGTTTTGTAACCTTAACGTTATTATTTTGTAGCCACTTAAATATAGTACTACAATTCTTATAATTAAAAATAATAATTTTGTAATCTTTACATAATTATTTTGTAGCCACTAAAATATATGTAGACATGTAAGCATATTAAATTTTTGTTTTATTTGCAGTACAACCCTTGTCTACTCATCGGAGACAATACAATAATAATCCAGAATTAATAGAATGTGATAAATGTCAAATTAAATTACCGCTAAAAAAATTCAGATATCATTTGAGAACGAATATTCATAAATGTAATAGTTTATTACGAACCAAATTTGATAATATTTACATTATTGCAAGTGCATTCAAAAACAGAATCGTAACATATCGTTTAAATCCTGCGCAAGGTGTTGAATACGTTACTCCTGAAGCATTCTTGTGTCAGAATAAAAACGATATCGTGAAACTCATAGATATGTCCTTAATAAAAAATACTTGTATCAAGATAAATTTCGAATTGTTTGCTTACTTTGTGTTACTAAAAACAAGTGAGCAACAATTGAAATCATTTAATACGAAATATGAAATTGTTTGTAATAACACGAATATTAATGATTTGTATACAAATGTAATTGAACTTCTCACATGTAAAATGTCAGAGTTCGAACACAAAGAATCTGGATGGTCTTATATTTCATTGAGTCATCTAGAAATCAACATTAATAAATATTGTCCGTTGAGAGGAGGGACATATTTAGAATTACCAACAAAAATTAAAAATACGAGAAGTTGTATTAACATACAAAACAATGATGATTATTGCTTTTTGTGGAGT
This sequence comes from Athetis lepigone, assembly GCA_033675125.1. NCBI lineage: Eukaryota > Metazoa > Arthropoda > Insecta > Lepidoptera > Noctuidae > Athetis > Athetis lepigone. The sequence goes on along the minus strand of CM066219.1, from coordinate 25,267,617 downwards.
ATTGTAGCAGCATTATATCCTAGTAAGTTTAATGTTTGTCGAACCAAATCGTACCCACACTACAGTTCTGTATTAAATATCAAACAAATGTCGTTTCCAGTTTCATATCAAGATATAAGAATATTTGAAAGAAACAATAACATAAGTATAAATGTTTATGGAGTAGACAATAAGGGTGAAAATGTGACCGGTCCTCTATATTTAACAAATGACAGAAAGACTACTCATGTAAATTTGCTATACTTGGAACGGCAAGGAAAACATCATTATTGTCTTATAAAAAATCTGGCGCGATTAGTACGACGACAAATTACAAACCATAAAGGCGTTTTTTTCCTATGTGAATCATGTTTACAGTATTATAGCAGCGAAACAAAATATAAATCTCATATTTGTTCTAAAGTTTTATCGGTCTTACCAGAAAAAAGTACTAGACTCGGTTTTAAAAACTATGAAAGAAAACAAAAAATCAATTACGTAATTTACGCAGACTTTGAAAGCCTATTGTTAAATTGTGACGAAAAAATTTCTGAAAAAACGTACAATTTGAAAAAACATCAACCCTCGTGTTTTGGATATTATATCTGTTGTTCACACGATTCAACTCAAAACAAGTTTGTTACATATAGAGGTCCGGATTGTGTGGAAGTTTTTGTTAATAGATTAATAGATGATGTGAAGAAAATAACTAAACTATTGTCGAATAAAAAACAAATGAGACCTTTAACAGAGGAAGAGCAAATCATATATAACAATACTAGTACTTGCCACATATGTGATCAATTACTATTTGATGATAAGGTATGTGATCACGATCATATCACAGGCAAGTATAGAGGCCCTGCACATACTCATTGCAATTTAATGTTTAGAGTGTGCCCCTTCATACCTATAATTTTCCATAATTTGTCGAGCTATGATTCTCATCTGTTTCTAAAAGAGTTAGTAAAATATGAAGGGCATATTAAAATCATACCTAAATCTAAAGAAAAATATTTGACTATTACTAAATACATTCATAACGAAAATGACAAACGTCCTATTCAAATAAAGTTCATAGATTCATACCAGTTTTTGAGCTCAAGTTTAGATGCTTTGGGGAAAAGCTTATCAGATCATGATTTTGTTCATTTGTCAATGGAATTCAATGATGAAAACGTTCATTTGCTTAGAAATAAAGGTGTTTATCCTTATGATTATATTAACACGTGGGGCAAGTATGAAGAAACAAAACTGCCCGAAAAAATATATTTCTATAATACTTTGAAAATGGAGCACATTACGGATAATGAATATAAACATGCAGAAACTGTATGGAACAAATTCAATATTAAAACTATTGGTGAGTATACTGATTTATATATGAAATGCGATGTTTTAATATTGTGTGATGTATTCGAAAATTTTCGTAACATAAGTTTAAAATATTATAAACTAGCTGACCCGACAGACGTTGTCTTGTCAAGTATGAATATTGAATTCGAATTGACATACTACCTACCTACTACCTACCTACTACCTACCTACTACCTACCTACTACCTACCTACTACCTACCTACTACCTACCTACTACCTACCTACTACCTACCTACTACCTACCTACTACCTACCTACTACCTACCTACTACCTACCTACTACCTACCTACTACCTACCTACTACCTACCTACTACCTACCTACTACCTACCTACTACCTACCTACTACCTACCTACTACCTACCTACTACCTACCTACTACCTACCTACTACCTACCTACTACCTACCTACTACCTACCTACTACCTACCTACTACCTACCTACTACCTACCTACTACCTACCTACTACCTACCTACTACCTGCCTACTACCTCCCTACTACCTACCTACTAACTACCTACTACCTACCTACTACCTACCTACTACCTACCTACTACCTACCTACTACCTACCTACTACCTACCTACTACCTACCTACTACCTACCTACTACCTACCTACTACCTACCTACTACCTACCTACTACCTACACCTACTACCTACACCTACTACCTACCTACTACCTACCTACTACCTACCTACTACCTACCTACTACCTACCTACTACCTACCTACTACCTACCTACTACCTACCTACTACCTACCTACTACCTACCTACTACCTACCTACTACCTACCTACTACCTACCTACTACCTACCTACTACCTACCTACTACCTACTACTACCTACCTACTACCTACCTACTACCTACCTACTACCTACCTACTACCTACCTACTACCTACCTACTACCTACCTACTACCTACCTACTACCTACCTACTACCTACCTACTACCTACCTACTACCTACCTACTACCTACCTACTACCTACCTACTACCTACCTACTACCTACCTACTACCTACCTACTACCTACCTACTACCTACCTACTACCTACCTACTACCTACCTACTACCTACCTACTACCTACCTACTACCTACCTACTACCTACCTACCACCTATCATCCATACGTCATTACATAGCTGTCATTATACGTCAATTTTGTTATTCCAAGTCTGATTCTTTTTTGTTATACCACGTTTTATAGTGACTGACGTTACATGTCAAGTCACACGGGAATGATGTCGAACGGGATAAAAAGTATCCTATGTCCTTCTCCTGGCTCTAAACTACCTCCCTGCCAATTTTCAGCTAAATCGGTTCAGCCGTTCTTGAGTTATAAGTGAAGTAACTAACACGACTTTCTTTTATATATATAGATTAGACCCAGCGTACTACGTAACAGCACCTAGTTTGAGTTGGGACGCTATGTTACTTTATACACGTGTTGAGCTAGACTTAATTGATGACTTAGATATATATCAAATGTTAGAAAAGGGAATACGTGGCGGACTGGCACAATGCTCGCTACGTCACGCAAAAGCTAATAATATATATTTACCGACATTCAATGATTTAGAACCTTCTAGCTATTTGATATATCTTGACTGTAATAATTTGTACGGTTACGCTATGACTAAAAAGATGCCTATTTCAGAGTTCAGATTTTTAAATCAGGAGGAATTAAATGGTTTCGATATAATGAACGTGTCGGATGATAGTAACTACGGCTTTATATTAGAGGTAGATCTTGAATATCCTGATAGCATACATAACTTTCATAGTGATTTACCTTTTGCCCCAGAAAAATTTATACCTCCAGGAGGAAAGACACCTAAACTTATAGCTAATTTATATGATAAATTTAACTATGTAATTCATTATACTCATTTAAAGGAATGCTTGAGACGCGGTCTTGTTCTGAGAAAAATACATCGTATTCTTACATTCAAGCAAGAAAAATATCTAAAAAAATACATTGATCTAAATACAAGTTTACGTCAAGCGTCTAAAACTACATTTGAGAAGGACTTTTTTAAACTTCTGAATAATTCTATATTCGGCAAAACAATTGAGAATAAACGTAAACAAGTAGATATTAAATTAGTCACAAAATGGAGAGATACAGATAATGCTACCAATAAACAACTTGGCGCTGAAAAACTAATTTGCAAACCTAATTTGAAATGCGTTTCTATATTTTCTGAAAACTTTGTAGCTATTCAGCTAAAGCCCGAAAAAATCATGCTTGACAAACCAATATATATCGGCTTTACTGTTTTAGAGTATGCCAAGTTGCATCTATATCAGTATCACTATAGAATAAAAGAAAAATATATGAATAATGTAAGACTTTGTTACACCGATACCGATAGTTTGCTTTATTTAATTTATACGAAAGATATTTATAGTAATATAAAAAATAATTTAAAAGAATTTGACACAAGTAATTTTGATTTAGATAACCCTTATTTAATTCCTCGAGTAAATGCAAAAGTACCTGGATTATTTAAAGACGAACTGGGTGGAGACGTGATTAAGGAATTTACAGGCTTAAGAGCAAAACTTTATTGTTTGCTAGCTTCTAAAATTCAGATAAATAAGGCGAAAGGTATCACAAACTCTGTAACAAAAAGACTAAAGATGTCACATTACAATAAAACGTTATTTAACAATGAAATTAGAGTATGTAAAATGAATTTAATTCGGTCAATAAAACACGTACTGTATTCGCAACAAGTAAGCAAACTGGTAATGAATAGAAATGACGATAAAAGATATGTTCTCTCAAACCACATTGAAACTCTACCCTGGGGTCACTATAAAGTAGTATTGTAAATAGTTATTATAGAATTAGATAATAATTATTGTTATTAAGTTTGTGAATAAACACATTTACGTCATTATTTTATATGTTGTTTTATTTAATACGTACCTTCAAAGTAAAACTTTATAATAATACATACCTAAAAAGGTCAGGAAATAATAAACGCTAGTTAATAATTCTATTAATGTGCATTACTGGGTAATAAAAAGACAGTGAAACAGTAAAATCGTATTTAAAAAACGTGTTTACTGTTTCACTGTCTTTTCACTTATTTTATTGTACTTAGATACCCATTAAAAACATAAGAAAGACAAAAGTTACTTAAGATAGCCACGGTTGTATTCAGTAAGTTCAAGTTGTCGAATACCAGCCAGGCACAATTGGTTTAAGATTTTAATAAATGTAATAAATAAAACACAATTTATAATAATTTATTTTTTATTATACTAAACTTACTGTCACAGTAATTATAATGAACCTTAATATTCAAAATTTTATATTATGAAGTCGAGCTTAACTTTTTAACTATCTTACCAACTAAATGCTCAGTTTCACTCATGATATCGTCATAGTCACTTCTCACTAAGTACTGTATATTCACGGTTGCACTATCAGGGTCAGTGTCTATTTCAGCCATATTACCGTTCAAATCATGAATAATTATTTTTATAAGCTGGCGAACATGCTCTGGCTCTTTACGTATGATAAAAGATTTGTTTTTAACAGATTTTGAATTATTTTTTTTCTTCTTCAGTTTTTGTTCTTCTATTTTTTGTTTTTGACTCTCGTCACACGCACTCGCTGCTAGTTCAGCGTACCAACTCTCTCTATCTTGTGCATAGTAGAATGGATTTATAACTGGATCTGCGTCCTTTATCAAATTCTGAAAGAATAAAAATAAACTGTTATTTAAAGCCTACTTATGAAGTGAACAAGTAAAGCAATACTTATTTAGATACTTACGTTACATTGTTGGTCAATATTCTCTAGGACAGGGCTATAGGATGGTGATTGCGTCATGATGCTGTAAAAAAAGTATGCATTATATATTTTATCAATTAATAAAAGTATATGTATTATATGCATGAATATTTACCTTTACAATGTTCTTAAAATCATAAACAAAAGCGATACGAAACGTCTAACTTAAAGAAAAGACCGCTACGAAGTGAAGTGTGAAGAAGTATATTATGTACTTATTTTGAAAGATGAGAATATATATATATATATATATACACACGTTAAATACTTTTTTAATTAATCGATAAGATGAAGTTGATCAAGCAACCCATTTCACTCAATGTTAATAATATAAGATTAAGTGATTCTGTTTCCTTTATCAGACATAGCGCTTTACTCCCAAATATCATACGCTGTATAATATGTGGTCCATCAAATTGCGGTAAAACGAATGTCATGCTTAGTTTACTGCTGCATGAAAATGGACTCAAATTTGGAAATCTATATCTTTACTCTAAGACTAATTTTCAACCAAAATACCGTTTTTTGAGCAAAGTACTAAAAAAAGTGCCACAGATAAACTTCTACGAGTTTAGTAATGATAAAGATGTAATTTCTCCGAGTGAAGCTTTAGCAAATTCTGTATTTATTTTTGATGATGTTGCGTGTGAAAATCAAGTTAATATCCGCAACTATTTCTGTATGGGTAGGCATAAACAAATCGATTGTTTCTATTTATCTCAAACTTATTCTAAAATTCCAAAGCAGTTGTTACGTGACAATGTGAATTTACTTATTATATTCAAACAAGATGATGTTAATTTAAAGCATATTTATGAAGAGAATGTTAGTTCTGATTTACAATGGAAAGAGTTCAAAAATCTTTGTCAAACTGTTTGGAGTAAACCTTATAATTTTCTGCTTATTAATAAAGAATCGTCATTAAATAACGGAAGGTACAGACAGAATTTTGATATGTTTTTTAAATTTGACTGACTGTTTATATGTACATATAAGTAATTAACAGACAAAATCTACTTCAGTATATTTTGTTCTTTAGCTTAATACAGTTGTTATAATAGGTACAACATGGAGAAAAATATTAAAATAGAATTAATGAAGTCTGTAGATTCCATAAAGAATAAAATAAAGCAAATGAAAAATCAGGAACACTCAATGAACTTGTCACTTGACAAAATGTTAAAACCTGTCACAGATCCCCTTAAAACCCTAGTTGATTCGAATAGAACAATAGAAAAAATACAAAATTTTGAAAATACACACTCTAATTTTGAAGACATTGAATCGGATGACATTAATACTAGCTCATCTACAAAGTTTGAAGAATGCTGCGATCCAGAACTGAATTCTATGCAGTTCGTTAAAAAATCTCCCCGGACAGAATTACTGGATGACTTAGAAATATCATTAGGGGGCAGTGATATCCATGATATTTATGATGGGGTAAATATACCATTTGGAATAAGGAGTGCAAACAAAAAATTACTGATGGGTAATTCAATAGTTTCATTTTCTAAAATAGATAGTGTGAATGATGATAATGTCATTTTAATTAAAGTTGGTGACAAAAGCTATAATTTAACCCCTGGTTTAAAAGAACTTTTACTTCGTAGAAAACCTGATTTGAAACTAATATCGAGCAAAGATAAACTTGTCTATAAAGATATGTTGCATTATACAAATGCACATAAGAGAGATTTCAATCCTAATGGACAAATTAGAGGCGATAAAGGTATAAAATATCGTGAAATAATTAGACCATTGTTTTCTGAATCGTTAAACAATAATATGATCACTAAATTTGGAGGAAACTTACCAGTGCTAAAGAAATACAAAACCAACACTGACTTGGTATATTGGGATGATCCTAACGAACTGGTTGACAGATTAAAACTATTAATTGCTTCCCGCGATGCTGGTAATACAAACCATGATAATGAAATTTTGTCTATAATAGAAGAATTAAAAGAAGCTGATATAATTAAATAATAAATAGTCATGATAATATGCTTTTCATTCAGTACTGAACTGTGATCATGAGCAAGGCTGACGTGGTAAACGAAATCCATAAAAATGCAAGGGTTAACTATCCACGAAGACATGTTATCATGAAAGATATAGATGACTTGTGGCAAGCAGACTTAATTGATATGCAATCAATTTCAAAAGAAAATAAAAATTACAGATATATTCTTGCTGTTATAGATACATTTTCGAAATATGCTTGGGCGTTTCCGATGAGAAGTAAAACCAAAGAAGATTTGTGTAACTCGTTCAAAACTTTGTTAGATAAAGGACGTGTTCCTAAAAATCTGCAAACGGATAATGGAGCAGAATTTTATAACAACAAATTTCAGAAGCTTATGAAATCATATAATATTAACCATTATTCAACCTTCTCAGCAAAAAAGGCTTCAATAGTTGAACGATTTATCAGGACATTGAAATCTAAAGTTTATAAGGAATTTAGTTTAAAAGGCGATTACAATTGGATAAATAATACCCTAAATGATGTTATTTACAAATACAATCACACTCACCATCGCACTATTAATGAAATCCCTGCTAATGTGGATAATAATAATAAAAAATATATATTACAAAGGTATTCAAACTTGTTAAAAAATAATAATTTAAAAAGTAAGTACAAAGTAGGTGATTATGTGCGTATCAGTAAATACAAAGGAACATTTGAAAAAGGTTACACTCCCAACTGGTCAACAGAAATATTTAAAATTCGTAAAATACAAAAAACAACTCCCATAACTTACTTAATTGAAGATACTATCAGAGGTCAGCCCATTTTAGGTGCATTTTATACACAAGAACTTCAAAAAACAAAACATCCCAATGTATATCTAGTTGAGAAAGTTCTTAGAAGAAAAGGTGACAGAGTTTTGGTAAAATGGTTAGGCTTGTCTTCAGCTGAAAACAGTTGGATTGATAAATCGAATGTAGTATTATAAATAATATTACCAACAATTGGAATCGATAACTATTTATTAAATTATTCAACCGGAATTCATCAGTCTTATAATGTGTTTTGGAGAGAGTAGTCTTCTCAATTGGCTTATTAATAATTTACCATTTGAATTACACTTACCAGGATATAATTACTGTGGCCCTGGTACTAAATTAATAAAAAGACTAGCACAAGGAGATAACGGTGTAAATAAGTTGGACGAATATTGCAAAGATCACGATATTGAATATCACAAGTCATCAAACTTAAAGGATCGACATAAGGCTGATTTAATTTTGTTAAAAATGGCGAAAGAGCGAGCGGTTGCTTCCGATGCTAGTGCAGGTGAAAAACTTGCGGCACGCTTAGTAAGTAAGGCTATGTCGGTAAAAATTAAAACTGGTTCTGGTTTGATCAAAAAGCGTTCTCCAAAAGTTACATCTGGAAAAGGGTTAAAAAGTAAATTAAAAACTTTTATTACAAAAGCAAAAAGGCACATAAAAAAATTAAAACCTAAGAGCAAGAAAATGGCTATAGAATTAGCTATTGCCGCTACTAGAGAATTAGCCAATGATTCATCGATCAAGCTCCCACGTGTTATTCCTATTCCAAAAACTGGGGGAGTACTACCTCTGATTCCTATTTTTGCGGGATTATCAGCGGCGGGAGCTTTAGCAGGCGGTGCAGCAGGTATTGCCAAAACCATAAATGAATTCAAAATGGCTAAAAAGCTGTATGATGAATCGAGAAGACACAATGAAAAAATGGAAGCTCTTTGTATTGGGAAAGGGCTACACCTTAAGCCACATAAGGGCGGTCTTGGAATTTTCGTATCGAAAGAAAAAAACTAAGATATCGGCTACCCAAACGGGCCTTAACTAACATTGACATTTTAAAGTATGGAAATAGAATTCCTTATTTTAGAGGTGTCTTTATGAGAGATGAGCTCCCTATATATCCATATAAAAAAGAATGTGGAGTTATTAATTTAGATAGTTCTAAAAACCCTGGTTCTCATTGGGTAGCCTATGCAAAATATAATGATTATGTTGAGTATTTCGACAGTTATGGAAATCTTAAACCTCCAAAAGAATTTATAAAATATGTAGGTTCTAACATTCAATATAATTATGAAAACATACAGCATGATCACCCATTCAACTGTGGACATCTATGTTTAAATTTTTTAAAGAATTTTTGGTATAATCAAGAAATAAAATAAACAGGATCATTGTAAAGAGTTCAGTATGCGAGCATGTCTACTACGGTTACCATCTCTGGAAATAAATCAGAACTGGTTTCGTATTTTCAACCACCTCTTCATTTATCTGGTCAATACGAGTGTGGTTTATTATACTTTTCAGTATTAAACACAAGACCGAATGCGCCTGTTAATAACAGCAGTTTAACAGCTGTAGTCAGAATCGAATGTGATCTTGTGCACGGATCTTATTACAACGGATTACCGACTCATTTTATTCATGAATTCGTATCTGATACTGATTCAAGTCGTGGCTACACAGAAATACCCCAGAACGTTATTTACTTCCCAGTAAACAAAAATATAATTTCATCTATATCTGTTAAAATTGTCGATCAACTTGGTAACTGTATTAACTTTGGTGAAAAACACATTCAATTACGCCTTCATCTAAGAAAAACAAAATGATAGTATATTATAAAAACACTCCTGTGAAAATCACACGTCTTATTCCATCTACGACCATTAAGGTGCATAGACGTAAGAAAAAAGTGAAGAAATTGAGCGAAGCAAATAAAGCTTTTCTTAAAGCTCTAGGTTTTAAAGTATGAATATACTACAAATTACTGAATTACCTCACTTCGATAGTTCGATTGAAAGCTATGAAGTCCACACATACAATCCCTACACTAACAGCTTTAGAGAAAACGATGAAATCAGAATTCCCGTACACCAACAAGACATATACGTGTTACCATCAGCCAGTTCAATTTACGTCGAGGGTCAGGCAAAGTTCTTCGACAAAGATGGAAAACCGATTAAGAAAAATATTACGTTCAGTAACAACCCTGTTATGTTTTTGTTTCAAGATATCAGATACGAAATAAATGGCATTGAAATAGATCGCATTAAAAATTCTGGAATAACTTCGACAATAAAGTCATACGTTTCAATGAATGACGGAGAAAATAAAGTTGCTGCTTTGTGGGGTTGGAGCCTAGATGGATTCAAAAGTGATGGTCATTTTAGTGCTATTGTACCTCTTAATAAAATTTTAGGATTTGCGGAGGATTACAATAAAATAGTGATAAATTGTAAACATGAACTTATTTTGAATAGAAGTAACTCTAACTTAAACAGTATCATAGCAACTGATGATTTTGCGCATTTTCAAATAGAAATACAAAGATTGCAATGGCGTGTACCACATATAAAAGTGTCAGACCGTGAACGACTGACACTACTTAAACACTTGGAAAGAGATAAACCTATTCAAATAGCGTTTCGAAATTGGGATTTATATGAGTATCCCTTGCTCCCTAAAACTACAAAACATTCTTGGTCAGTTAAAACTGCATCGCAATTAGAGAAACCTCGATATGTAATTTTATGCTTGCAAACGAACAGGAAAAATAATAAAACCAAAGACAGTTCTCTGTTTGATCACTGTGGGGTTACTAACGTAACACTTTTTTTGAATTCACAGTATTATCCTTACGAGCCTCTAAGCTTAAATTTTTCTGAGAACAAATACAATATATTATATGAAATGTACGTGAAATTTCGTCAGTCGTATTACAATTGTCCTGCAGACCCCTTGCTTAATTTGGCTGAGTTTAAAGAGAAGGCTCCTCTATTTATTATAGACTGTTCAAGACAAAACGATAGTTTGAAAACAGGCCCCGTAGATGTACGGTTGGAGATTGAATGTTCAGCGCCAATACCGGATAACACAACGGGATATTGTTTAATTATTAACGATCGACTTGTGGAATATAAACCTTTAAGTAACATAGTGCGCAGATTATCATGACAGCCATTGTAGATGTTCAAGGTTTTAAAACAGAAACAAATGAATTTATCATTAAAGAATTTGCTGTATTATCGGGAAAAAAAAATCAGGTGTTTTTAATTAAGCCACCATTTCCATTTTACGATTTGACGAAATCAGAAAAACGACAAGTCAGTTGGATTGAACGTAATAGAAGGATATACTGGAGAGACGGATTTGTGCCCTACTCAAATCATCGGAATTTGATTGTAGATATTTTAAGAGATAAAAGTGTTTACATCAAAGGTTTAGAAAAAGTGTTGTGGTTAAAAAATATATTGAATAATAATAATAATAATATTAATAATTTAGAAGATGAAGGTTGTCCTAATTTATTAAGCTTGTACAATAAATATGAACATTCTTATGATGTGTATAGTTGTATTTATCATGATAAAATATGTGCTTTAAAAAATGTAATATGTTTAAATAAATGGTGTATAGATAATAAATTTTTTAAATAAATATTTGCTTATTTTAATTTTCAAAATCCTTAATCCCTACCAATCCCATCATAAGTTAATCATTATAAATTGTTGGCTACCGCAGTACAATATATCATTTCACCTTTATAATTATCTGTATGAAGAACTATATAGTGAGTGAGCAGAACATGTCTCAAAATAAATGTAGCCCTCGTTATGACATGTATAACGCATATAAAATGCGTGAAATTTCGTTCAGACATTATTGGGCAACGGCTAATTCGAGGAGAAGGTTGGTGATGGAAATGGCAGATGCCGGTTTTTTTTATTATGGAAATAGTGTAAATGATAAAGCAGCGTGTTTCTCATGTGGAGGTGTTATAGAAGATTGGGAGATTTTCGACGATCCTTGGATGCAACACGCTATACATTTTCCTCAATGTTTGTATTTAATTGCTGTGAAAGGAATGTATTATATCAATAACTGTCGGAAAAAATAAACTCTATTAAAAATATATTATTATGCTATTTCATTGTGCTCCGAGTCGGATCATATCTGCCCTATTAGAGTATATTATGTATACGATGCCACATAGCACTTAAAACGATCAATCTGGATCTACAATAACTATGTTATAAATCATATCGTCGGTAGTCTCATTAGTCATCGCTCGATAAAAACAATTGGGATTCTGGGATCATGCAGTCCGAGCGAAGCGAGAACAAAATACTTGTTTCAGTTATCAGTCAATCTGACTGGTGGTATCATTTGATAATGAATAGAAGTACTATTATGAATAGATATTATTGAATAGAGAGATCATTTCGAATAGAGATTATTGAATAGAAAGATCATTTCGAATAGAGATTTGTGAATAGAAAGATAATTTCGAATAGAGATTATTGAATAGAAAGATCATTTCGAATAGATATTATTGAATAGAAAGATCATTTCGAATATATATATATATATATATATATATATATATATATATATAATTGAATAGAAAGATCATTTCGAATAGATATTATTGAATAGAAAGATCATTTCGAATAGATATTATTGAATAAAAGGATCGTTTTGAATTGAGTATTGGGGGGCTCGGATCTCCTTTGATCCGAGACCCCCAATACTTACCTACTGATTGAGACTAGAAATTTGAGAAACTGATTTGAATTGAGTATAGAAATAAGCTATTTAAAAAAAAACGAAAACACTTCTTGCTGCAACTGCTGCATGTTCAGCTATAGCAGAAGCAGTCATTAACAAATTCTGTATTACATTCCAGGGTCACCTTCTAAAAATGCATGGTCTAAGAAGAACAATATTTCGAAGGAACAAGTTAAAATACCGCGCTTTCTTACTTATGGAGATGGACAAGGCAATCATCAGAGAAGGTGGGGTAGACTCACTCGCTATGGACGCGCTAAGATACTCCTGTCACATAAGAGGGTTGAACGGCAGCCATCTTACGAACCAGGAAATGAAAAACTGGCTTACAAAGTGGTTAGAAATCTCTGAACATGTGGATAAAACTTCATATTCTCTATTGTTACACACTCCAATATTCTTAGCGTATAACCATCCGCAGAACTGGGTTTTGATTTATTAAATGTTTGAAGTCAATTGTCATCTGTGGGTGCCACACATCTGTTGGTGTCAAAAATTTATATTACTTTTAACAGTAATAGTGTTCACATCTAAAGGGGTCATAGTATAAGCGAAAATGAAAATCAAAAGCTGTTTTATACCCCTTAATTTTATATTATTATTGTTTATGCCAGAAAGCCACAGATGGAGCTTAGCTTTCTCTAAAGTGTGTGTTTTGCATTCAAATGTATTTGTTTTTATACTTTATTTTGGGGATGAGAAGTGAAGTGGTTGGCTAATAACAAAAATAAGTAAGATCTGATTTCATAAAGCTAGTTATATTTTTCGACGTACCAGTTATGGTAAATCGGAGGGCGCTGATTTATAGTCCCACAGATTCCCACGAAATTAATTTGAAATTAAAAAAGAAGTGAGGAGTTCCAGGCTTATATTAATTACTAGCGTTTATTATTTATAACTTTTAATCACTAAAATTCGTTACCAATTTTCTATATCTAACACAAGTCATGCAGAAAAAGAGAGTGAGGTACTAGTTTGTGTCAGAAACGTAAAAAAAACCGCTCATGCAATCTGTGAGTTTTATAAGGTGCTCTCCAATAGAAAAACCAATTTAGCCCCAGTTTCTGGAATAAAAGTCAACATAAATCACAGAACACAATTTTGTTCGTGAATCCAAATTTTATATTACCTAAATGAAATAAAAGAAAATAACTTTTCTCGGATTTGAATACCTCTGTATAAATTATTTAGAAAAAGACAATATTACCGTCTTATATTTTTAGACATGCTTTAAAAATATTTAAATGGAAGTAAACAAGATACATTTTTATTACATAATGTAATAAGTACCTAACTAATTATGTACATTTGTAAATAATGTATTTAAAATGTCTTCTACAACTTTAATTTTTCTTATTTCTTCTACTATCTACTACTATTGTTTATTTCTTCCAGTGTTTCTTAGCAATATCTATTTACCATTAACTATGTACTTAACATAAATTACGTCTTAAGCAGCTGGCGTTTTAGCAATATTAAACAAACTTGATGTTTTTGTTCCCTTTCTAAGATTAAAGGGGCAGGCTATGTAATAGCCAGTGCTGTTTGGTAGTAACTTCTGAATAATTGAAATATTTTTACATTTATTCAGTATTCACCATACTACACTTGGCAGAGAATTGTGGATTCTGATTACATGCGAAATTATTATTGTGATATTGTAATGTGTAACTTTCGTATAATGAAAGTAACGTTCGACTTGGCTTATTTCTAACTTAAGCACACGAATAATACCAAACATTGTGTTATGCCTTTTTTCTACCAAAGCTGTGCTAAAGCGAAATAATAGGGTTGTTGTATTTTTTAATGAAGAGTTGGGTTTTATTTGCCGCTATATTTCGCACAACTCTGTTGGTAAGTCAGTCACTAAGTGATTGCACCAAATGAGTGGTACATTTAGTAATTTTAAATTAAAAGCGAAGAGTTTAACTCTGTAGACGAGTGATTTTTTAACGTATCATCAATCTTTAGTTCCTAATTAAAGTACACAGTACATTAAAGTCTTTTTGTTATAGAAAACAAAGTTTGATTATTTATTATTGACAGTATTATTTAAGTATATAAACCATATTGTTATTTTCTCATATTTAAGTATTTGAGAATATAAGAATTTGGACTGTATGGTTAAAGGTTTTGGCGATTGTTCAGATATTTTGGAAAATGCCATGAGATCAGGGTCTGGAAAATAAGGCGCGGAGCAAACATGACTTTACTTCTCTAAATTTCTAAAATCGTGGTCAGAATTATTCGCATCTTATCGTTGACTGAACTATCCGAAGATCAAACGTCTGTAACTGCGTCACATTAACAAGCTAGGTCGTTTCAACAGCGTGTTGCCAAATAAATCTTGCAATAAGTTCACTGTTTGTTCAGCGCCATGCCTATCAGCAAATGTAATAATAAACACCCGACAATGGGTTGTTCAACACATGATTATATAGTATTATAATAATTTGCTACAGCATCAACCCTGAAATCCATATATTTTGTTAAAATGAATACAGCAGCTTTTCATTGAAAAGATTTCGCTGTTTTCGTTTATTTAATTTACAAGCATGAATAATTTATTAGGATGATGTTATAAAATTGTTATTAAATTTTTTTTCGCGTCTTCATTTCTTTAACTAAAAACGAACAAGAAATTGTCATCGTAAAGGCAGGATGCCACCGGGATTGTGAGTGTTTGTGTAGTGCACAGTGTAGGTCACAACCATTTTGTGTCGAACTCCAATAATTCACCAATAGATTCAGTTTTTTATGTAACTTTTAAAACGTAAATTACTATAATGTTTGCGTCTAAATTCATGTTTTCGCCTCAGCTGCAGAACGTAGTCTTTAAATACTGAATGAGAATACGCTAAGAGTCACTGTCCGCGGAGACGTGTGCGCTTGCTTGAAGCTTGTCTACAATAACATGAAACTATGTCGACGAAGCGTATGTAGCGTAGTAAGCGTACCAAACGTATAAAGACGCTTACTACGCATCTAAGCAGCTACGCTCCCACGGTTATATTTAGGGCTCTTTTAGTTTATGCGTTTCCTCCAAGTAGGTCCTGCTGCCGAGCGTTTGCGGTACCGACGCCCGTACTGCTGCCGCACTGCGCGTTTGTATGAAAACAACCGAAAGTACGTGCGCCGTACGGCAAATCTAGCGCTACGGCGCTGCAACCGTACGACACCAAACGCATAAATTAAAAGAGCCCTTACTGTACTCTACTGCATGTGATAGAGTGCAGGCAATCCACGTGAAGCGCGGAAATTGCGATAAACAGGTGGTTTATAGATATTTATCCTGGTGGGATCGCGCCTTTAGTTTTAACAAAATTTAACTCCACTATTTTATGTAATTGTTGCTTATTGTTTGTTGTTTTATAGGGTTATTGGTAGAGCGCCTTACTAATAAACGCTGCATAAAGTTATGACAGGTTTATACGTCAAAAAATGTATGGTTACACAGGCTTTATTCATTGCATAACTTTACACAGTGATTATTAGTAAGGGCATAAGTATATAATGTAGAAGCTTCAAAAGTACTTGTGTTATAAAATAAATTGTTTGTCTTTTGAGGTTTCTTTCACATACGTGTCTCTGTTTTGCGATGTATGCTCAGCTCAGATAGCAAAATCCTTAGCGGTTAATAAATGTGACCTTGAATCTAAAATAAGTAAAGCTGTACATTGCGTGTAAGATAATACACGACGTTCGGTATTTTTTTAATATTGTCTGCGCTGATCTATGAGTAACATTAAGATGAGCATTTCTCAAAATAATTGTACTATTGCTTAGAAAATTTACTAAAATGAAAATATTGAATTATACATGATTTCTTTATTTTAATCTATGGGTAAAGGTCTAAAGAATTTAAATATATGATTTGTTTAGTTTTATAAAACGTAAATAAATAGCAAAATCTATTAAAACAAACCCAAGGTAGAGAAAAATTCTTATTTTGTTACCTTCACTAGTTAAGATAAATTTAATGATGAAACCTACTATAGAAGCTTTATTTGATTAAATGGGATTAATAAAACAAAACGTAACTTGATTTTAAAAAATCTGTCTATAATTAACACAGAAGTCTTGAAATATAGGCGGTAATGTTTCCTATACGTTACTATTCGGCCAAAACTCTTGATTAACTTTGACATTATTGAGTCTTTTTTACTTTAAATTAAAATGTTGTATACGTACATAATGCAGAAACGAACTATTTATTTTAGTTTTTATTACAATAATATATTAGTATCTTATATGTATTAATATAGAAAAGAAATGTGCGCCCGCTTTTATGGGACAGTAACAAAAATAGAATTCTGGTAACAAAATAGGATTTCGTAAGCCTAGACTTCACAGTAGTGCATTAAATTATTTTGCCTTAATTTATTGATAAAAAAATCACTGACACGAGACTTTTTTAAGATTCTTATAATTAGGAACATTAAGAGCGAAACATAATACTCATATGCAATAAATCAGATAGCGAAACATAATACTCATATACAATAAATCAGATAGTCAATACTCTGCCTAACAATTTCCTAATTTGTTACTTTCTTTTCCATTCATACGTTACCACTCAAAAGTAACAAAAAATGAAGTAACAAATCAAGTTCAACAAATTATTAAAATTGAAAAAGGATGCAACTAAAACTAGAACTCGCTTATGATTTGATTTACGAAATCAAGATTGAGAGCTTTAATGGTTCTAAATGAGAAATAATGATAATATTAGAGCTTACCTGTGTTTGTTCGGTAACAAAGCTTGGAATTTTTTTCGGACCAGTAAACCAACGGACAAACTTCAATGTTCGCGCATGGAATTTAAAATAAATGTCAAAACGAAAATAAGATGGATGCCGATCTTGCCAATGTTGCCACTATCCTAAAACATGTTTATACCAAATTATCGCTATAATTTTCCAAAATACGGTCACAAAAGAGGAATTTCTAAAAGGAACTTTTTACTGAGTTATTATAAAATCATTATTTTTAAATATATTTGTTCTTATACAACAAAATATGAATTTATAAATGAATTATGGTCATAAAGTCCTAAATAAATACATAAGTTATTTGTACAATTTCCACAAGTCGTCTCAAATACAATTGATTGTTTGGGAAGGTACGAAATTGGGACACTTCACTTTTCATACAACTAGATTGGAACGATTTTTAAAATATTTTTATAGTTAATAATTCATTTATTTATTTATAATTTGTAAATGTTTTTTACTTAGTTTAATTAACTTACTAAGTATGTAATTTAATAGAAACTGATAATGGTCTATTTTTTATATAGAAAAAAATATTTTAAAATATGGGACAGAGATTTAGACAGAAAGTACAATTTTTTTGAGAAATGCTCAGATACGAGTCGCTTTTGTAAACCAAAAAAAAGTAAGAAAATTATAAAACATGTTCTATAACATCATTATTTTTTTAATTCTAATTCTTTAGATTATTTAGGTAAAGGAAATCAGTAGATATCGTCATGCAGTCTTCGCTGCTTTGAATTTTTTTTTTAAGTTTTCTTTTTATTTTGAGAGAAGAATTGCACACAGACAAAATGATTACCCATTTGCTTTTATTACTAAGCGAGTCTACTTGGTCACATAAAATTTATATATAATCTGCACTAGGATTACACATTACGGCCCGTATTAATTAGACGTCACTCAATTCTGAGATGCTCTCAAATTTATTGCTGTCCTTATTTTTTCCCTTTAGAATGACAAGGACAGCAAGAGACTTGTGAGCGTCTCAGAATTGAGTGACGTCTATTAATACGGGCCTACGACTACCATATAATATTAAAATCTTATCTATCTTATATATTTGTTGGTTTTAGTTGCAATAGAAATTATAATACCCCTTCAGTGAATATTTCAAGTCTATTTTTGAGATAAATAACTTACGAAAGCAGAGACATGGTAATAATACCTCAAAAAATACTTTTTAATTATTTTCCTAACAGTTGCTCAACTTTTGTAGTCACTTTACACTACCTACGTTTTCAGGCTAAGTAAAAGTTACTTAGCACAGTTCTTCGCTCAGCTGTTCTCTGTCTCTTTCTTACCATCGTGGTTTTACAATTGTGCGACGGTGACAGATGGCTTAGCTGAAGGACTGGTTCACCAACGAACGTTTAATCTAGGCCTGACGGATGAAAAATCAAGAAAAATTAAGGGTACTTGTTAGCATGAACGCTGGAATTGCAGCTCTCTCGGTGAATAAGCTTAATAACAAAATTTTACAACGATGATATAATTATTGTGTTGTGCATACTTAGCGTTTTCGAGTTTTATAACAATAACTGTATCTAATATTACGAGTACCTACGAATATAGTGAATTTTATATAAATATTTCGATAATAAACCCTTGTGATGCCATTTTATTGTATTTCTTTCTGCTCTTGTTGTTTGTGATTTTTCCAAGATGAGATAACTTAGAGGATTTAGCTAAATTCGCTAGTAATACAGACAAGTGTTACCAAAGATAAAGAATAAGTTATCGTTATGCTTGATGGCATAAGTTGTCTTAAGGCGGGTCCAGACATGTATCATTTGCCCGATCCGATCACCGTATCCGTATCGTCGACGCGTATCATGATCGCATATGTGGACGGGTAATGATATACATATCATGATACGGGATCTCGATACGCCGTTATGATACGGCCCGTCCCATGTCGTGTCGGTTTTTGTCCGATCATCAAAGGGACTATTGACTATTGTGAAGATACGGATACGGAGCAAATCGGAGGCGTCCACAACTTGATACGGGGCTTGATACAATACGCAGATACGGATACGGTGATAGGATCGGTCAAATGATCATGTCCGGACCTGGCTTTACGCGCACTTGTTTTGAGGGCGACCAGATGCGACACCACGAACTTTCAAGCAAAATTGTACTGCACTTCTCTATGATTCGAGAAGTAATGACCAAAATCACGTAGGACATTTGTCGCGTATAGCATCGCGTCGCATTACGTCGCGTCGTGTTGCGTCGCGTCGCGTCGCGTTCGTCGCTCACACAGGACACCGCGTTATTCATTCATTTCTTTAAACATCCATGATTCATAGACGATTACTTTTACAAAGAAAACGTGTCAGTATAAATGTCATGTCAATTAGACGTCAATATCATTGAGAGGATAAATTACCTACCTTATACATTTTTGGATTTTATTTCTCTTTAAGTCTTTCCAGTAGTCAAATAACAGCGTAATAACATTGCAAGGTCAACAATGCCCTTGAACATACATAAGTATTTAACTGTCTGGGTTTTATGCTTACTTATGATCCAAACAAGAAAACCTATCAGCAAACATCAGCAAGTTGTCTGGCGACTCGAATGTGAATTGGGCATCATTACTGACGCTGACTGTCCCATAGATGGAGGGTGGTCACCTTGGAGTTCTTGGTCTTCTTGTTTGGGCATCTGCGATGACACAGGACACCGCCACAGGACTCGGGAATGCATCAATCCACCACCGTCACAAGATGGGGCACCTTGTGCTGGTCCTGACGAACAGACGGAAGTCTGCTACCTCACAAACTGTACTGTGAACGATTTCCGCGAACTTGTAAAAGGAGACACCGCCAGAATTGAAGCACTTAATCAACTTGAAGCCGTTCCAGCTCTAATGGAACGATGCCTACAAACGGAATGTCCTTTCGAAGCTATCGAAGCCGCCTTAGCCTACGACAACACGTGGCAACTTAATTCGGAGTCACTGTGGAATTCTTTGCATTGCGTAAAACAAAATCTTGGCTGTCCTGTGGCCGGCGAATGGGGAACGTGGGGCGCTTGGTCTTCGTGTGGTGCGAGGTGTGGCCAAGGCTTGAAATGGAGACTGAGACGCTGCGATACGCCCGCCCCCTCTGACGCACGTTTGACTTGCGCCGGCTCTCCCCTTACAGCACATCTATGTATAGGTGATCAATGCGCTGTTACCAACAAAGACTTCGGAGGAAGTTGGGGAGAGTGGAGCTCATGGTCAAAGTGTTCAGAGACATGTGGAGTAGGAGTTCATCGTCGAAGAAGGGTTTGTCATGAGACCGAAACACCACCCGCTTTAGTAACCTGGGGAACACACTGCCGAGGACAACACGATCAAATAAGAGTTTGCCAAAATGCCCAGTGTTCGTTAGATGGTGGATGGACGGGATGGGGTACTTGGGGTCCGTGCTCGCAAACGTGCGGAGCCGGAAGACGGTCAAGAACGAGAACTTGCACCAGGCCGCTCCCACAAGGATCTGGGATGCATTGCGTTGGCCCAAGAACTGAAGTTGGAGCTTGTCATTTGTATCCTTGTGAAGCACTTCCCCATATTGTGGCCGTGTTCCATGGTGATTCGTGTCTTCATTACAACTTTGAAAGAAAACGTGCTATACTTTATCATTTCTACATAAGGTTTATGCCTTTGTCGCCTCATGGTACGCTGGTACGTAGAGAAGCCGGTCAAAATTCATTCGTCCGTCTTAGCTTGCAGAACTTCCGAGTTTGCCTGGACGCCTGCGACTCTAGTCGGTCATGTTGTCTGCCCAGAACTTGTACACAAACGGCCTTAGAGCCAGCGGTTTGGCACTCTGTACTTGTCACTGTTACAGGCGAAGCCGCAGTTTTAAGATTAAATGACGCTGTTACAGGTTTAAAGACTGCATGGCCATGCGAGCCAGATTTGCCTGATGATAAATTGAATATTTATGTCGGTGAAAAGTATCAGGGACAAGTTCAGGAACTAATATTAAATTTCATTCCTCTGAATATGGTTATTACACGAAATTCAAGATCAAGAAGAGCGGAGTTTCATCCGACTTCCGCTTCTAATGTAGAATACGAAAAAGCTGCCATGGATGAAGCATACATGCACATTAATGACGATCAGTATTTACGTTTACCGTGTTTTCGGGACCAACGAAGCTGGAAATTGGAACTTACTTTGAAAACCAGTGGTGAGTCTGGAACTATCCTATTTCTAAAAAATTACAAAAGCTCTAACTGGTTTCACATCTATCTGCAAAACATGAGATTAAAGATGAAACTATCTATTGACGAGTGCCGATCAGAAAGTAGCAGTACAGGTGCGGACTGTTCGCCCGATCAGTGGTTTGACTTGATTCTTTCAAAAAAACAAGATACAAATGCAATTGAAGCTTCAATCAATACCGGAGAACGTTTACATGTAGTGTGTGAGAATGAAGTGTATCGAAGCAGACGCTTTTCGTTCAAGAATCCATCATTATCCATTTTTAAAAATTCTTCCAAAAAATCTGTATTAACTACAACTAAAGTCTCTGTTGATCCTCAGCTCAATGTAACACCAAAGATTATCGAATTGTGCAGTGATGAATTCTTTATTGGTGGAGTACCTAATAACATAAAAAAGATATTTAATGAAGATATTGCTCACTTTTCTGGAATAATAGCGTCGATTAGAATTAATGGAGTGCTTCTAGACTTACACGAATATAGTAAAGAAAGATATAAGGAAAACAAAGTTCAGATATCATCGAGGACTGCAAGTATCTCTGGATCTTACCATGAAACTGCCTGGGGTAAATCTAATAGTCTAAACATAACGTGCCTTCACGCTAGAAAAGTCAGTTCTCCACATGATGCTACCTGGTTTTTCTTAGATACTGCTATAACTGATATTTTAAGAGATAAACCAGTAAGATCGGTCGACGACGGCCGCGTCCTAAGGCTTGTAGCGTCGGCTGACCACGATTTGAGGGGATTTTATACATGTCGTGCGCATAGCAATGGGCGTATTCAAAACATTGTGACATATGGTGTTATTGGCAAGATTCATTATAAACTGACCGGCCCGGACACGACAACTACCATTGCTGTTGTGACGACGTTAGTCCTTGTTCTCAGCACTTTAATTTGGCTTCTCATTGAATGTATTCATGACATTCGTAACGGTTATGGTTTTTTTAGAGATGCACATTTGTCTCCCAAGGCTGAAGCTGAAGCGGTCTGCAAGTATATCGACCAAAACATGACCTTGATTGGTTCGAAAAGCGCTGCTAAAATGGCTAAGGCTCGTGCGAGAAAAAAAGGTAGGCAGTTGGCAAGCCGACAAAGTTTCGCAGCTCAGGAGCCGCAAGGGATGATAAAGGAAAGCCTTTTGCCGGATGCCCAAAGCGAGAGCACGATTAGCGAACCTGACGGATTGCCAGCGTTGCCTGAAGTGAGAAGTGATACAGCTGAGCTTTCTCACGAGATGTACAACACAGATTTATCTTGCTGTAGCTCGCCTCGTCATGATCAATCATCGTCACCAAAGGCGAGAGGCGCGTCATCATCATCTTTCAATCTGGTGTCCCCAAGAGTGCTTTGCTCCCGGCTGCTAATGTCAAGACACAGCAGCACTAAATCGGTTCGTAACGGTCTCTCGCTTAAAAGGTCTCGAGCTAGTTTAATGACTATAAAGTCTTCATCTTTCATATCTCTGTCTCCCGCCCAAAAGATTCTGCACAAGTTCCACCAACTAAAAGAAAACGATTGTTAATTGAGCAGTTTCATCGTCTGCTCTTAAAATGATAAAACACCGAGAGGAAAGTTGCACGCCCTAGACTAAAATAGTAGACCTGCTAATTTGCATACCAATTGATATTTCTTTGTTTAAGCAAATAAATGGCTTTGACTTGTCTGAGACGTACAGAGTCGTTAAGACGTAGTTAGTCATCTTTATAGGTAAGTACTATGTTGCTTATCAAGAAAACGAAGAAGTGGCTTACTTCTAAATAGGTGCACAATTTACTAACTATATATAAAAACCCGTACTGGACTAATGTAAGCTTGTAACATAATGTAAACAATAAAAAGTTTAATAAAAAACGTTTTGTTCTATATTATATAATTTATTTTAAATAACATCAGTGACACAATTGGAATATAAATTAAATTGGCTAAGACCATCATTTGGCACTTACTCTATTTAATTGTACAGGATAAAATTTGTTTTATAAAAATAAATGGCACGAAATATTTTGTAAAAAATAAATACAGTACATATTTTAAAATATTATTATGCTAAACTGCCTACTAAAATCTTGGTATAAATAATTATTGAGAAAACATAAATAACAACAACAGGCATAAAATAATAATAAATTTATAATTAAGCAAGAATTGTCTTTTATTGCTAAATTCACGAAAATATTTATAAATGGCACCCTTTACTACACGACTGGTCACAGAAAAGAGTATTGTTTTCCGGGGTCATTTAAGTATGCGAGTCTCTAATCCACCATAACTTCTAACCGCTTAACGGATTTAGACGAATGAGGTAACAATCTTAAGAATCTTTGCACAGACCCAAGTAACAATAGCTTTTAATGAATGTATATTATACTTTTTTTCTTAATAGAAATTTATATAAAATTTGTACCTACTAAATGTTGACAAACTTATGGGCAATATTCGTAAATTTTAGGGCGACAGCATTCTAATCTCAATCAAAAAATGCTTCTATTTACCCGACTGCGCTACAGTAAAGGTGTAATATTTGATCTAATGATGAGATTTCGACTTGATATGGAATATATTTTATTACGAAAATCGTCTCAATAAGCTTAAATTTCACTTAGAAAAACATGACACACTAAACGCGTCAGGTTCGTTATGATAATAATTTATGATTGTCTATTATTACGTAGAATCGTGCAAAAGTGGTATCCCGAAGAGGAGGAAATTTTTCTAATGGCGTATATTTTTTTTAAACTATCTAACTTTAAGGTGTCGAAGTTGGCGATCGTAGTTCAACCTCATATAATAAAATATTGTAGATGTGAAAGAGTAAGTATGGAGGTTCCTATCTATTCTTCTCCATTCTTTGTACTTGTTATTGACGTTCCAAAATGAATTAGACTTTGATTTTCACTTTGAAACGGTAGTAGTAGTAATAGTCCACTTCATAGCAACTATTTTGTGCCGTTAGTGCGTTCAAACTTGTTGAATACGTTCATCATTAAAGTGCGAATATTTGTAAGGCTAAGACCTAGTGGCGATATTTAGCTGCAATCGCTGTGGTAGCGAGGTCGCAAAATTTATAGTATACAATGACATGTGGAAATGTAATTAAAATAACTAGATTATAATCACACGACGCGATTTATACCTCGATCGCTTTACCTACCCACATAAAGGCAGCTGTGCTGTACTACTCTAAATTATATATACTTCATATTGTTTTAATAGTCAATAAATTACTAAATATTAATTTACTGATCAGTATGGTGTAGCCGATTAATGGCTGCTTAATGGCTACTCGAGGAAGCTCGGTAGCAAATTAACAATATTTAAAATGAGCCAAATATTTAAATATAACCAAGTAATAATTATCCAACATGGTACAAAAAATACCACTATAGTTTTAGCAAGATTACTTACACGAATGTTTCAAATTTTTAAACATAATAACTTTAAATTTTTTAATTCAAGCCAATTCTTCTGTGACTAGAATAAAGATAGACTTTATATAGCTTATAGACATAAAGCTAAAGTAACTACCATATTATATAATAATAATTTTATATCAAATATTTCTGGAATATCATATAGGACAATATTTTAGGACTTTAATTACCCACTGGTTTGGGTGGCAAGAAAAAACTTGAAGGAAAATTTAGGCGAGTGCTCAAGACTCCTCTGCTCTCTTGAAGTTTAAATAAAAACCTCACTCGCGCACCATACGTTTAAATAAATACATATCATGCGTTGGAGCCGATCCCACGAGCTCCGGCTTAGCGGTCTATGTCGCTAACCATTAAATAAGGCGTCGAGTCAACTTCTTTAGTTCAAAACCTTTGCCGACTTTCAAATTCCCCTGCCACAACCAGTGAATAAATGCTTAACTAGCATAACACTTCATATAACAACTGGAGCTAAACAAATCTTTAACATTATGATATAATTTGATACATTTACAAAATTTAAATAATTGTTTAATATAACATGTCATAATTTTTCATAAGATTCTATTTTATTAAAAACTAAAGCCCTTACTAATAATCACTGTGTAAAGTTATGAAATGAATAAAGCCTGTGTAACTATACATTTTTTAACGTATAAACCTGTCATAACTTTATGCAGCGTTTATTAGTAAGGCGCTTAATGTATATAATGGTGGCCAGATCTCATATTTTTTTTAACGTAACCTAACCGCTTCTTTAGATGAAAACAACTATTTCGTGAAATGGTCAAACATCCAGTGTTTGACTATTTCACAAAATAGTTGTTTACTTCATGAATTGATAAATATTAAAATTTGGCCACCACAAACACACACAGTAAGCATTTAGCATTTAGTAAATTATATATTTTGCGCAATTTTACAAAAAAAAATATTAACGAGGAAAGACTTCTTACTAATATTTTTTTTTGTTAAATTTTATAGGTTTTCAACCATATTATACTAAAACACAATTTAAATATTGATAGTCCAAGTACAGAGGTTATGTTTCCGTACATACACCGCGTGTATGAGTCAACGTGCGATAATTTTGTTCACCTTCAAAGAATATAAACTAATAAAACACGAGTTACGGTCAACGTAAGTAGCAACAACATTTTCAAGCTATAATTACAGAACGAAAACGTTTGTAAACTGTTTTATACTAAAGACTTTTAAACTAATAAAACTTAAACTATTATCCGTAGGTTTAGTTAGTTAACAATCTTGACATGTCATTTTGTCTAAAAATTGGGTAAAAAAATATTATAGCATTGTTTCCGTTTAGCCTAAACTCGGGTTAGAATAAAGCTGATTAAAAATTTACTTTGAGACGTTAATACTTTAAGAACTGATTTTCCAATCAACCGTTAACTTTATCTAAGGAATAAATATGACGGTTTGTCATATTTTCTATACAAAAGCTGTCAAAACGTCAAACATACTCTTCAGATAAAAGTTATTTGGCGATTGAAAAACCGGCCCTTATTATAATTATTATACCTACGATTTTTTGAGATAGAGAAACGTCAAGATTGTTTAAATTTACTTAATTACCTAAACTGATGGAGTCTAGCGTGTTTTTATATACCTACACCATCTCTACTGCGTATAGTTTTATCGACTAGCGTATCCGTTGACATTTTTCATTACATAATTGCGAATTATCTTGTTCACAATTTCCTACATCGGCATGTTTTGGTTTTCAATTAAAAACTGCTACAAAACATTGTTACTTTGTTTGTATTTCATAAGCATAAAAAAAGAACTACTAAGCGACTTAACCTTTCAAACAAAACACGAGTGTTTGAAGTCATACATTTCATCCACAATAATTTCTTTATAACTAACAAGTCTCTACGATTTAAAATTTAATGAATCATTGAGTGCCCTTGACGACTTATTTACAAATAAGACCTAACATGGCATTTGTTACTAGGATTTAAAATTATTTCTCACTATCTATTTACAATTTTATTATTTCGTTAATTTTATAGGCTCTTTAAATTTAAGCGTGTACTGCAGCTACCCGGGTGTGAGAATGCAGAAAGACTTGTTTTCCGAATGGTTGACACATGATTGACGTCTTGTTTTCGTGACAGCATGTGCAGTACAAACGTCATACGGCGCTTTTGACACGTCAACCGTGCAGGACGATGTTGTCAGTATGCGTAGTACGAACGTCGTAAAACGCTTTTGACGTCAACCATTTAATACGACGTTAGCCCAGCAGGAAACGCTTAAATTCAAAGGACCTTGGAACGCTAGTAACTTTGTACATTTTGAATAATTTCGTCCAAAAATCCTTAAAGTTGCCTTATACTATAAATATTTACTTACTATTTTGCTGAACTAGTATATTGTTACGTAGAGAGAAAATGGTTTTTTTTTAACCGATTGTGCCGGACGCATGTACTGGAAAATTTGGGAAAGCTCTACAATTTACTAAAAATTACGAGGGAGACGTCTCGAGAATTCTTAGGTCATTCGAGAAACTTCCAGATCATATTCGATCATCTCGAAGATGTTTTGTGAATTTTTTCATAAATTTGTCATTTATTTATCACGTTCCCTAGCTTGTAACAATATCAAATAGACTAGGCGATCATTTGAACATTTTACATTTTTTTTTGAATATTGCTAAGAAATAGACTACGCGTGTGGCAAATAGTCTTAGGCCCGAGTCACACCGGAATGGCAGCGGCCGGCAGCAGCGCGGCGAGCACCTTCAGTGTGAAATAATTTTAAACTTTAACTACATACTTAAAAGACTAGTATCGCTTGAAAAGTTTGAAAAGGTCGCGAGGCTGCCAGCGTCCGTCAGCGGCCGCGAGCGGCCGCGCGCCTCGTTTCTAGCGACGCTGGCGGCCGCTGGCGGCCTCGCCGCGCCGCGGGCGGCCGCTGCCATTCCGGTGTGACTCGGGCCTTATGCGAAGTGAAAAAGTCTTATTTTAGTGCGCCACAGCCAAAAGCTTTTCTAAAAAACGAATAAACGTGTAAGCAAATTTTATTAAGTTTAACCGTGCTGGTAAATATGCAAAGACGTTTTCCTAGAAATTAGTAATAAGTTTTATATATTTTTTTCAAATGATATTCTCACGACGCCGACGATTGGTTTTGTAAACATTTCTTTCAAGTCTCATACTTTCTACATTTAGATACTTTGCTACTAGAAATTTAATAATAGACGAATTTGAGAATAGCAAAATGTTTTTTTTTTAATTCCTATTCCTTGTGTGGGGAAGTGAATTTTCCGGAAAACACGTACCCCAAATTATCCACAGGAAGACGCCCCAACATCACAACCCCGGTCGCAAGCACGACATATTAAGACTCCCCAAATACGGTATTTTCACCATCATCAATTGACGTACTTTTTATGAGCTGTCAAAACGCGATTCTCCCATAGATTTTGTGTGGCAGTGTCACCTTATGACGTCACTAATTAAGCAGCTCAATTATCTATTTATTGATTACAAAGCATCTAATTTTACAGTAAATTGAGAACGAACCAGATTTTTAGGGCTTAAATTGGGAGAAATTTTATAGAAATTATGTCCTACATTTGCTGGTTAATGATGTAAAATACCCGATTCCCCTCCCTCCCCTTATCGTACCCTCCTTAGCATCAGTACTAAAAAAAGCCTCGACAGAGTCGAAACTTCTCAATTGGGAGGCATTATGGGGGCTCAGATCATAGATATGACAATTGCCGAGAGTGAAATTAGGCCTCTAGTAAGTATAACCTTATATTATCCGACCTCTTTAAATCATTTCCTAAACAATTTTTCAACATGACAAAATTTACAATTTCAGTTGCTTTTTTTTAATTCTCCACAGATTTTGTGCAAGAAGCAGGTACCCCAATTGCAGGTAGATCGCAAATCTTTAAATCCTTGGATGCCTATGCATGTGTACCCCTAACTACAAAAAATACGTGAAACTAATCGGAATGGTCGCTCTGTCGTCGCATATGAGCATTCTTTCGTTGACGTGGGTTTCGTGGCGAAGAGGGGTACTTCTTATAGTACAAGGCGGTACCCAATACTCCGGAACTCAGGACGGTCGATATAAAGAAGTTTAACATCAGCTTCTTATCCCCCGAATCCACGTAGATGGTGAATATTCGTGCTGAAATGGAAAAAATGGAATTATTGTTATACCTATCACCACGACTATAGACGGACGTGCAAATACTACTAATGAAGTCGAGTTAAGTTCGCGATCTCAAAAACCGTGTGCTTAAAGTTTGTACATCTATACTGACAATACAAGTTTGGAAAATAGAGATATGATACGTCAATATGAATGGTCATTATAAAATAATTTATTAAAAAATAACATTCGTATGAGATTATGACTTGTCAACCGCTCGGACACGAAGCCAATTTCGTGGTCGAGAGATTGTAGAGTCAACATCTCCTGAGGATGCTTAGCGGAGAGGCAAAACACGTATCGAGTATAATGCTGCATTTTATTTACTGTATCTTCGAGAGGGCTACAATCTTTCATACAAGACAAGCTTCGAAATTGCAACAATTTGCATGAATTTTCACAATTGTCCTGGATTTTCACAAAGTAATGCCCGATTCTACAATTTATTTGGAATAATTTTGAGAAATTCCTACTTTAAAAAAAGGGCATCCATTGTCATTTCCGTTTTCTTTTTCATTTCATTAACTAGTCAAGAGCATTAATAGAAATAATTATTGTTTTTTTTTGTATTGTTCTATATTGAATTAAGTTTTCTTACCTAAGTTAGTAGCCACAGAGATGACCCACGTGGTCAGCGATATACCGTCAGCATTCTGTTCGCTTATGATTCCGTACATGTAAGTTATCTTCGCGAAGCCGCTGAGAGGAGTGCAGAGTGGCTGGAAAAGTCAAACAAAGTCGTAATTAGTCATAAAATCGATGATGGAAAAAAACTGTTGGAAAGAATAAACATTATAGGTTAGGTTTTGATGTTTCAAAAATAAAGTTAAGATTGGAATCTTGTCTGAGTTTTTTTTCTTCTTCAATTTTTTTTAAATTTAGCATTTACTAAAAGTTTATTATCAGATTAGATAGGCTATTAAACAAGGTTTATTTTAATGTGTAGGTGTCTTAACAAAAAGTTAATAGAATGTTAGTTAGGTTTAATTGAAATATCCCTAAACCATATTGATGTGTGTATTTAAAGGTGTACTAGCTGTCCCCCGCGGTTTCACCAGCGTTACAGATTTTTGGTTAGGTACTAAAAAAAAAAGAAGATAAAAAGTTTTTTTTTTCTATGTCTAATTCTATGGCCGTCCCCTGGTCCTAAGCTGCCTCCCCACCAATTTTCAGCCAAATCGGTTCTGCCGTTCTTGAGTTATAAAAATGTGTTTGAGTTTGACGACGATACGATACTAACGTCACTCAATTGTTTTGGCTTCCCGAAACCTCTCGACTAACACTTGAACTTTATGGTATGGTGTTAAAGTTCAAATTGATTTTTTTAGGGCTTTCCCGGCAATAATAGCGATTCATTTTTATATTATAAATTATTATAAAAAAGGCTGGGTTACTTCAAAATCGTAAAAATCAGAGGTTTGTACTAATCTTGATCCCTAGGCACGCCACTAGACGCCCAGCCATAGTTTGTTCTAAGGGACGTATGTTCATTAGTTTCAGCCTCAGTAGTAAATGCTAACATTTGTTTAGTTTACGGATATAACACTAAAGGATGTCGGCGATTCTGGCCCCTTCTCGGTCAGCATCGTATCGCCTTACGTGACTGTGCTAACATTTAATTTAATGCACCTACAGCGAATTTTTCGTTTAGCATATACGGCCTTCGTAGACGATTTATAGAACCATTTTGTCAGCAGCAATAAGGTTTGCGGAATTTACGATTTACCTCGCGTTCACGTTAACATACGCGAAAACAATTATGCAAGTTGAATCATAAAAATTGTTGCACCATGCACGAATCCGTTGAAATACTTTGGATTATGATTTTGATCTTGTAATGCAATGTGAACGTGGATATAATATTTATTTAATCTAAAGAGTAGAACGGGATATTAAAAGTAAAAAGACGTTGATAAGTTATAGGTAAGTACTCTACAAGCCGCAGTTGCCATCCCAGATACTTATGGCCGAAAACTCAAAAAACGACACTTCGTTTTAAGACTAAATCTGTTGCCGTCTTTGTCACTCTAAAGGCATAAAGTAAGGACAACATTAGATTTGAGAGCGTCTAAGTTAAGTGACGTTTGAGTATTAGGCCATTTTAGAGATGTGTATCAAGTGCCTGTAATAGGGATGACGACAACATAAAAAAATGGCATTCTGTTTAGTCCGTCTTGTAGATCGGCCAAAAATACTGGACACGTATTTTTTGGTTCATCAAAATAATAAAAAAATACAAAGATAAAGAGCAACAAAGTTCTGGAGTGGGGGCATAGTGGGGGCTTTTGACGCCGCCGTAATGCAAAAATTGTATCTGATCGTGACGTCACGCACAACTTCAACGCACTGTATCGTTGTCATTTTTCGTTTACGAGAAAAAAGAAAAAATACGTGTCCCGTATTTTTGTTACGTGGAAGTGCTGCCCCGGACAAGCTCACAAAGCCCATCTCGTGATCATCGTTTTCACGAAGATCTTGACTATGACTCATTTGTGCCGCATTATTGTGTCTTACAAAGTTCAACTCTTGAGAATAAACAAAGTGAAATATCCAATTTCAAGACAAGTACACATTATTGACAACTTGTTAGCATATTGTAATCAAGACATTGACTCTCAATTGGGTGCAACTAGCGAAGCCAACTATAATAATATGCAATTGGGGTACAAAATGTTTTGTTGACACTTTAT
The DNA here is from genome assembly GCA_033675125.1 of Athetis lepigone. Classification (NCBI taxonomy): domain Eukaryota; kingdom Metazoa; phylum Arthropoda; class Insecta; order Lepidoptera; family Noctuidae; genus Athetis; species Athetis lepigone. Next base: position 25,235,540 of record CM066219.1, on the reverse strand, counting down.
TGTCAATTGGACGTTAGACTTGGCCTTATTTTCTTCTGTAACTTGAGTAGCCGCGTCCAAAGTCCTGTTTCGGAGAGCCGATACTACAATTTTGTGGAGGAAAACGTATTTAAAGTGGGGCATTCACTTTAAATACGTTTTCCGGATATTTATTATTATTATACACACATCAAAAGTGTCTAGGGATATTTCAATTAAACCTAAACAACTAAAATTCTACTAACTTTTTGTTAAGACACCTACACATTAAAATAAACCTTGTTTAATAGCCTATCTAATCTGATAATAAACAATTAGATAAAGTTAAATTAAAAAAAAACTTAGAAGAAGAGGAAAAACTCAGACAAAATTTCAATCTTAACTTTATTTTTGAAACATCAAAACCTAAACCAAAAAAACTATTTTTTTTACAAAAATTGTTGAAAACATAGTATTAATAATCCGTGAATCCACCTAAGACTCTCCTGACACATCTGCAGCGGTTCTGCATACTCAAAACAAGGTGTCAATATCCTGTTGTGGAATACTGTCCAAAGTCTTTTTATGATGCAAGAAAAGCTGGTTTTCATCCTCAATATCTTCAGGGAAATTCCTAAGAGCTCTTCTCAGAAGCATATCACAGGCATGCTCAATAGGATTTAAGTCAGGGGATTGTGCAGGCCAGTCTTAAGCTTAGATATCATGCTGTTGTAACCAACTTGTGACGATCCGCGCCGTATGGGGACTGGCATTGTCGTGCATTAGCTGGAAATTTTGTTCCATTTGTTGTCTGTGGTGCAAGATTACAGGTTTTAGCATCTCATCTCGGTATTTTAGAGTCACATTGCCTTGTATCCAAACGAGGTCCGTTCTACCGCCAAGACGAATTCCTGCCCAAACCATAATCGTGCCACCTTGATATGCATGAACTTGTTGTAGGTGCTGCAGTCGATTCCAACGTTCAGGTTCTCTCCAAACGCGTACTCTTCGCGAATCAGGATGAAATCCAAACCTGGATTCATCAGTGAAAAGCACAAGTGACCATTGAGAATGGTTCCAGTTTTCGTGTGCAATAGCCCATTGTAATCTTCTTCATTGATTGCCTCTCCTTAGCGCTAGTACTCGAATCAACCTACGAGTACGTAGGTTGACTTTATGCAGTCGTCTTCTCAAAGTTTGACCGCTTACCAGCAAACCATACTCTCTCTGTAGCCTTTGAACCAATTGCATTGCCGTTACATTTGGTTGACTTCGTGCAGCATTTACTATGAATCGGTCCTATACATGTGTTTTAATGCGTTGAGGTCCTCGGTGCCGTTCCACCGCTTCCCCCGTGACACGATAACGTGACCAAAGCCCGGATATAACGCTCTGACTGGTCCTCATGGCTTCAGAAACCGCAATTTGGGACAGTATTCCACAACAGGATATTGACACCCTTGTTTTGAGTATACAGAACCGCTGCAGATGTGTCAGGAGAGTCTTAGGTGGATCCACGGATTATTAATTTTAAGTTATCAACAATTTTTATTAAAAAAAAAATGTTGTTTTGTTTAGGTTTTGATGTTTCAAAAATAAAGTTTAGATTAAAATTTTGTGAGTTTTTCCTGTTCTTCTAAGTTTTTTTTTTATTTAACTTTATCTAAAAGTTTATTATCAGATTAGATAGGCTATTAGACAAGGTTTATTTTAAAGTGTAGGTGTCTTAAAAAAAAGTTAATAGAATTTTTGTCGTTTAGGTTTAATTGAAATATCCCTAGACACTTTTGATGTGTGTATTTATAACGGATATCTATGTCAATGGAATTTCTTGCTTGTTCTTCTCCATAAGGATCAACTTACGTTGCAAAATAAGCAACTGCCTAGCTATAACTATACGACTAATCAATGACTCTAACAATTCATAAATGCCTATAAATGACTAACTCTAAGTAAATGCATTGCATTTTGAATTTCTGAGTAATGCTATCAATATAAAAAGAGACTTGTTAGGTATTGCAGGTACTAAAGAGGTCTTGCTAAAATAACATCACAGATTAAGGAGGAATAAAAGGATTAACGAAGTGTGGCGTAATGTGACAAGAGGGTAAGAAGCTTCATGGCGTCAGCGGATACCTTTGTTCTCATTTTATTACATTCGCAAAATATTATATTCGCAAAATATTATATTCTCGAATTATTATTTTCTCAAAATATTACACAAAGAACAATCACAGCGAAAAATGTTTTTAATTTGAGGGAAACAATAATAAATATTTGTCATCATCACATAGGTTATTTCATCACATAGGTTATTTCATCACATATATTTGTCTCGGATGGGAATCAAATCTACAACCCCTTTTTTAGGGTTCCGTAGTCAACTAGGAACCCTTATAGTTTCGCCATGTCTGTCTGTCTGTCCGTCCGTCCTCGCTTAATCTCTGTGACCGATAGCACTAGAAAGCTGAAATTTGGTACCAATATGTATATCAATCACGCCGACAAAGTGATAAAATAAAAATTGGAAAAAAAACGTTTTATTAGGGTAGCACCCCTATATGTAAATAGGGAAGTGGTTTTTTTTTAGTTTCAACCGTGGCGTGTGATATATTGTTGGATAGGTATTTAAAAATTAATAGGGGTTTACTAAGATCATTTTTTGATAATGTCAATAATTTCGGAAATAATCGCTCCAAAAGGAAAAATCAAAGCGTCCGAAATTGGTAAAACACCGACATCCTCTCAGGACTATGTCACTATCATCATAAACAACAACTATTCAGTTATTATTAATTATTTTTTTATTTATGATAAATGCAAATAATTTTGCAATACTGTATGATACAGCACTTAATTTTTATTTTAATATTGTATTACGTTCGAAAGCGTTTCCATGATACCTAGGTATTGGAATAAAGAGATTTTGATTTAAATTAATTAATTTTTATTTTTCACTGTGTTTGATTGTACTTCTAATATTTTGAGAATATAATAATTCGAGAATATAATATTTTGCGAATATAATATTTTGCGAATGTAATAATATGAGAACAAAGGAGCGGATAACACTACACGCAAGTTATGGTGCGACTTCACTTGGCGTATTAGGCAAACTATTGGCGTGTTCAATGCAACGCAATATGGGCCTTATTTTAATGAGTCTAGAGTATAGTGTCATCATCATCTCCCTAGCCTTTTTCCCAATCGTGTTGGGGTCGGCTGCCAGCCTAACCAGATTCAGTTGGATACCGGTGTTTTACGTGGAGCGACTGCCTACCTGACCTCCACAACCCAGTAACTGGGCGACACGATACCTCTTGGTTAGACTGGTCATAGTTTCTGGCTAACCAGGACGGCTTTACGTGCTTTCCGAGGCACGGGATGTCAGTGATGTCTAAGATAAACTTTAGAAAGTACATATATGAATTGAAAAAGTCACATTGGTACTTGCCCGGATTCGAACCCACAACCTCTTACACGAGAGGCGGGCGCCTTATCCACTAGGCCATCACGACACACCCTAGAGTATAGTGTGTATAACGCAAATATTTTGTCAAATATACGCCATGTAAAGTCGCAGCATTACACAAAAATCATGCGATCAGTTAAGGTTAAAGTTCGAAAACAACCGTATGACTGCGAAGTTGGCCGACTAAACAATTGGCATAGTGTATACGCGTAGACGAGTGTCATGCTAATTAAACAGTCAATCAATTTGCAGACTGCTTGCCGATATGGTTTGAAAGGCCGGCGAACTCTATTATCGCCCGTTTCGGAATTGTTGCAATGTTCTTTATCATTAGGTACATAGTATAAAACAAAGTCGTTTTCCGCTGTTTGTCTGTCTTTATATATGCTTGCACAACAGGTTTAGATGCGGTTGTTTTTAATAGATAGGTGATTCATGAGTTTATAAATGTATAATACTTGCATAATATTAATATTTGTAACACCCATGCAAAGCTGGGGCGGGTCGCTAGTACTGAGTAAGACCCAACTGAACAGTTCACACTAAAAAAAAGTTGTTTTCACTTTCCCAAATATTTAATGCACCTAATACACCTGTCATGTTATCTCTTTCCCTCTTTCGGTTGACTGATAAGGAATGACTAAGACATTGTACCCTCGTGCACTAAATAAATAAAATTAACTAAACAGCAGACTTTCCGTTGGTTTAATTAACGCTACTAGCGACGACGTCAGGTAGATCGCTTTGCCAATAAAATGTATGGTTGGCTGGGCAACCTGTCGGGAGCCAGGTGGTGCCGGTCAGCAACAAGTCGTTTTATAGATATTTGAATCGTAATTAGTGAGCACTTTTTTAGTAAAACGTTGCAGTACATTAGGCTTCTACTAATAATGGATAATCTACACACCCCACTCTCGTAACGTGGGCAAATTAATACGGCGCCAAAATCATAGTAAAGTATAATAAAAAAAATCCCCACAGAGGGCCCTGCATAAGAACGCCCGCCCGTAATCTATCTAAAAAGCTGGAGAGCAAGCAAGTTCTAGTTTCTCTCGCGGTACAAAGAAGTTGTACATTCGGCGCTGACAGTGCCGATATATAAGCCTGTACCAAATCATATTACTCTCAAAACGCCCTGGATAACCGGCCATGGAGTTTAACCCTGTTGAAGTCAGGCCTCCAGGCTTTAATTTAGCTACCTACGACCGCAAGCATTTCAAACTGTAGAAAAGAGCTTCTTTTTGGACTTAGACCAAATAGACGATTAATTTGTATCATAAATTAATGACATATTCGACTTCTTTGCCAACTGATTAGGTACTGATTCATTGCTTCGCTGTGTTCGTCTGTGCACAAACCAATTGCACAGTCAGATCGTAACGATAAATCGTTGTCGTGTATACTAAGCGTTAGACATCGGTGAACAAAAAATCTTGGATTGGTGATTACAGACTCCCATTGTTACCACAATGTAAGTCTGTAATCGCCAATTCGTCTTCATAAGCGTGGCGATCAATGATCATGGCTTCTTTGTGGAGAAGGAGCTTTTTCACTGCTATGTATATTGTAGGGCGCCTTTTGCCAGCCCGGTCACATATGGTTTTTTATACGTGGTGATTTACTTTACTTTGCATAAAGATGAAAACTAGTTTAAGCATTAATGATTAAGGTCAATTTGTAATCAAATGCTCAGCCATCCTACCATTTAATTGAGGTGACACCCTACACGACGTTGAGACGTTGTTTCTGTCGTGATTCAGAGTTGTCGTTTTTAGAAATTAAGTAGTTATAGTCATCATAATATTAAAATTACCCGACTGCGCGACGCAAAGAAGGATAATGTGTTTATCAGTCTATGTATGTATGTATGTATGTTTGTATCTATGTGGCGTTCTAGAGACCGAATGCGTAGGCCGATTTTGATGATTCTTACGTCAATCGATTTGTCTTAACCTTGCGAGTGTCACTAAAGACATGAGAGTAACCAAAATTCACCACAGCGACAACCAGACGCCATATTGTCAAAATGAAAAAAAAAAGTCGATGAACTAAGTCGAGTGGGGTGTCGTTGAATAGGTATTTTAAAATCATCTTTAGGTTCCTTTTATCATTTTTCTTTTTTAATAATAGTTTAGAATATATAACGACTTAAAGTTGTATAACAAAACAATCATTCTGGCTAATTGATTTAAGTTTTTATTTCAAGTGTAAATGGTATACAAACAAACAAAACATTAAAAAAAATCATTGGCGGATTAACCCTAAGGCAAAAATAATACGTGCCTAGGGCGCCAGGATTCAGGAGGGCGCGCGCCCGAAAATATAAATGCCTTACATAAAGTGAACTATTACAGAAGTATGCATCTACCTACACAATTTAAATTAGCGATTCTAAAACTATTTTACAACTACTTTTCTAAAACTATTTATTTATTTATAGAGGTGTTCAGGTTCAATTAAATTCTTGACTATTCCTGCATTTCTTGATTTTATATGATAATGAAGATTGGACTTTGGAAACAACACAATAATATTATAAACCTCCTCCTTCTCCTCTTATCTATACCTTATGCCTGGGGAAAGTAGAAGGTTATGTTGGGTTCTTTCCGACTTCTCAAACCCCACTGTTATACGGTGGAGATGTGCCCCGCGAGGCGATCGGCGGCGGTGACCTCTCGCGCCCGGCGCTGGTTCAAGCCATGCTCTGGGGCGAGACTGAATGGGAAGCCGTCGCCTCCTTCTGCGAAGCAGTCATGCTGGAGAAGGAGGCGGCGGCGCGTGTGAAGCAGCGTCAAGCCTCACGCCCCAGACAGGGACCCAGGCGTAGACGTCGAGAGCCGCAAGACGGCTACCGGCCACCGTAGGTGCGGGTCTGCGGACGGCGAGTGATGGGTAGCTCGCCGTCCGACTAGGACCAGGCCCGTGTCGTCGGCGCGTTTGTTCCACGTGCGCCTCAAATGGCAGTCAGCACGTGAAGGGGCTCTCTAGGGCCAATGCCTGCCGGGGTTGCGGAATAGTAGTAATTGTTACCGTGGCCCCAGAATATAAAGGGCAACCGAAGGAACATGAGTGGCTTTTAGGCAATAAAAGTCTGACACGCCCTCTCGTCCATCTTAGGAAGGGAGAAGTCATTTGATGATTTCCCTCTAACAAAAAAAAACCCACTGTTCCTCCCATCGAAAGTTGACATACGCTTGACGCACGAGCTCCCAACTGGTAGCTATGTGTGGTCTGTCTATGCGACCGAAAACGACATACATACGTATAAACTACACGGAGCTATTGGAATGACGATCATACACACACGGGCAGTTTTGGTGCGACGTCAGTTCAACTGACGCGAAGAAACGATCGTCAATGCCCAACTTAAGGGCCACGTTTCATTAAGACTCCAGGTTACTCCACTCGGGTCACACCACCAACAAAATGTAGGTATACTGTTCAGTTTACTTATAGGAGCGCCAACCTCCGTACATTTTGTTGGTGGCGTCACCAAGTTGATGATGTTGAAATATGGTCCTAAGAGTAAGATCGGGTAGGTTATGTAGAAAATACGTATTAATGTACTATATTTTAAGCACGTATGTTTTTAGGGCCAGTCAGTTTCTTTCGGGTAAAGACAGGTGTAAGAAATCGATTGCTGAATCGAAAACGCCTTAAAGCTACTAGTCCAGTTTAGGTGATCCGCCGATATCCTTGAAGCGCAAATTCATCGACATGTCCATACTAAGCTATGATGCTCAGACCTGGTGAATTCGCCAAAGAGAATTAGAGTCGTGGACAGAAGCCACCAGTGGTGCCAGGGCCAAGGGAATCCGGTAACAAAACATCTGAAAGGGCTTGGACGGTGCGTTTCCACCTCTGCTTCAAGGAACTACTTTGGACCGAGCTGTAGCTGATTTAAGTTCACGCGTTTTAGCTAAAGGTCAAGCATATGTAGCTTTGAGCCGAGTTAGGTCTATAGAGGGACTAATCATCAGTAGTTTACCACCGCAAGTTACTTAATAATCCTCACGATATTAACTCCCTCAATAAATTGACTAGATTACAAAATTTTCCATCTTATAACTAAGTCAATGAACCGTAACTAAAAAGTATAAAATAAAATAAAAATTATTAAAAAACAAAAAACCCGACTGCCTGAAAACTGAAAATAAAGAAACAAGCCCAGCAGTTTAGAATTCTGTTAAGTAATACTAAATAAATACACAATCGAAATAGTTTTATAATCTATACACACATAAAACAAATCATAAATACTAATGCAGAACAGAACGACTTACAGTCGGGGCCCCTTGGGAAGAATTGATTGGTAAAATTTGAACGGGCCCCGACTGTGAGTCGTTCTGTTCTGCATTAAAATTTATGATTTGTTTTATGTGTGTATAGATTATAAAACTATTTCGATTCTGTATTTATTTAGTATTACTTAACAGAATTCTAAACTGCTGGGCTTGTTTCTTTATTTTCAGTTTTCAGGCAGTCGGTTTTTTTGTTTTTCAATCATTTTTATTTTTTACTGTGTACTGTATTAAGTTATCTCGTGTAGATTGATTAAAACTTGGCTGGAATAAAGGAGACAATTTTTTTTTTGTTCGGGTATTAGGCCCACCACTAATTGTGGCATTTATTAATGAAATGCACGTTAGTTTATTCCTTATAATCTCTAGATTATAGTGGCAATATTAGCAAAACTCTACGTAACCGGAATACTGGGAAATACGACACTCAAAACAAGACTCGCATAATGACCTAAAATCTCAAAAGAGCGATTGTTTAATGAGTAAATAGGTTTCCTAGGTATTTTATGTTAGAATAGTGCACTGTTCAATAATAATATAGGTGTAAATCACATAAAAACCTGGCTTTGGAGTGATTTTCTTTCGATTATTCTTTTAATGTGGACGCCAATGCTTTTATAAGTAAAGTTGTCGCACATTTCGTTAAAATCGAGCTGTACAACAGCTTTATATATTATGCACTGTATCTACAGAAGCCATTTTCTAACTACTATTGAATAAAAATATGAAAAGAACAGAAGAAGCACTCGTCTCACTAGAAAACTATTGGAAATTATTAGGCTAAGTTTACATGACCGCGAGAAGCCGCGCGTCGCCGCGTGGTTGAGGTGTTCGCATGATGATGTGCATACCAGCCTGGATGTTAATGTTGCTTGAGGAGGGGGCAATTTGCTTATGGATTTTATACCGAAGGCTTAGTCGTCGCGGAAAATGACAAAGACAATAGAAAAGCATTATTTTATTTCTTGAAATGTTTACTGTTTATTCTGTTATTCGGGAAGAAGACAAAATTATCGAATCAAAGATCACAAAAATCACTCCAGGCATTCTCGTATAACTATGCAAGTACTTATGAAATATACTTCCTTATACCCTTGATACTTGCTCGCGTCGCCAGTCAAGTGTACGCAGCTACGCACTAGATTAAAACAAGTGTTCCATAATAATAATAAGCATGAACTATCCACAAAGTATTAATATGTTGGAGTAACATTGCATATTAAACAGATGATTCTGATTGGAAATAAGGTCACTCAAGGAAATTACTGGATATATCTATCTGTTTTAGATCATTCACATTAGTAAGTACGCGTAGTACCTCTCTTTAACTAAATTCGATAGTGTTTTTAGCATCAAATTTTGAAACAAATGTGTGTGTAAATAAGTAAGTAAATACTACCATTAGAAATAATTACATGCACGAAATAAAAACTCATTTCTACAATATACTTATGCAAAAGTAAAAAAAAAGTAGTAGGTACCTAATCAATTGGCAAATGTTTGTTATTGAATTTGCTTCACTGCATTCTCAAAACTGCAACTAAGCATGCTAAAACATCAAGAGGTTTAGATAAAAGCTATTATGATTAAATACTACATACCACCAAGTACGAAAGTACACCTTTCGGGAACATGCCAATGCCGAATCCGACGACCATGAAGGTATATAAAATAGCCGTTATAGGCACCGCCGACATAGCTAACATGTTCTTATATAACAGAGCATAGTAGAACATCACATAGACTTGTAGTAGAATTATCGGATACTCCAAGTATGTCATCGCACTGTAGTTGTTCGTGTAACTATACAGTGTCATTATTGAGAACCTGAAAAGATAAAAATAAATGACTACTTCGCTCATTTTTGTCTTACTAATATCTTGGGGCATCTCGCACAAAGTCATCTGACCCCAAACGAGGCAGAGCCTACTGAACCCTAGTTATCAGACAACTGATGTATATATTTGCATCTGTCTGTCTGTATGTCTTGCTTTCACGCCAAAACTATTGAACCGAATTAAATGAAATTTGGTACACAGATAGACCATAGCCTGTGAAAGAACATAGTTTTTATCCCAAAAACCCCACGAGAATGGAAACTATGATGGTACAGATAGGACTAATATGTTGTAATATGTCATACACTTTACAAATAAATGACACACGAAGAATAAACTATAATGAGTATCATGTGTTCATCACACAAATATTTGTCCTAGGTGAGAATCAAAAACACGTCCTCGCGCTTAGTAGTCAGGGCCACTATACACTAGACCAACAGGCAGGTCGATAAATAGGCCAGTAAAGCATTTGATAGCATATAACAGTCTCAACACAGGGCAAGACACATTATTGAAAGCAGAAACGGGTAGTAAGCTAATAAAAGTAATCTAGGCGACTCAGTTACTTTTCAGATTTCAAATAGTTTACCAGACTCTGAGCTTATGACTAACCGTAAAGACTCGAGCGTATACGCGGTCCGCGCACAATTTGCATCAAAAACGCGATTTTACAAATCAGATTGTCGAGCGACCACTTATCTTACAAACAAACGAATTACTAACAAATTTAGGAAATTTCTTCGTCTAAATAGTTACTTGGGGATTTTTTTCATTATTAAAGTATTTGTGAATACCATCAAGAAAACTGAACAGAGGTTTTCTAAATTTTACTTTCAGAGTCTAATTACAAAGCAAATATCTCAGAAATTACTGGGATATATAAAAAACAAAAAAAAAAAAAAATGTCTTGTTGCAAAAGCTCTGAATAAAATAGTTAGTTAGACGGATTTTTAGATTTAAGCCGCTAACTGATGTAATTAAAAATCCAAACAATATGAAAAAAATCAGAAAATACAGTCCCAAAAATGATTATTTTTATAATTAAATCGTGCCTAAAATCACATAATTTACTCTTATTGTGGTAAAAGAATATCTTTTTTATAAGGTACAATTAAAAAAAATAACTTATCTTTCTTAATTATTTTTCTACATTTTTTTCAAAACTACTATATAAAACTGCGCGTGCGAGTCGATTCAAAGCCCTGGCTGGAGGCCTAGAGTCACTCTTGGCAGCCACAGGATTGTCCGGTTAAGCAGTGAACAGCCTTAGCGAGCTGAACTGCAAGATGCCCTAGTCAAAAAAAAAAAAAAAAAAAAAAAAAAAAAGTCGATTCAAATCAGTCGGCCGTAAAGCCTTTCGGAGAGAGGACGTATCGCTGGGCGCTCTCGCTGACCCTTGTTGACCTTTGCTGTCCGTAAGACAGAGATAGCAAGATTGTAGTGCGATTTTCAAGTCTTAGTACTTTAGTAAGTAAAATTTTTGTTTTAATAATAGAAATAAAAAATTAGTAATAGTGTGATCGTAAGTACTTCTTAAGTATTATTTTAATTTTGGATTTTTTTTCTTGTGTTACAGTACAGTTTATGTTTCAGACAGATTGGGAAATAAAAAACGATTTTTTGAAAAAAAAAACAAGTAATCTGAAATATGGCCAAGGCAAGAACTACAAGGTGTATTTACGGTTTACTAGTTTACGCCTGTAACCTTCGCCCGCGAGTGTAATAGGGATGTTGACTACATCAAAAAAATGACATTCTGTTTAGTCCGTCTGTTAGACAGTCCAAAAATACTGGACACATGTTTTTTGCTTGATCAAATTAATAACAAAATACAAAGATAAAGAGCATCAAAGTTCCGGAGAGGGGGCTTGTGACGTCACTTCTCAGTAAAAAATATACAAAGGCGTGACGTTTCACGAAACTTCAATGCACTGTACTGTCGTCATTTTCTGTTTACGAAAAAAAAGAAAAAATACGTGTCCCAAAATTTTTGATTATCTAACTGACGGACTAATTACTTTTTTTTTGTCGTCTCGCCTATTATGTCTACTTTTATCTTACAAGATTATTTTTCACGGTTTATTTCAAATTGTAAAACCCTGTATGTAAATATGACTATAGATAGAATATAATAAAACTCGTATCGTTGTTTTTTTTTGCTTTTTTAGCTCAGTGGATAAGGCGCCCGCCTCTTGGGTAAGAGGGTGCGGGTTCAAATCCGGGCAAGTACCAATGAGACTTTTTCAATTCATATGTACTTTCTAAAGTTTTATCTTGGACATCACTGACACCCCGTGCCTCGGAAACCACGTAAGGCGTTGGTCCCGGTTGTCTTTCGTAGAACTTTGACAGTCGTGACGGATAGTCAGAAGCCAGAAAGTCTGACCAGTCTAACTAGAGCGTATCGTGTTGCCCAGTGGGTAGTGGAGGTCTGATAGGCAGTCGCTTCACGTAAAACACTGGTCTGCTGAATCCGGTTAAGCTGGAAGCCGACCCCAACATGGTTGGGAGAAGGCTAGGGATATGAAGTATGTTTTTTTCTTGTGCACTAAAGTATAAGAATAGCTTCCAATAAGTGAACTTCATTTATAAAATAATTTTAATGCCATCATCAATCACACTGAGTTTCTAGTACGCGATCACCACTCAAGAACCTTTCCGCTTTAACGGCCGTTTTTTCTATAAGCTATGTGCTCCGCCCACTGGCACTTCATTTTGGCAATTCGACTAGCTGTGGTTTTGGTTCTCCTGCAGATTTCCTCATTTCTGATTATATCGCGGAGGGAAAACTCAAGCATTGCTCGCTCCATTGACCTTTGGGTTACCTTGAGCCTTCTTATGAGGCCCATTGCGAGTGACCACGTCTCTGTTTGTAAGTCATCGCTGGCAACACACACTGGGCGAAGACTTACGTCTTGAGACACCGCGGTATTTTGGATGAGATTATGACATGACTTCTCGAACGCTGCCCAGCTGATTTGGATTTGACGATTGACCTAGCTTACCTACCTAACAGCTGTATATAGAAAATGATTTTATTTCAATTTCATAACTGGTACTTAATTCTTACACATGTTTGCAATATTATATTTAATTATAAGCATATGAAGTTTTAAGTTGTCACTTTTCAGGTGGTGTCTGTTGCTAACCGAAAAATAATAGACACAGTTATCAGGTGGCTTAGCTATGATATAATATTTACTGAAGTTTTATTGGGGTTATCTTTGAATAATTAAAGGGAGAACTGAATAATTGACATTTTTTGTTTTTATCTTTGGGTATTTTAAAAACCAGGATCGGAAGAATACTAAACGTTCTCCCGGTTTTAACCTAGTTGAAAGCTATCCTATTATTTTTTTCAGGTTATGGGCTTACAGATATACATTACAATATACACGCTTTCCAATTTATAATAGTTATGGCTTATGCCCGCGACTTTGCTCGCGTTAGAGAGACATAAGTAGCTTGTGTCACTCTCCACCCCTTCAACTATTTCCACTTAAAAAATCACGACAGCAGAGTTTCGCCCTAGCGTTGCACTTCCACGCGCCAATGTGCGTGGTACGTGTGTGCAAAGACTGTTGCATCCAAATCCCATGACGCAGGCGGGAGATCTTTTGCTTCCATGCACAATCCGAATGGCCACCTTCTGGGACGCCCTCAGTAGCCGGGCCGGAGCCAACGCCAGGTTGGGCGCCCACACCAGAGCCCCATAGAGGTCCATGGACCGCACGATTCCCACGTAACCGCGTTATGTTAGATATTTGGTTACTGATCGGCTCCCGTGGCTTATGGCGAAATGTTATATAGGACGATATTATGTGTTATTCTGATGTCAAAGCTACGAATATCTTGCAAAGCCATCGATTGACCAGCCTTGTTACGGCCCGTATGTACTGTCATTTATAATGCTGCGGAGTAGTTTTAAAACAGTGAATATCTCTAAAGATATTTATTGAAATTATAAATGATGTATAAATAAAGTAAACGGCAAGTTCGTACAAAATCAAAAACTTGGATTAAATAACTCATAAATTCATTGTATTAAAATTGTTATTTTGAGTAAACTATAAATATTAATTTTTGTAAATGTGAGTACGATGTAGTGATTTATTACGATAGTTCGCTACTGACACAAAACACAAATAGACATGGCGGTTAGGAGCATTGTCATGCTCGCTCAAAAAGTCTCGCTGATGGTGGCGAGTGCGTTGGATCATTCGGTTCCCTTCAAAATGGTTGAGCTAAATGGTGCTGATGCCACGCGTCATGCTCGTGAACGGGCGCTGTCAGTTGAGATGGGTCATCTCTTAACTGCCATGACTTTATATTTGACTTTGTAATTTAATTTTGAATTTAATTATTTTGTTACATACTTACATTGTTTTCACATGTAGAAGCAACAAAAAGAAAATGTAACCAAGATTTTGTAAAACATGATTTTTTTTTAAAAGAGTGTCCGTGGAGTTTCTTGCCTGTTCTTCTCCATAGAGATCTACGTTTTGGAACAGGCAATTAGCGTCACTTTTCTTTTCTGACAAACCGACCGACTCTTTTGACAATTCATAAGTACCTGTAAATGGTCTAAGTGAAATAAATGCTTTGAATTTTGAATTTTGAATTTTGATTAGACATATGCTGTCGCGGACTTTTTTTTGAACTTTTTAAGAGAAACAATTCTTTAGTACATCATTTTTGCGTAAATTCAACCTAAATGGTTGCAGCGCACGCAACGGAATCTCTGAAAAATATTTTTTCTTGACTCCTATATGTCTTAGCGTTATGTTATATATAGCCTAAAACTTTCCTCTATAAATGGACTAATCAACAAAAAAATATTTTTTCAAATCGGACTATTAGTTCCTAAAGGAGGCGAGCGAATCTGGGCTTTTTATATTACACTAATGAAAACTTTATCAATATTTTTTTCAAGATTTATTATTTTTTACCATGAAATATTAAGATATTTAGTCATGGGATAGTAAATTAATTATTTATTCAAAACATTACTGACTGTCTGCACTTCCGGTTTTTAACAATGTTGCCAAATGAAATATGTCAATCGATCAGTAGAAATAAGATTAAAATGGAAATGTAAAACCAAGTAAATAAAACAGTATCTGCAGAAGAAACACTGAATCGTGATTTCATCTGTTGACATGTTTTATAATTTATTTTAAATAATGGTTTTTGGTTTTAAATATCGCACAAAATAATGTTTAATCAATGAAGTTGCAATAAGTTATATATTTTTTTATTATACAGGCCACACAGTAAAAACTCATGTCAATGTCACATCTAAAGTCAAACAAATCATTCACTTCGTTGGTTTTAAACTTGCAATTGTGGATATTATGTTTTGTAGTGTTTCCGTGCGGTTTAATTATTTGATTGGTATTATTTTACGACTTTGGCTACGTATAAAGGATTCTGACGGTTATTATTTTGACGAACGACCTACGCATTTCTTACATCGGACTGATAAGTTATCTTGGATTACGAAGTAAAATACAATCAGTGATCAACATCTGAATTATATTAACCTGATGGCGTAAATTCTTCTGTACGTTTGCGCTAAATAGAAGAGGAATGAATTCTTTCAGTTAGACAGCAATGTGCCACGCAGTCGTAAGTAATTTATTTCAAAATAAGTTCACATGGTCATAAACTGTTACTATTACTAAAATACTTCTGATTTATATTTACTCAAACCAAGCCTGATCATAATGCAAAACTTCCAGTCAATAATTCATAATTATCAATTCAAGGCGTTTATTGCAAAACAAACAAAGCTAATTTTGTATGGACTAATAACATCCTATATTTTTATTTTTCTCCCATGTAGAAATTGTAAATATTGGTATTTTTTTTTTAATAATAGTAATATTAAAAATGAATAATGCAAGAATCGTTGCTGTATAGTCAAACCCAATAATGTATGGACCTTCGCCCGCCTTCTTTGCGATTAGAAACAAACAAACAAACTCTTCCGCTTTATAATAAAGTATATATTTGTATGAATGGATATGCACACATTTTAGTACCGGGATTAAATTTAATATCATAAACCAATACTATTTTTTTGTAAAATGCCGGTTTTACTTTATTACAACAAATAGATCCAAAAAATAAAATAGTTCTTATAAAAGTATCAAAACGATTTGTGCTAACTGTTCTGCGCTCACGCACACAGAGAATCTATTGTTATATTGTAGTGTGTCGTAACGCGCACGCGATTCCATAGATCGCGACGGATTTTGACTTGTGTAAAATCGAATGCGCGCTCTTAATGGCAACTGGGACAACGGCATCATGAGCTTTTCGAGGTGGAGTGTAACCATCAACTTCCAAATTTTGGGCTGCTAAAATAAACATATTTTGCCCGACTCGTGTATCAAACAAAGACCAGAGGCTCAGGAGTCGCGCTTGCGACCATCGATAACAATGGTTGGTACAGTCACTGCCCGGAGGCGATTTCGTAAAATTTAAGAACATTTGATTTATACGGGTTCTATATAATAATAGCGATGTGTCAGACTGAGTGTGCAGTCTGACACATCGCTATAGATAGTTGTGGTATTCGTGATATTTTTTTGCAAACACATGATTCTCCGAACTCGATCGCCAGCACACGCCAGGTCACCAGCATGCAGAGACACAATGAATGGACCTAGCCTAGTGCTGTTAATAGAGACTTTGGGCCAATTTCAGCAGAAAGAAAAAAAACGCAACTAATCCCAAGATTAGTTGCGTTTTTTTTCTTTCTGCTGAAATAGCCAGGGACCAATCCCTGGCTAAAGGTCTACACTTCTACCTATAGCAGTGTGTTGTGCAAAACAAGATTCAATTTACTTTACTTTAAAACTATCTTTTAATCATTGTTAACACAGACTACAGAATGTGTGTCATCCAGCGAATTGTTATCATTCTCACCCAAAGGCAGGCGTCCACTAGTGACGGCGCGCGGTGGTCGGTTCACAGAGGATCTATGTATCATGCATTCTGACGCTCCGATCCGCTGCGTCTAATCGTCGCAATATCTTATAAAAATACAAGTAAGCGGATTATTTCGTCGTTTTTTGGCCCGGACTTGGCCGATTGGTGCGAGCTATTCTTTAGAATGGTTATAAGCATAGGCATCCGTTTATGTTCTATGCATTTATGCTGCTACGTAAAAAATGTCTTGGAAGGAATTTGTATTTTACGTACACATTTTAGTGCTCAAGATAAGCGCTAAAATTAGTGATTATTTTTTACAATACTGCTATTATAGATATACTTAAACCCCATAGACAGTGATAACTACTTATCTCAAAGAGATAGTGCTGAAATTACTAATCTGTCATGATTAGCGATTTGGAAGTGAACCTTAAAAGGTTATTAATAATGTACTTAAACATAGTAATGTTTATTTTATCTAAGTGTTAGCGTCACTGTCCAGTGTCCGTGATTATACACTTGGTTGTACAGTTTACAAAACTGAGTGTAGGTACTACACTTACGCTTCGTTGACAGATTTTTATAATTTTGTATGTAAGCTGCAAGTAGGCGTACAACAAGTGTAAAATGACGCGTACTCATCTATGCAGTTACGCTTCAGTAGATAGTGACACTTAGGAGACAAGACTGTGTTATCGTGGTACATAGAACTATCTATAGTCCTTTGCCTAGTTAAGGAGTTCTATCAACAATCCCGACACAATAAACATGTGTACTTATAGATAAGAAAAAAAAACAAATGAGAGAAGATGTTGTACAAGGAAGGAATAAAGTAAAATAATATTGCCAACACAACGAAACTAACAAAGGGCAAAATCTGATAAGACGTAGCCTTCTAGCCTTGGCCCTGTAGTTCGACAATGTGAATTCATATCAATAAAAATAGTGTTGATGAGGTCATCAATAAATTACATCACAAGACCTTGGTTTATTCCCCCGCCCCGCCATAATCCTGTTTAGACCACAAAGAGGGGATACAGTTGTTGAATCCGGGCAAGTACACACGGCTACACATCAAGCTATACAAAACCAGTTTTAGCTGACCTCGCATTGTGTATGTTTTTCGTACAATCAGAAGTCAGCTTATACTGGTTTTGTATAGCTTAATGTGTAGCCCATGGTACTAATGTGACTTATTCAATTCAAATGTACTTTAAAGTTTATCTTAGACATTACTGACATTTACCTCGGAAAGCATGGTAAGTCTTTGGTCAGAGTTATCATTCGTGGAACTTAGACAGTTGTTACAGGTAATCAGAAGCCAGAAAGTCAGACCAGTTTAACAAAGGGGGATTGTGTTACCCAGTAATTGGATTGTTTAAATCTGATAGGGAGTTCAATTAAAACTAATATCCAGCTGAATGCAGTTAGTCTGGAAGCCGATCCCAATAAAGATGGAAAGGGGCTAGGGAGAGGCTGGCTAGGCGGACACCAATAACTGAGTAAATAAGCTGCAGTTCTGGTATTCATTATAATAAAATATATCTCAAATTTAATATTACAACGTTTTCACATGGTTAACATATTTTGTGTTAATACTTTGGATTTTTACATATGATATCACAAAGCAATGCTGCCAGCCCTTGTCACATTCAGTCAAGATTCAGTTGACCCCACTCTAATCTTAACGTGTGATATGGGAAATTTATGGTTGGCCTTTTATGGTCATTCTCATAAACGTCAATGACCCAATGGGTTAATGTAGAACTTTGACACATAACATATGGAGCTTATGTTAAATATAAATAACTTGGTACAACTCACACACGGCCACCCTTCACTACTTATCGGGATTTAACGCGCACATACCTTTTATTTGTTTTTGGCTTGACGTTTCGGCAGGGTTACAACCTGTCATGGTCACAAGCAGACTGTCCGGCGACACTACTCCGTCGATGAAGTAGATTGATCTTCATCTACCCTCGATGTTGCTGAATGTCCACTATAAAGCCGCGTACACACTACACTCACTGAGTCCGGTTTTTTAATAGACTTAAAATCGCGATGGTGAATTTTCGCAATCACTGGATTCCATGCGGCCGACAGTTTGAATCTTTCTTCCCGATTGAAATTACAATATTCAGACAAAGTCGGATCTGTGTTGAAAAATTACAATATTCACACCATATATAAGCCGGAGGCAAAAGTCACGAACCTAGTTGGTACACCGAAGGATGTCATACCGCTGCAGACACCAGGTGTTTATAGGATTGATTGCAGTTGTGGAAGCTCGTACATTGGGCAAACGAAGCGGACTATCGCTGAAAGGCTCAAAGAGCATATCGCAGCTGTGAAAAATCGTCAGACGAATAAATCAGCGATTGCAGAACACATACTGGAAGCAGGCAGCAATCATTGGATCGAATTCCATCGTCCACAAATCCTCTCCACTGATCGCCATTTTTACTCAAGAGGTGTGCGTGAAGCGATTGAGATTAAAAAACACAAAAATTTCAATCGGGAAGAAGGATTCAAACTGTCGGCCGCATGGAATCCAGTGATTGCGAAAATTCACCATCGCGATTTTAAGTAGATTAAAAAACCGGACTCAGTGAGTGTAGTGTGTACGCGGCTTTATAGTGGACATTCAGCAACATCGAGGGTAGATGAAGATCAATCTACTTCATCGACGGAGTAGTGTCGCCGGACAGTCTGCTTGTGACCATGGCAGGTGTAACCCTGCCGAAACGTCAAGCCAAAAACAAATAAAAGGTATGTGCGCGTTAAATCCCGATAAGTAGTGAAGTATTAATGTGCAACGCGAAAGTTTAAAGTATAATACGGCCACCTGGTACTAAATTAACCTTTTGACGACCGACCGACAGCCGGCTGTCAGGCTGCTATTGTCTTTCTATTGTATCTCAAATCACGTGTGTTCAAAGGATTAAGCAGAGCTTGTACAGTCAGCATCAAAAGTCGCTGACCACATTCAGATTTTCAAAACCACTGAACACTATATCATCCATAAATCGCTCAACAAGATAGGCGCCAGTATTAAATGAACATCATTAAAGTTCAAAATTAACAGAACACCATTTTGTCAAAAATTGCTGATCGTTATAACATTCGAAAATAACACAACAATCGCTTTTGAAAAATTCACTGAACAATATAAAATGGTTGTTTTGGTATCTAGTGTAATCATGGCAACGTCCAAAAATAACTTAACAGCATAACTACCAAAAGTTACTGAACATTACTTAGTTTCGGATATTGAACTGCAAACTAAAAAAGTGCTTGTTGCTATCTTCAGAGTTACACATCCAATATTGTCCTATCAAAACTAAATCATGTAAAAATATTTAATGGATGTAAATTTTCAAAATATATTTTTATTTCTTAGAGCCAATGAGAATAGTAGTAGAAGTGGGTGATCAAGCACATTTTCAAAGTCATCTAAACTTTCCATATTATGATTCAATATAGCCTTATTTGTAAAACTTTAAGTCTCACTATCAAAAATTACGCAGGTTCTATTATTGTTTGAATTTATACCATTGACCTAATTAATCATTTTTTTAGTTCGATTGAATTATAACCTTATTTGTAAACCAATGGCTCATTTTGAAATTAACGCAGTTTCCCTTTTAAATAAATTATTTTGGAAAAGTAATTGGGGGTATTTAAAAAACGATTTATCCTTAAATATAAGAAGAATATTTCTTCTTAATTATAACTTTGTTGACAGTCTACACTGTTGTAAAAAATTAAATATGAAAAAATCTGATAAATATCTGCGACAAGTACCTAGGGTAGATTGTAAACGGTTTTACTAATAAGATAAGAATAATTTATCGTCTTGGCGGAGGTACTACCGTGCCCCCAGATGTTTTTGTTGTCAAACTTCGGAAAGGAATGTTATATTAATGTCACTTCACAAAAATACGAGTACACACACACATATTAAACCTAAAAACAATTGATGCTGTTCAGGGACTTTTGAGATAAACGATGGTATGCTATTTTTGTCAAAAATTTGTTTAGTGACTTTAGAGACGAAGATTGTCTTGCTTTTTTTTACCATAACTTTGTTAAGCGACTTTTGAAAAGTGATGGTCACCTACTTAACCTCTTTTATGATGATCATTAATTTCTGGTGCTTATCATGTTGAGCGATTTTGGTATTATACGGTGTACAGTGATTTTGAAAATTTAAATGTGTGTGGTCATCAACTTTTGATGCTGACTGTACTATGGTAACCAGACAACTGGTAAACTTACATAAATGATTTATAAATATATACACATTATAGATAAATTACACCTAGACACACAACAAACCATCATGCTCATCACACAAAGTTTGTTCTGGGTGGGAATTGAAACCCACAACC
The DNA here is from genome assembly GCA_033675125.1 of Athetis lepigone. Taxonomy (NCBI): domain Eukaryota; kingdom Metazoa; phylum Arthropoda; class Insecta; order Lepidoptera; family Noctuidae; genus Athetis; species Athetis lepigone. Next base: position 25,214,635 of record CM066219.1, on the reverse strand, counting down.
GCTTGGTTAGCAGTCGGGTCACTAACTACTAGACCAACAGGCCTGTCAAAAATATCTATCTCTAGTTACCTAATCTACTATCAGTAAAACAAGATAGATTATGGGAAATGGCGATAAATATACTTACCCAAAGACTTCCATAAGCATTGCTTGTATAAAAATTCCATCTGCCGTCTGTTTTTCTCTCATATACATAATCTGTGGTACTTTTAGGAACAGACATGACAGTATTGTCATAGTACTGAGCAGGTTGGCAAAATTTTTTATCAATGTGTCCTCCATATTGAATAGATTGATCTTGAAAAAAAATTTAAACCTTCTTAGATAAATCTTGAAATTTCCTGAAATATTCTTGAGACTATTTGTTACATTATTGTTTTTTTCTTGTGATATATGTAATTAAACATTTTCTTTAATATGCTAGACATTAAAAAAAACTATTTAGTCTGTAAGTTAGATTATAAAACAATTTTGGACACACATGTTCTTCGAAAATACAAAATAACGACAATAGTGCAGGGAGGTTTCACATGATGTCTCCTCTAGGTACAATTTTTGCTGATCAGTGACGACACTAGCCCTTACTATGGATCTTTTTCAATAACTTGATCAAGCAATAAATATGCATCCAGTATTTTTGGACATACAGAAACAAACAGAATGCCATTTTTTTATGTAGTCCTCAGCATATTACTATGTTAGAAAAATTTGAATTTGCATACTAGTAGTTCAATACAATAAGTTTTTTAATTAAAAACAAATTAACCGATCAACACTCAAACAACAGTCGGCTGTCGGGGTATCCCATTTCATTGTAGTCCTTATTTTTATTACTTACAGACTACTTTTGTATAAACAAGTTCAGTTATTTACGTTCTTGGATAAATTTCTTACAATTTAAAAAAGTAAAATTTTATAATCAATGTTCGTACATTTTTCTTTTTGGGGTAGTAGTGACATTTCCACTGCCAATTTGTGTATTGCGTAATGGCTGAGGGGTTAATGTTGAGGATTTTAATTTAATAGTGTTACTATCTTAATTTTGTTGGTAACCATTTAAAAATAAAGGTGCAGTATGTAAAGTTTTAACACTTGGATTTTAACAGAGGCAAATTGATTTGCAAGAGAATATCAAGACTTATTTATTTATTTACAGTAAATGCATGAATTCAATTTAAACAAGAGTTTATTTGTGGCTAAAAAGACTCAATATTTATACTTACCACATTAAATACTTATATGACAATTGATTGGGCAGTCTATTCTAAAATTTATATTTGTTTCAGATGGAACTGTTTGACCGTAAAGCTAGATTTTAGAAATAAAAAATATGTGAGATTTGTTCTAAAACAAAATTACAAACCTGTTCCACCACAAAAATACGATTGCAAAAATTATTAAGCGGCTTATACGAGCGCGTTATATTAAAAATCTTACCGGCCGCTATAACTTGCGTCCGGCACTAACATATGAATAATTTAAAATCTGTGTCAACATTGTAACATGCAAACGCACTATTTGATGTAAAATTCTGTCCTCTACTGTTGCCAAAGGTGTTTCTCTGATACTAAATCAAATCAACCGCTGTTTCACACTTGATCTAATGCCAAGGTCAAATCGTTTTTATATTAAATTCGGCCACATTACTTACCGATGAAAGAATTATAATGTACACGTTTACAAGTCAAAACTGTAAAAGGATTGCTCGCGTATGTAGTCAGAAGTATTCCGTGCTATTTGCGGTGACATTGTAATTTATAAAACAGCGAGAACTTGAATTAAGATCGAATTTTAGTTTTTTATAGATTTCCCAACTTCATATTTTTTAACGTCGTGTTGACGGTGTTGACGGAAATGTGACGTATGAGTTCATGTTGCCAGCTTCAGATACCAAAAACTGCATAAAATTAAAAATCTAATATTATCTATGTATATACTTACTGTCTCCCGTGATTTCTCTGTCTGGTTTTCGTGTCAAACGTGTGTCGCTCATAGAGTGATGTTATGTAACCTATTCGTTATTCTGATGTATAAGTAACCTATATTACTGGAATCAGAATCAGAATCAGAATCAGATATTTTATTTGTAGAACATAGGTAGGTAAAAAAAATATTACAGATGTGATGTCAATATAAAATGAACACTATGTCTTGCCGTCGAAGGCGTACAAATATTCACATTAAGATAATTATTACATTCAATTGAATTAAATAATAATAATAATAATACAGTCAAAATTAAATAAAACAAAATACTAAATACAGCACAAAAATTCATTAATAAAATAATTATAAATTCAACCTTGTAATAAACATTTAAATTAAATTAGATGAAATGTCAAAATTGTCTTTATATTAATTGATCTTCCAAATATTCACTAAGCGCATAATAAGTTTTCTCGCACAACAGATTAAAAAGAGCCTTTTTAAAATGGTGAATGCTGTCAAGATCTTTTAATTTATTTGGTAATTTATTATATAACTTGGGTGCTATTCCCAGAAAGCTCTTTGAGTATAGCGCAGTCTTATGTGGAGCGGCACATATCTCTCTATGTTGTCTTTTTGATCTCAATGTTGGAAACAAATGCATGTACTAAAACTGTAAAGTGTCAACAAAATTCGTTGTGTAGTTTTCGCGTGAAAGCGTAACAAATTTACATGCATCTATTCAACCTTCGTCATTCATCATCATTTTCTAAACTTTTGAACACCGAGACACAATACAAAGACAATAGCAGCCCGACAGCCGGCTGTTGCTTGGTCGTCGAAAAGTACTTATTGTCATGATAGCCCTTCGGTTAAACTGTCAGATTACACGGGCATGAGTTTGATACTTGCTAAGTTGCTAGTGTCGCAGTCGTATAGGTACGTAACGGTTACGGTACCGCCGTACCGGCAAGTATCATAGTAACTTTTATGATACAATTGTACTTTCTTAGTTTGTCTTTGACAATAACAACATAGTATGGAAAGTTGGATATTACAATAATAATAAGTATGAAATCACAAAGCAAAATTTTGGACAATTTATCGTGATCAAGCATGGTGTTAAATACTCGTATCTATTAAGAGAAGAGATACAGATAGAGAAGTGGCATATTACTCTGTGATGGGAGTGCACTGGTATTAGTATTGATTAATATTGCCTTCCATGCACGAGGTTATGGGTTCGAAGTAGACATTGGTGCCGATTCTCTTGTGCACAAACTATCTTAAATTTAAGTTAAGTGCATCTTTCTCTTTCCATTTCTTAAAGAAAAGGACAGAAGATACATTTTAGTTTAATCCTGTCAAATTAGACAGCGCCTGATGACAATTGACGTATATTTAGACGCCATGTTTTTAAATTGCTTCTAAATTATCTATGGAGTGTCTAAATTTGACAGGACTTAACTAATATTTGATCTTCTGTCCTTTTCTTAATTAAACGGAAAGAGAAAGATGCATTTTAACTTAAATTTACGATAGTTTGTGCACAAGAGAATCGGCACCAGTACCAATGTGACCTTTTAATTACCTTTACTTTCTAAAGTTTATCTTATACAATGGACATCACTTACATTTCGCGCCTTGCGCCCGTCTCGGTGGTCATTCGTCTACGAGTTTGCCCGTCGTTACGATAAGTCAGAAGCCAGAAAGTCTTACTAGTGGTTGTGTAACCAAGTCGTGTAACTTAGACATTGGTGCCGATTCTTTTGTTCACAAACTTAACTAAATTTAAATGCATCTTTCTCTTTTCATGTCATTAAGAAAAGGGCAGAAGATTTAATATTACTTAAGTCCTGTCAAATTTAGTCCTTCCATAAATAATTTAGACGCGATTAAAAATATGGCGTAATTTAGTTAAGTTGACCAATGAGTTGTGGAGCTCTGATAGGCACTCGCTCCATTCAATCAAATACAAAGATAATTCAAACACAAAATGTAGCCGAATTGATAACCTCCTACTATTTGAAGCCCTTTAATTATTATTTTTACAATACATTGGATAAGACTATTACATTCACACAATCAATAATAAAATTTTAATACTAATCTTCTAAAAGTTTTATCGGTGGCAACTCTTTCAATTCATCTGTCAGAATGGTTTCAGAAAAATCAACTAGATGTCGCTAGGCATCACAAAGGGTAGAAAACGCAACATAAACTTGTTGAAAACCGACTGTCGTACCCTGAATACGCTTTCAGGAGTTCAGTATCTAAAGCTCTATAAGCCGTTGTTATCGAGAAGTTTAGTAAGGTAAGTAAACCGCTTATGTCTTCCGCCCACCCTGAATTTTTAGGGATTATTATCAGGGTTTTGGGATTGTCAGAAGTTGTTGTAATGAGCTTTCGTAAATCGCTTGTCACCGTTTTAAAATACTGTTGTCTGCTTACCTGCCTATTTTTGAAGGGAAATAATTATAAAGGACACTATGTAAATCAAGCTATTACCCACCTTAAACATTTTTTAAAAGCCCTCTTTGAAAAGGAATTTAAAAAATGCATTCGTAATGAGTGAGAGTTTCGTGACTTCAGCACAAGTTTTCAATTGTCGTACAAAACCCGCGAAACGTATATTTTGCTACTTTGCGGTCCGACTTTAGTCCCGAAGAAACTAACTGAAAAACTTAAAAAAGTGAATTCTATTGAAGTATTTACTGAAAACATACTTTGACAAAGGATTTCGTCATATTAAACTGACTGTTTTATGTCTGTCGAGTCTGTCGTCACCCGCCTCGGTGTCGCCATTGCTTGAACAAGACAGTCTCTTAGTTCTGCGCAAAGGATAGAAAATACGTTACTGCGCAACAGGTAAAGGGTACGGAACCCTCACCTGGCTATAAAAGGGGGTGCAGAGCCCCGCAATTTTCACTTCATTCCCAGCAGTCGGGCGGAATACTACTAAAGCAACTACGTGCTTGACCAGTAGTTCTCTTTGACCTTCTGTGAATAAAGTACATCATTGTCTCCTCATCCAGTTTTCCAATTGCCTAGTGAATTTGAATTGATTTTTGACTCCGTAATGTATAGTTTAGAGCTCAGTACTGCAGTTTTAAAGTTTCGCGAAGTTTTGTCCCGAACTAAGTTACTTATTTCTCCGTAGTTCCAGACTTCTCGAAGAGTTACCGAAAAAGTGAGTATAACGCGCACGTACCTTTTATTTATTTTTGGCTTGACGTTTCGGCAGGGTTACACCTGCCATGGTCACAAGCAGACAGTCTGTCTGCTTGTGACCATGGCAGGTGTAACCCTGCCGAAACGTCAAGCCAAAAATAAATAAAAGGTACGTGCGCGTTAAATCCCGAAAAGCGGTAAAAGTATAAATATGCAACGCGAAAGTTTAAAGTATAATAAAGTGAGTATAACTAATACTTATTTGCCAATTTAGTGCCCGAGAAATGGAGATGAAGAAAATACTTTTTTCGCAATATTTTGTGGTGTTTTTTAGCCTCTCTTCAAGCATGCAGCCGGGTTCAGCAATCATCGGAATAAGCCAGCAAAAATTTGTCCGTATCTTCGATGGTACGACGCCTTTATTTGTTTAAATAAATTTCAGGTGCCTTTTCTCCTACGGGAATCAGCTTAATATTATGTGTTTTATTTTGTCGCTTTTATTATCTAGGTAATTGCGGATGCAGAAGCAGATAAAATTTTAGTACCTAGTGTATTATGCATTGCCTTTGCAATGTGTAAATCGGATGGGTACCTTTGTACCCATTTACACGGGATTTAAAACCTTTAATAACTTTGATCTTTTAAAACAATTTAACTTTAAAAAAAAGAGGACTTTATCTCTAATTTATACAAAAAAAAAATACGCAACTAACAATCGTTTTTCCCAAAATTGAATAAATACTACTTTAGATACGAGCAAATTAATTAATAAACTCACACGATTCAACTTTTTACAAAAAATACGCTATTAATAATCCGCGAATTAGTTAAACCTTTAAATACAGGGAAATCAATAACTTACTAAATAAATTCATAAATCAATTTAAAAATCTTATTGAACTTTTTACCGACGGACGGTAATTTATTAGATTGCAAACTGAACTTGTTTTCGTAAAAAAATTAAATTACACTATGTTCCGTTTTTCGCACCTCGATAACTAAGATTAAAATATTTTTACGTGCGGACGGTAATATTATTTGCAAACAATTTGTTCGTGATAGTTTGAAATTACGCTATTTTCCGTTTTTCGCATCTGGATAACTAAGATTTAAAATATTAAATATAAATGTCATAGTGATTTAATTGAGGAGATAATGCAATGCTTCATATAAAAGTTATTAATTCCACAATAATTTATGGGGGCCTCTTCCCAGACTTGTGCCTAGCAAGTTTTAATAAAGTGTAAAAATACTTTATTTCCCGTTTTTTATCACAAATGACAATGAGTAAAATTAAAAATGACATTACTATTTAACTGAAGGGAAATAACGCCGACCTTTTAAAAAAGTCATTCGACATCCGTTCTCGGGGAAACTTATGCCCAGCTAAATATTTATAAGAAAGTATGAAAATACGTTATTTCCCGTATTTTCATCACCCAATGACAAAAATAAAATACAAAAGTGTCATTATAATTTAATTGGGAAAATAACTCTACTCATTTCATAACTGATAGTTGCCATGAAAGTTATTTCTAAAACATTAAAAAAAAAATAAACGTTATTTCCCTTGCCTGTCAGAGAGATTACTTTTAAATTATTATAAAAAATATTAAATGGGGAAAAAATCCGTATCCAATAGTGGGGACACTTATGCCATAAAAGCGTCTTCCTAGTCATGGTGGCGATGATGATTAATTCCATATTTCCCTTTCTGCTCCCGTCTCTGACCTATTTGTCGCGTACCCGTTATCTGGTCAAGGTTTCCTGTGCCTACCTCAATAGCGTCCTTTGTAATCCCATAACAGACGTGAAGACGCCGATTTTTCGGCATTTCTCGAATAACACAAAAATCGGTAGGACACTCCAATTGTATGTCTTAGCGCAGATTTTTCAATAGCCATATAACTTTTATCTGAAGGATATGTTTGACGTTTTGACAGCTTTTGTATAGAAAATATATTATGTCAAACCGTCTTATTTATTTATCAGATAGAAGTTAACTGACGATTGAAAAATCAGCCCTTATTATTTTAGCATTTCAACATATTTGTCAGAAAAATATAGATTTCAACTCTTCTTGTTGTCAAATTACTTTACAAATGGTTTTGAAGTAATGAGCGTGAGTCTTATTAATTTGTAACAAAGAGTGCTTATGTGTGCTTTCGTTACAATTTAATCTAGATAGATTACAAGTCGGTCTGTAAAACAGAATTACTTATTATTATTATTATTAAGAGCCGTCTATGTCCCACTGCAGGGCAAAGGCCTCCCCTTCCTCCTTCCACTTATCCCTATCTAAAGCGGTTTCGGGCCTGCCGCGTTGCCGTTTACCGCTATGTGGGATCCACTGTGTGGTTATTTTTGCCCAGAGCTCCTCCGGCATGCGACAGATGTGACCAGCCCAGTTCCATTTGAGCTTGGCAGCCGTGTGCCCTACATCCGCAATTTTAGTTATGGAACGCAGCATCGAGTTTTTTATGCGATCTGCGAGTTTTACTCCTAGGATACTGCGTTCCATTGCTCGCTGGCAAACCCCGACTGACCCCGAGTGCGGACTTTTGACGTTTGGTTAATGACCACGTCTGCGCTCCGTAGGTGAGAGTGGGCAGGATGCATACGTCCATGAGCTTTCTTTTTAGGGAAAGAGGGAGTGTTCCCTTCATTATCTGTTTCATCGACCAATAGCTCTTCCAGGCGTTTTCGGTGCGTCGAGCGACTTCTTTATCTTGTCTCGCCTGGAAGGAGACTATTTGGCCGAGGTATATGTACTCTTGGACGTACTCAATCTGCACACCCCCAATTGTTATCGCGCGTTGGATGCTGTTGGTCATCACCTTAGTTTTCGTCATATTCATAGCAAGTCCGACCTCGAGGCTGGCGTTACTCAGTTGGTCGAGCATCAGGCTTAACTCGGCTGCCGAGGAAGAAAAAAGAACAATGTCATCGGCGAAGCGGAGATTAGTTAATCTTCTCTCGCCCATAACAATGCCCTTGTCCTCCCAACCGCTTTTTATTTTTTGGAAAACTTCTTCTAGCGTTGCTGTGAAAAGTTTTAGAGAAAGGGGGTCGCCCTGCTTAACACCTTTTTGAATGTAAAAAGATGGTCCAGTGGTATTTATTTGAATAGCTGCTGTGCTGCTTTGGTAGATTTTTTCAAGTAATTTTATGTATGTTGGTTAGGGTTGTAAACTGACGGTCACATACGATAAGTGACCGTCATTTATTAATAAATGACCGGTCACATTGGACATTTATTGTCATATTGGTCAGATATATTAAATTAGTATTCTTTACTTGGTGTAACTATTATTTTCGTAAAATACTGAATGTCAGGCTAATTCAAAACTTTATGAATGTAAAATAATATCTACTGACTTTCTAAACCAACATTTAGTGTTAAATACAGGCTACACTTTATGGAAATTTAAAACAAACGCTGAAACTGACTGATTCACTTTTTTTCACAGATTTAAAATATGACGTGTATTTCTTTTCAATTTAGCCATACAACTATTCTAAAACTATTTGATTTCAAAACTATTTTATTAGGTACTAGCTATCGCCCGCAGCTTCGCCTGCGTGGATGTCGAACTTCTTTTTACAATTTTAAACATTTATGGGTTGAATTTAAAAAAACCTTTCTTAGCGGCTATTTACTCTTCACAAAGAATAAACCCTCCAAGTTTCATGTCTGGTAGTCGTCTTACGACTCTCGACGCCTACGCTTGTGTCTCTGTCCGTGGCGTGAGGCTTGACGCTGCCTCACGCGTGCCGCTGCCTCCTTCGCCAGCATGACTGCTTCGGAGAAAGAGTCACGGCTTCCTATTCAGTCTCGCCCCGGAGTATGGCCTGAACCAGCGCCGGGCGCGAGAGGTCACCGTCACCGATCGCCTCTGCAAGGACACGGTGGTTGCCCGCCAATGCGGGGCACACCTTCACCTTATACTCCACCGTGACCTCCAGGCAGCCGTTGCAGTAGTGACACTCAGTCGTCGCTTCCGCCTGATTACGACACAGGAACCTCCCAAAATGTCCGTGTCCGGTGAGGACCTACTTCCGGCTATACGTGAGAGTACCGTGACGCTTCTGCAGCCATTCCTCAAAGAGGTGTGCCCAGCACTGGGTTGCAACAGTCGCAGTCTCCATTCCGCCATGAGACCCCGCCGGAGCTCAGTCCTCCCACTGCGATTAGCCGCAGCAGCGGAACTTCGCCCCGGCATTGCACTTCCACGCGCCACTGGTGCGTGTGTTCAAGGATTGTTGCCTCATCCCACGGCGGTATGCCGTCCGGCAAGAAGGCTCGCCACCTCGCAGGAGATCGTGCGGTATCCCCGCACCACAGGAATCGCCATGACCCTCTGGGATGCCCTCAGTAGCCGGGCCGGAGCCAAGGCCAGGTTGGGCGCTCACACTGGTGCCCCGTTGATCCTCGCATACCGCGTTATGTTAGGTTTTTGGTTACTGATCGGCTCCCGTAGCTCATGGTGCAATGTTATGTAGCACAATGTTATGTGTTATTCTCATGTATATGCAATGAATATCTTGCAAAGCCATCGGCTAGCCTTTTTACTTTCCGTTACCGCCCGTGCGTACCATCATTATATTGCTGCGGAGTAATTTTAAAACTCTGTGATATCTCTAAAGATATTTTATTGAAATAAAATTATGTAAGCGGCAATTTTGTACAAAATAAAAAAATTGTATTGGATAACGTATTTATATTTTAAGGATTAATACTATATTCATGAAAACACCCCCGCAAATCATGCATTATTTTAGATTTAAATTCATTGCCATAAAAATGGTCATAGTGATAGACATTTGCTGTTGCGGACTTTTTTTTTAACTTTTTCAGAGGAACAATATTCTAGTACATAATTTTTGCGTAACTTCAACCATTTACGCAGCGCACACAACGGAATCTCTCAAAAGGAATATTTTTCTCCCCGTTTTTGTTAAACTTTTCATTACTGCTCGGCTACTATGTGTCTTAGCGTTATGTTATATAGCCTATAACCTGCCCACGAGTATGGATTATAATCGTACCAAGTTTGATTATAATCCTTTTAGTAGTAGTAGTTTAGTAGTTTTTAATCCATGCGTGCTTATACAGACAGACAGACAAACAGACAAAAAAAATTCTGATTGCATTTTTGGAATCAGTATCGATCACCAATTTTTCTCCAATATTAATTTTGGATATATATTTCAATGTACAACTGACCTCTCTACAGTTCAGTATATTATAAGTATAGATTTTGTTTTACTGTGTTAAAGATCGATGAATGACATGGTTAGCTTCGATGATTCTAAAACTTCCGTAGTTTTATAGAATAAAGTCTATTTATACACAAAAAAACGTTTCTGACGTTCCTGACAATAAATGACCATAAGTGACCGGTCAAATTGGATAAATGTCCAATATGCTCGGTCAGATTAATCGGTCACATATAACCTGACGGTCACTTTACATCTCTAATGTTGGTTCGACGTGCAGTTTCCTTAGTGAGTCAAATATGGCGCTGTGAGAATTACTTATTATTTATTTTATTTTGTCATACTTATGAGTGAACAACGGAATTTTAACTTACATTTTTATGGTTTCATTTAAAATTTCAAATTAATATTTAATCATTGATGAGCTTAAATTTGAATAAATTTATTGGTCTACATGGTAAAAACAACATTAGTTTTCGTTATGGAGACAAAAAATATATACCTATTGGTTTTATTATTTTCATGGTACAGACAAAATACCTTGTGGCCCTTATTTTGTTTTGAGTAGGTAGAATATTTCGCATCAATTTAAAAATAGCTTCCAATTGCAGTTTGGGCTTATATGAATGTAAGTTAGAATTAATAGATTTTTTTGAGGATTTCTGTAAAAGTGAAAAATAATACCTACGTTGCTAATTGCATTTTCTTTTCTGTCTAAATACACATTTATCTATTTTCCGCCTGAAGAAAATCATGAGGCTTGTTTTGTATATGGGAAGGAATCGTTGCTTGATTTATCACAAAAATCATAAAGTTTTCACGTAATAATAATTACTTTTAAATATTTTTTTTGGTACCATATTCTTAGTAATGAGTTTTCTAAACGGGCTGGTAGAAGAAAAAGTACAATTATACCTTTTTCCACTTTGGTTATTTAATTTCGATGCCGTCGGGAAGTGATTGCAGGCCTACGATTTGAGATAAAATAAATTTGATTTCAACTATTTTATAAGACACACTAATTCTGAAATCTTGGGTTTGACGATATTAATTAAACTAAAAAAAGTATCTCAAACTTATACAACTAACTATACATAGTTTTATTTCGGGATGAGCTAGATTGTATGAGAGTATGTTTATAAAAATACAAATATCATAGCCCACTACCTACACGCCTCTTTAATAGGGTATTACACTGTATAAGAGAAAAAATATAAAAATATAATATTGAGGTAGCTAAGCAAAAAGCAGCCGAACAGTGTTAGTTTTAGTTCATAAAACTAGAAAATATTTTTTTAAATTCAATTCAAAGTTTTCAGTTTTTTTTACCTGTTCTTGAACACGAAATACAGACCACAGACAGTGACAGCTGTCGACTGTCAACAGTATCAACTAGACGTCACTATTTGTTTTATTTATAACCTTCTAATACGATCTTTATTATAAAAATATACTTTTTCATGGAAGTTATTGTGAAAGATATTTTAGATGGCTAATGCGCATAGGTACTTACATCAAAGTGATATTTACAACAACAGTACAAACGGTACAAACGGGTTTTTATGGTGTAATAGTTGGAATACTCTTCCCACAACTTTTAACTAAGTTTTTCTTAAATTTGAATCAGTTAACACTAGAATTCACAATTATTCCGATGTTTTCACACTTGTGTTCTTGCATTCCGAAACGCACACCAACGGTAAGTCGAACAGGAACTAATTTTTGAGATAAAAACAATAAAAATGATGTAAAGTGTCACAGCGCGTTTGTTTATTTGCATGACGTAAGGACGTCATATCGCCAAAGCAAAACCACGCCCACGGCGTTTTCCGTTTTTGGAAATTTCCGCGCGAAATTTGAAAATACAATTTTTGAAAGCGTTTTTAGGGTACTTAGCGCTTAAAAAAAATTTCTAAAGCCAACATTCCTAACATTGGGGTGTGTTGGTATATGATAGTATAATTCAATAGTAAAAAAAGGTGTTGTTTTAACATTATAGTATAGGTAATCATAACTTCATAAGAAAGTATAGGTAATAGTAGTTTTATTTTTCATAAATGGGAAATCATCTCGCCCTGGGCGGGGCGGAGGCAAGTGTCAGACTTTTACTGAATAAAACCAACCCTTTGTTCCTTCGGTTGCCTTTTATGTTCCGGGGGAGCGGTAACTATTAGAACTATTCCGCAACCCCGAAGGTACCTAATACTTGGGTTGGCATGAATAAAACAAGTAGTAAAAAAAAATAGTAGGTACTTAACGTAAAATCATTAATGATCCTAGGTACTATTTAAATAGGTACTAGCTTTTATTGTGAGTCCGTAAGTTGTCTTTTTTGGGTAGAATTAATTAATCAATAATGTAAATAACCGCGGGTGAAGTAAAAATTGTGAGGAAACCCCCTGGACTTAATAATTATCTATACTATACCTATTATAAAGAGGAAAACTTTGTATGTTTGGTTGTTTGATTGTAATGAATAGGCTCAAAAACTACTGGACCGATTTTAAAAATTCTTTCACCAATAGAAAGCTACATTATCCCTGAGTAACATAGGCTATATAATATCACGCTATGTCCCACGGGAGCGAGGCAGTAACCAAAAACCTAACGTAATAGTTAATATTGCTGTATTCACTTCAACTTTTCAACACTCTAAACTATTTTGTTGCTGTCAGAAAAATATTGACATATGTAGAATGCCGAATTCCACTCGACACATACCTCACTCACTCACTGACTAAATTCAAACAATCAATTTTAATGTTCTTGGTTAGATTATTAAATTTTTAAATGTGCATGACTTGGTGCCTATACTGTAGGTATAGGCAACCAAATATTAAATTGTATTGTTTTCAAATAAAATTAATTTAATGAATTTAATTGTAATTTAATTTAATTCATTGTAATTTCCTTTTTAATTTTAATGGACTCATTATTGACTAATTAATGACATGTTTTGTTTTGTTTTGTTGATGTATGAAATGAACGTAATGTAATGTAATGGAATATAATGTAATGTAATATGGGTCATTGCCTGAAATAAAAGTATTTTATTTTTTTATTTATTTTATTTATTTTAATAGTTTCATAACAGTTTTATAATATAAGGCGCAATTGGCGCAGTGGTTGATCGATTGGCTACTGCGCCTTGTGTTTCCAGCTTGATTTCCAAATTAATTGTTTCGGGTCACACTTTTGATGTCTCAAACTTTTTTTTTAATAGAAAAAGGGAAATAATATTGGTTCCGACAAACAAATTAATCTCCAGCTATCTGTGGCCGACTATTATTCTAATTAACCAGCGTTATAATGAATTACCGACAAAAAATCCTAATTTCCGAATAGAATACTAAATCTCCGACAAAATTACTAAGTTACCGACAACAGAGGTTTCGTCAAAATAATCATATTTTTACAACTTGTATGAACTGTTTTAATTTCTATTGTTGGTTATCAAATTTATTTTTTAACTCTCAATAATAATGAAAACTGGTTGCAATCTAGACTTTAGGGCACCCCGACTCGAACAGGTTAGGTTAGGAGGGGATGGCGGGGTCGTGTGAGCGAGCGAAGCGAGCGAATAGACCCCGCCATCCCCTTCGTGGTTATTTTTTTATAAGCCACCTAGAAGTAGGAGCCCCGCGAAGCGGGGCTCCGTCGACCCAGCCCACCCTCGATCATGTATAGAATAAAAGTAAAGGTTAAAATTACAAAAGCATGCTTAAAAGCATAGTTTTCAGTTGAATGTAATTTATGCTGGTGGAAAAGTATTATAGCAATAAACGTTCATGTTTATTTTTCGGAGTTTTCAGTATCTCATTCGGTTCTTTAGTCATTTTAATTCGGTAAAAAGTAGTCGGAAAGTTAGTATTTTAAGCAGTAAATTTAATATTTTGAGTAAGTACAATTCTTCTTTTTTTGTCGGAGCTTTTATTACTACTCGTAGAAAAATGATCTAACATGCACCACGTATCTTAAATATAAAATTAAATAAGCAGCAATATTTTTCAAAAGGTAGCTTTGTCCGAGTCTGTTTAGTCTGAATAAATGTTAGTGCCTACCCTGTGTACGACACGGTGAAGTCTCCCAAGTTAAATATTTACATAAATGTATAGAAAGTAAATAAAATACCAATTACGTTCAGGGGATCAGCAACTAAAAACATATCTGAACTCAGCACTGAAATTATTCATATTTAATTTAAATTCAGTTGTGTAAAATGAATACAACATTAAATAAATAACCTTTGTTAAATGTTGTTTACATACTTGTATCCATTCGTGCTTATTCGGTTGTGATCAGCGATCATATTAATGAGGCATCAAGGAATTGTACGTGGGTGGGACTTATAGAGAAATAATTCCTTATAAATACAAACAGGTGTTTTAATAGGTATTTTAACACTATTATTTATTTACCATTCAGGTTAGCATGTAGATACTGGTTAGTTTCGTTCACAAACCTTATTTCGATATTTAATGGTTTTTAGAAATAATGTCATGCATGAGATATTTTTTAATTCACTTAAATAAATAAAAGTGCCCTTTATTCAACTAATTACAATTTTAGTTACTTAATAAGTTAGGAAAACCATTTCGTATACAAATGTTATGCTTTTCCTCTCAGTCTATTTCGGTAAACTCATTCCTTCATTTGTTTCTTCTAGTGGTTTGTCTTCGCTATTCATAGCGGTTGCCTCTAAGGCATAGGCTTCCCCTAAATCACTCCACGCTTTCCTATCACGCGCTTTATATTCCCGTAATATCTAATCTCTCCCAGTTCATTGGGGCCGCCTAGCTATTGACTAGCTTTGTTGATGCGGCAGTCGGAGGTGCGACGCTTGGGATTCTAAGTTCAAATCCCGTGTAAAATATATTTGAGTTTTTTTCTATGAGCATATTCTTAGTAGGGACGGATTTTTGAGTTACTTATGGGATCCCTGCGTCGTCCCGGGTGAAAGATCTCACTATGAAATGACAAAGAAAGATAATGACGAAGGGTATTTCCTTACATACTGGTCAATAAAATCTAATGATAATTAAAATCTACGTACTTGACTCATCCTTTAAAATTGGTCGCAATCTGCGAAATGTGATATTTTGACAACGATAATCGGCTAAAAAAGGACTTTATAATATTTTTGTTCTCGACATCGTCCATTAAATAAATAAATGAAAATAATAAAAGTAAAATATAATAAATATCTTATGACAGCTCACACACGGTCAACAAGACAACTGATATATACATACTTACATATGATAGATAATGGTCGCCGATTTTAAAATAGCCTTTCATGGCATTCAAGTTTACCCTTTGTTGACTTACTACTCAATGGTTGACTTGGAAGACTGCAGGTATGCAGACATGCACACATGCACATGTGCACAATTGCGCAGATGCACAAAATAATGCACATATGCACATGTGCACAATTGCGCAGATGCGCATTTTTGCATGTGCAGTTGTGCACTTGTTGATACATGCAGGCATGTACGAAATAGAGGTATAAATAATATCATTTAACATTTATTAAACATGCTCAATTTTTACATAGAATTCAACAAACAAAACTAAACCATATATTTATGTTCGCATAACTCTACTAAATTTTGTTACAAATGTGAATTCGTGCTATAAAAGTTGTTGTTTAATATTACCATACCAACTATAAACTTGTCATTGTTAAATAGTACTGACTATTTAACAAAGAGAAGTTTATAGTTTTAAAAATAAAACAATCATAGCTGCTACGATTTAAACAGAAAAGCTTTACTAGAACTGGGCAACATATTGCGTTAAAAACCGTTTCACTGTTTCGAGTATAAGTAGGATTAAAGAAACATGAGCGTAGCCAGCCTTGGGCTCCGGATGGGGCAGAAGGCAACCTCCCCCCCCTCTCCCGGTAATTATTTTTGTAACTTGAGCCGTTTGGGCTCTGCGCCTTAATAAAATGTAATATTTTGTTAATTCAAATCTTTATAAAAGTAGTGTCCATGCCAATGTTTTGTATTTTGTAATGTTATTGCCAAGAGTGTGAGTGAGTGTGTGAGCAGTGCTAGAGAAAGGGCAGTGCGGACGCGTCAGAATCAGAACGCTCTGGACCAGAGATATCCATACTAATATTATAAATGCGAAAGTAACTCTGTCTGTCTGTATCTTCTTCACGCCTAAATCACTGAACCGATTTGAATGAAATTTGGTACAGATACAGTCTGGGACCCGAGAAAAGACATATGATAGTTTTCACCCTGGAAATCCTAAGGGAACGGAAACTATTATTCCAAGTCGCGGGCAAAAGCTGGTAGAATAATAAAATCTTCTCAAAATACCTAAGTAAAGTAGGTACAAATTTCACATAACGAGAGAGAAATAGAGAGAGTATATGGTTTGATGGTTAGCGGTCAAACTTTAAGAAGACTGCATGAAGTCAACCTACATGCTCGTAGGCCACTTCGGGTACCAGCGCTAAGGAGAGGCAATCGAGGAAGAAGATTACAATGGGCTATTGCACCGAAAACTGGAACCATTCTCAATAGTCACTTGTGATTTTCACTGATGAATCCAGGTTTGGATTTCATCCTGATTCGTGAAGAGTACGCGCTTGGGGTGAACCCGGACGTTGGAATCGACTGCAGCATCCACAACAAGTTCATGCATATCGAGGTGGCACGATTATGGTTTGGGCAGGAATTCTTCTCCTCGGTAGAACGGACCTCGTTTGGTAACAAGGCATTATGACTGCTCTAAAATACCGAGATGAGGTGCTAGAGCCTGTAAGCTTGCCCCATAGACAGCAAATCGGACAAAATTTCCAGCTAATGCACAACAATGCCCGACAACATACGGCGCGTATCGTTACAAGTTACAACAGCATCCAAGCTTTAGACTGGCCTGCACAATCCCCTGACTTAAATCTATTGAGCATGCCTGGGATATGCTTTAGAGAAGAGCTTATAGGAATTTTCCTGAAGATATTGTGGATGAAAACCAGCTTTTCTTGCATCTTAGCAGGACTTGGGGCAGTATTCCCTAACAGGATTTTGACATCCTTGTTTTCAGTATGCAGAACCGCTACAGATGTGTTAGGAGAGTCTTAGGTGGATCGACGGATTATTAATTTTAAGTTTACAACAATTTTTATAAAAAAGTAGCTGTTTTGTTTAGGTTTTGATGTTTCAAAAATAAAGTTAAGATTGAAATTTTGTCTGAGTTTTTCCTCTTTTTCTAAGTTTTTTTTTCAAATTTTACTTTATCTATAAGTTTATTATGATTAGTTGGCTGTTAAACATGGTTTATTTTAATGTGTAGGTGTCTTAACAAAAAGTTAATAGAATTATAGTTATTTAGGTTTAATTGAAATATCCCTAGACCATGTTGATGTGTGTAATTATCTACGGTAATACGGCTCGGTTTCAAAAGACCGCTGTGATGCGCGCGTTCGGTCAATCGTGCGCGCTTTTTGTTTTGATCGCACTTTTTT
The DNA here is from genome assembly GCA_033675125.1 of Athetis lepigone. Taxonomy (NCBI): domain Eukaryota; kingdom Metazoa; phylum Arthropoda; class Insecta; order Lepidoptera; family Noctuidae; genus Athetis; species Athetis lepigone. The sequence continues at coordinate 25,196,835 of CM066219.1, read as the reverse complement.
TAATGTAGACTATTTTTTTTTTGTGTAACTTTCTTACGGATATTATGATTGTTGTAAGTATAAGAATTTTTTTTTGTTAGGCACCTAATACACACATCAAAAGTGTCTAGGGATATTTCAATTAAACCTAAACAACTAAAATTCTATTAACTTTTTGTTAAGACACCTACACATTAAAATAAACCTTGTTTAATAGCCTATCTAATCTGATAATAAACTTTTAGATAAAATAAATTTAAAAAAAAACTTAGAGGAAGAGGAAAAACTCAGCCAAAATTTCAATCTAAACTTTATTTTTGAAACATCAAAACCTAAACAAAACAACTATTTTTTTTATAAAAATTGTTGAAAACTTAAAATTAATAATCCGTGGATCTACCTAAGACTCTCCTGACATATCTGCAGCGGTTCTGTATACTCAAAACAAGGGTGTCAATATCCTGTTGTGGAATACTGTCCCTAATTGCGGTTTCTGAAGCCATGGGGACCAGTCAGAGCGTTATATCCAGGCTTTGGTCACGTTATCGTGTCACGGGGGAAGTGGTAGAACGGCACCGAGGACCTCAACGCATTAAAACACATGTATAATGCTGCATGAAGTCAACCAAATGTAACGGCAATGCAATTGGTTCAAAGGCTACAGAGAGAGTATGGTTTGCTGGTAAGCGGTCAAACTTTGAGAAGACGACTGCATGAAGTCAACCTACGTACTCGTAGGCCACTTCGGGTACCAGCGCTAAGGAGAGACAATCGATGAAGAAGATTACAATGGGCTATTGCACACGAAAACTGGAACCATTCTCAATGTTCACTTGTGCTTTTCACTGATGAATCCAGGTTTGGATTTCATCCTGATTCGCGAAGAGTACGCGTTTGGAGAGAACCTGGACGTTGGAATCGACTGCAGCACCTACAATAAGTTCATGCATATCAAGGTGGCACGATTATGGTTTGGGCAGGAATTCGTCTTGGCGGTAGAACGGACCTCGTTTGGATACAAGGCAATATGACTGCTCTAAAATACCGAGATGAGGTGCTAGAGCCTGTAATCTTGCCCCACAGACAACAAATGGGACAAAATTTCCAGCTAATGCACGACAATGCCCGTCCACATACAGCGCGTATCGTTACAAGTTGGTTACAATAGCATGATATCCAAGCTTTAGACTGGCCTGCACAATCCCCTGACTTAAATCCTATTGAGCATGCCTGGGAAATGCTTCTCAGAAGAGCTCTTAGGAATTTATTGAGGATGAAAACCAGCTTTTCTAGCATCTTAAAAGGACGTGGGACAGTATTCCACAACAGGATATTGACACCTTGTTTTGAGTATGCAGAACCGCTGCAGATGTGTCAGGAGAGTCTTAAGTGGATCCACGGATTATTAATTTTATGTTTTCAACAATTTTTGTAAAAAAAATAGTTTTTTTGTTTAGAATGTGATGTTTCAAAAATAAAGTTGAGATTGAAATTTTGTCTGAGTTTTTCCTCTTCTTCTATTTTTTTTTTATTTAACTTTATCTAAATGTTTATTATCAGATTAGATAGGCTATTAAACAAGGTTTATTTTAATGTGTTGGTGTCTTAACAAAAAGTTAATAGAATTTTAGGTTTAGGTTTAATTGAAATATCCCTAGACACTTTTGATGTGTGTATATCAGAGCTCTGCCCCAGCTTGCCCCAGTGTGGCTACGCCCATGAAAGAAACAGAGAAAAATCGTTATCGTTATTAGTATAACGTACCACATATTAATGTATGTTCTTTCATAAGTAATTAATAAAATGCTGCTAACTTTACAACCAAACCGTTCAATCGTATTTATTCGAAACAAATACAGAAATGCAAAAAGCGCCATTCAACGTAGTGACCGCACTTTGAAATTCGAAGCCGCTCGGTTCGAGCGGGCCATCCACTAACGTTCATTCCTTCAGGCTTGTCCCGTCGTTCAATCCGTACAGAAATGCGACGGGATAAAATAAAACCGTTGAAGCCACTAACTAAACCACAATCCTTCGTTCTTTCCCCTGGCTTTATCACGACACGCCAGTCCGGCAGGAAAAACAATCCTTCAGTGACCATCCACACGTTTGTGTACATTCCTGTCACTTTGCATCTTGTCAGCCATACCGAGGGATTGCGCGTGTGTGGATGGTGACAATCCTCCTATTTTATGAAGATTGTTGTCATTTGAAAGGAATGCTCGTCATTTTGAATAATCTTTATGGATTATTTTCATTTTGCAACAATTATGTTTATATTTATCTTTATGTTTATGTGAGTGTACCTATATGTATTTATATATATACTACTATATTATGTAGATATATATATTTAATTTTGGTATTATTTTTGTACCTTTGCATTTTGCATCTACCATGATTTGTCTCTGCATCACCCTGCATCAAAATGCCTTAGTGTACGAACTGAGTGAAGAGCGTTCAGCGGAGCGTTGAGCGGAGCGTGCAGCGTTGCGTGCAAGTTGTTCTCGCGCCACTAGGTCGCCACTCAGGACACCTACGTGTAAATGCATCTGTTTGATATGGACGCCGCACGCCCCGCCCTGCTAGACGCTCGATTTGAGCGGGCACTCAGGCCCTACACTTAGGCAGAACATATTTATATTTATAAACAGACACTAACTTGATCACAGCGCGCGTCGCGCCAGTAGCGACAGGACTGGTAGCGAGACAAAGACAAAGACAAAGACATTTATTCGTCGAATATGGTAGGTTTACAGGTGTTAAACAAGTTTCGTACAGCATATTCACCACATATAGCGGCATACGAATGTTTATGGTTACAATAAAGTAACGTAACTTAAATTCAGCATAAGTTAGCAAGACTTGTATAAATAAAGATGAGTAAATAAAACTAAATTAACTTAACTAACATTAGGTTTTATACCGTCGTTCTTTCTCGTTCTTGCAAATCCACTGGTGTTCATTCCGTAAGGATTGTCGCGACGGGACGGGTGGTGGGATTATAATACCGTCATTCTTTCTCGCTCTTGCAAATCCACTGGCGTTCATTCCGTAAGGATTGTCGCGACGGGATGGATGGTGGGATTTTAATACCGTCATTCTTTCTCGCTCTTGCCAATCCACTGGCGTTCATTCCGTAAGGATTGTACATTCCGGCAGGAATGAACGTTAGTGGATGGCCCGCTGTGTCTCGAATCGCGTGTTTTTGAGGGATTAAAACGTCATTACTTATTTATTAGAATATACATACCTACACAACATTCATATAAATAAAACATGTATATATAAACAATATATATATATACATACATACCGTATTGGTAGAACTTGGTCAAAATTCACAGTAAAATACTTACCAGTATTCATTGTAATGACAAAAAGTCAATTAAACACGACTCGTTTGGCTTCCTATTCCAAATTAAAAAGTAAGAGAAACACATTTTTTTCATTTGGCTTCTCTTGCGAAAAACAACATTTACGCAAAACACCTAAAAGTTGTTCGGAAAACAACAGGGTTACAAGGAAAATTGGTTTTGATCTTTATATTTCACCAACTTCGTCCTTGAGCGACAAATGGCTTCTGTTAGGTACTTCTTGACCTATTCAATACAGTTACAAAAAATGTTTTATTTTTTTACGCAAGTACTAAGCCTTAGAACTCCTTGGTGGCTTATTTGTCACTAACAGTAGTCAACGTTACATTAACACTTCGCTAAGTGTACCACTAAAAGTACCGACTAATAAACCGAACGTGCCCAGCCATAACTAAAAACGGAAGATAGGGACTATCACTAAGTAATTCGGCACTTGTTCATTGCCACCTAAACAATGGACGATCATTTTTCTTAATCAGAGCAGAGATAAGACGATAGCCTATTACACTGTGAAATCTTGGGTGATTTTAAGCATAATTATGTCTAAGGTGAAGTCTGGGACCTCCATATTGGCGTCCTCATCCACTAGCAAAGCTTAGTTAAATCTTAATTAATTGTTTTGATTCTATTTTATTTATATATTTGTATTTACTTTTGAATATAGGTGGCAAGCAACTGAATAATCGGTAATCTGGTGTATAAACCAATCACTGGCGATTGGCTTATACCTACGCAAATACGCATATTAGAGTAATATCGAAATTGTAACTATATACCTAGTGCGCTGTGTGTGAACCTTTAGGTAAATAAATAACTAACTGAACATCTTTCACACAGTGAAATAGAGAATAACATAAAAAGTACAAAAGAAACCTCTTCACAGTTTGAACACAACAAGATTTCTTTTACATTTTAATGTATCTGAGATAAAAATACCAACATCTAATTGACTCTATCCAACATTTGTCTAAGATTACCTTATAACTTAAGGTAAGGTGCGGGCTTAGTGCGTCGAATGTGAAAATCACAAAAACACGATGTTTGTGTCAGCGAGCGACGACCGCAGTGGTTCGGTGTGAATTTATTCGGTTGCACTATTAAATATTCAATGGCTAGAGCGGGTGGACATTTTGACAATGAATTAAACTTTATTTTTTCAAGCTTGTGTAATACAAACTGATTCTAGTTTTCTCTTGATTGGTTCCGAACTTTCGAGTATAAAGAACTAACTAAGAATTTTTTTATCTGCCTTTTAATAGCTTCAAAATAAGTCACTAAACTTATTAATACGCACGGGCCATCCACTAACGTTCATTCCTTCAGGCTTGTCCCGTCGTTCAATCCGTACAGAAATGCGACGGGATAAAATAAAACCGTTGAAGCCACTAACTAAACCACAATCCTTCGTTCTTTCCCCTGGCTTTATCACGACACGCCAGTCCGGCAGGAAAAACAATCCTTCAGTGACCATCCACACGTTTGTGTACATTCCTGTCACTTTGCATCTTGTCAGCCATACCGAGGGATTGCGCGTGTGTGGATGGTGACAATCCTCCTATTTTATGAAGATTGTTGTCATTTGAAAGGAATGCTCGTCATTTTGAATAATCTTTATGGATTATTTTCATTTTGCAACAATTATGTTTATATTTATCTTTATGTTTATGTGAGTGTACCTATATGTATTTATATATATACTACTATATTATGTAAATATATATATTTAATTTTGGTATTATTTTTGTACCTTTGCATTTTGCATCTACCATGATTTGTCTCTGCATCACCCTGCATCAAAATGCCTTAGTGTACGAACTGAGTGAAGAGCGTTCAGCGGAGCGTTGAGCGGAGCGTGCAGCGTTGCGTGCAAGTTGTTCTCGCGCCACTAGGTCGCCACTCAGGACACCTACGTGTAAATGCATCTGTTTGATATGGACGCCGCACGCCCCGCCCTGCTAGACGCTCGATTTGAGCGGGCACTCAGGCCCTACACTTAGGCAGAACATATTTATATTTATAAACAGACAGTAACTTGATCACAGCGCGCGTCGCGCCAGTAGCGACAGGACTGGTAGCGAGACAAAGACAAAGACATTTATTCGTCGAATATGGTAGGTTTACAGGTGTTAAACAAGTTTCGTACAGCATATTCACCACATATAGCGGCATACGAATGTTTATGGTTACAATAAAGTAACGTAACTTAAATTCAGCATAAGTTAGCAAGACTTGTATAAATAAAGATGAGTAAATAAAAGTAAATTAACTTAACTAACATTAGGTTTTATACCGTCGTTCTTTCTTGCTCTTGCAAATCAACTGGTGTTCATTCCGTAAGGATTGTCGCGACGGTACGGGTGGCGGGATTTTAATACCGTCATTCTTTCTTGCTCTTGCAAATCCACTGGTTTTCATTCCGTAAGGATTGTCGCGACGGGATGGATGGTGGGATTTTAATACCGTCATTCTTTCTCGTTGTTGCAAATCCACTGGCGTTCATTCTGTAAGGATTGTACATTCCGGCAGGAATGAACGTTAGTGGATGGCCCGCTATGTCTTACGTACTCCAACGTAACTGACTGGCCGTCAATCGCGCAATCGAAACGGGCATTTCTCATTTCAGCTCACAAACAAACCGACAGAGGTTGAAAACGGCAACGGCAGCGAAAATTAATTCTGATTTCATTTCTCATGTCACTTTCAATTATGGTACCGTCAAATGCGAGTATTGTACTCCGAATTTTTGGATAATCTGAAATACATTCGCGGCAACAGAGTAATTACATCCGACGCCAAGTCGGTAAAGTATGCCCATTGGCTACTCAGTTCATCTCGTACTACTTTCCAGCGACAGCCGGCTGTCGGGCTGCTATTTGTCTTTCTATTGTGTCTCGAATCACGTAAAGACGTTTAGCCAATGAATCAGATTTTACGAGTGTGATGCGGTTTTAATACTTTGTGAGTAGTCAAAGATTTCAATGCCTTGGGCACGCCGTGATAGCGGCGGTAAGACCCCTCTTTGAGGAGTGGCTGGAGAGGCGTCATGGCACTCTCACGTTTCGCTTGACACAGGTCCTCACCGGACATGGTCAGTTCGGGAGGTTCCTGTGTCGGATTCGGGCGGAAGCGACGCCTGGGTGTCACCACTGCAGTAACGGTCGCCTGGAGGACACAGTCGAGCACACAGTGGAGGTGTGCCGCGCATGGGCGGAGCATCGACGTGTCCTCGTAGAGGCGATCGGCGGCGGTGACCTCTCGCGCCCGGCGCTGGTTCAGGCCATGCTTCTGCGAAGCAGTTATGCTAGTGAAGGAGGCGGCGGCGCGCGAGAGGCAACGACGTGCCTCTCGCCCCGGACTAAGACCCAGGCGAAGGCGTCGAGAGTCGCAAGACGACTACCGGCCACCGTAGGCGCGGTTCTGCGGATGGCGAGCGATGGGTAGCTCGCCGCCCGGCTAGGACCAGGACCGCGTAGACGGCGCGTTTTGTTCCACGCGTGCCTCAAAGAGAAGGAGTCAGCACAGGAAGGGGCCCAACAGGGCCAACGCCTGCCGGGGTTGCGGAGTGTTATGTTTATAACAGTTACCGTGACCCTGGAACATAAAGGGCAATCGAAGGAACATAAGTGGGTTTTAGTCAGTAAGAGTCTGACACGCCTTCCCGCCGCACCCAGGACGGGAGCAGTCATAGGATGATTTCCCACTCACCAAAAAAAAAAAAAAAGATTTCAATGCCTTGAAATAGAAGTTCAATACCCATAAGAACAACCATAGGAGTACTTTATTACTTATTCGAACTTATTTCTTCCAATTTGTCTCGCTCATGTATGTAACCCCTTCGAACATCGCCTATCGGCAACCTTTGATAATGCGACATGCTTGCTTGCAATCAAAATAAATTCAGTATTCTCTAACTTGGAGAGTATTGAGGAAAATGAGAAAAAAATCTTCAAAAAAAGATAGAGCTATACGAGACCGGTTTTACCTTATAAGTGAGTGATAACAGATTAGTAAGGCTTGTCAGGTACCATTAGAACAAAAATACTTTTAAATGGTTGCGGAATGTTTACATACCGAATAGTTACCGTGTACCGTACCATGAGTGGGTTTTAGTCAGTAAAAGTCTGACACGCCCCGCCCCGCCCAGGATGGGAGAAGCCATTTGATGATTTCCCACTGGCCAAAAAAAAAATTTTAAAAGATATTTTTGAATATTAGCTTTGATTAGACTTGATTCACAAAGTTATAAAAACATTTATATGGCATGTGGCACATCATTTGAAAGAGGATAGAAGAGAATTTATGAGGGAATTGGAAGATTTTTTAAATTTTAAATTTTAATTTTAAAATAATAATTTTAAAAACAATACACATCTAAATAAAACTAAGATTCAGAGTCTACGACTTCTACTGTAAAAAAAAATTTTTTTGTTAGTGAAACAATAAAAAGGCACAAAAAAAATATCCACAGGGCATGTGAGGTGTTAAGGGAGCTGAAAGGCTAGCAGATGACCCCTTCAACCGACCGTTTCAATTGGCACACGAAGCACCAAACATCCTGTATATTTACTGCGTAGATTTTCCTCTAATCAGCTATTATCTTTTAATTTTAGAGTTACTGTATATTTTTAATTAATATCTGTTTTGGGAATATTCGTTAAGATATGGGTATTATTGAAAGTTCGATTTCTCGGTTATGATAAAAGTCCCGCCAGTCCGCCACTGTTACAACTTGTTAACTTAGGTTACAACACGTACGACTTATGATAAGTCGTACGGGTACGGTGCACAGATAACTCACTTATCAGATTGGAACCTCTCTAGCTTCGCGCGCAGTGACTCTCCTTCCCCCCTAGACAAGTGGCATTGTAGAATAGATAGCGAAAACGAATAGATTGTCAAATATATGGAGATGTCAAATTGTTTAGCGAAAGCTTATGTCAATTTCATACATTTGACAATCTATTCGTTTTCTATTTCTATTCTACAACGCCACTTGTCTAGGCCCTCTTGTTAGGTTTTGATAGCATCCCGTCAGCGAGCGTTACGTCACAGCGCTGCAGCGCGAGGTGCACTGTTAAAGGTGAACGCAGACTTGGCCGCACCGCACGCGCCGCAGTCTTCGCATTCGAATTCTTTGTATGAAGTTCTATGCCACCTCGCACACCTACCCGCGTCGCAGTTGCCGCAGACCCTGAAACGACCGAAATCCCCAAACCGCAGCTGATGACGTCACCCGCACGCAGCGGACGCTGCGGCTAGCGCGGCGCGGATGACGTCATTCGCATCCCCGCCCCGGCGGTAGCGTAACGCGAGCCGAACCCGGATGCGTGCGTAGGGATGCAATATCGCTCTGAAAAATATCGATATTTACACGAGGGATATCGATGTTAAAAAATGGTTGCCTGTAAAGTCGGTTTTACGGGCGAAGATTTTACGTGACAACGTCTTTTACCGATCATAGTTGAGTGGGAGAGAGACGCAAGGCATTCGGCGGGCCTCTCTCTCGTTCGGTGACTCATCGTAACGTTACCGAGCGTTACACTTTTTCATAAGTGACTCCCAGCCGCAACCTAATTTAAGACGTTGTCACGTCAAAAAATATCGGTCCCAAGACTGATACATCGATATTCCTGACGATATTTAAAAAGAAGTATTAAGTTTGGCCAATTTAATAAAAATAAGTCTACTAGAAACAGTTTACAGTCTAGTCTATTAAGCACTAAACTATTGTTTTAAAAATTAAAATAAAAACACATATTGTTATTTAAGAAAACGTTTACTTTTTTTAATTAAAACATCTAGAGATAGAATTAAGAAAAAGAAGCTTAGATAGCCTTGTACCTAGAAGTCTATTTCTTTCTTGGGTAATGCTCAATACGTAAGCGCGTGACGGCGACCAAACGTGTTGACAGCTGTGTGATCCTCAAACAACTAAAGAGCGATATCGATATTTTTTACTAATGTCGTCGATACATCGGTGATATATCGTTCATAAAAACATCGATGTTTATATCGATATTTATGAGCGATATATCGATATTTTAAAACAATCGATGTATCGTTTTCATCCCTATGCGTACGGCGACGGGAACGACTGCAGTGACTGCGGTGCGGATAGATGTGCGAGGCCATTAACAAAATGCAATGACTGCGGGGACTGCGGCGCGTGCGGTGCGGCCAAGTCTGCGTTCACCTTAAGTCGTACGGGTAGTCGGTTACATGCAAAAAGGTCATTTGCCACTTTATTTTTAATTTTTATTTTACTATAAAGGCATGGTAGTAGGTTAGTGCTTTTAATTGTTGAAAAAATAAATATTAAGAACAAAAAAGCTGTTTTTGCAAAATAGTTTATTTTTAGACACTCTAAATATTAAAACGGTATTAAAAAAAAACTTTTATAAAAAAAAATTAAACTACTATCGTAACAAATTAGCTGATTGAACATAGCATTCCAAATAAATATTACAATAGGTACTCCTTATTGCAAAAAAACCATTTCCCGAACAAAACAAAAGTCAATTTCAACAGTTCTCCGAAATACTAAATAAGATAATATCAAAAAACATTTCACTTTTACTATCGTATGTGTCATATCAAAGGCGTAATTAAATATGTTCGTCACGAAAGTTAATTAGGTACGTAGAAATTTATTTACACTGTTATTTGGGCCAATAGTTTCCAAACGACGTACATCTGGTAGTAACTAACGTCAAACTGCTATAAAACTGAACAATAAATGGGGAACAAATATAAATACGCCATTGTTAAAATAACAAAGGAATAACGACCTTAATGCGAACGCAGTAGGACAGTCTGTGAGAATGCGGTTTTTTTTCGCGGAACGCCTAATTTCGCTTGGTCGTGTCTTGTCTTGTGAGCAGCACTGTGATTGCAGGCCGAACATTTACAACTCATTTGTAAAAATAATTAGTTACAAAGGTAATGGCTTTGTCAACCCTCATAAGATATGACAGTATTTTATAAGACCTACCTCTTAATTTTTATTGTTATTTTTTTCTATATTGTTCGTTTTGTTCACAGTGGGCAACAGCAGCGTACTTGCAAATCACACAAATCGTTACAAATAATACAAATCAAATGTGTACTCGGAAATCAGATAAATAACAAAATGGAGAACATAAGTAAGTACAAAACCCATTTTTTAACTTTTATTAGTAACATACTTACAAACGAATTAACAGATCTCGTCATTTATATCGACTACACAAAAAAAAAATAGTTATAGACTTACATTTCGACGGAAGTACATTTTTATTTCACGTCTAAATTAAAAAAAATAAGGATACTAAAAAAATCTTAGTTATTTATACCTATGTAAATGAATGATATGATTCTTTAATTTAACGCCATCCCCCAGCAATCAACAAAACCTTTTTAAAGGTTTTCCCTCTTAAGAATAACTATAAAATGCTATTTAGTTACCCTAACCAAATTATTGTAACGCTGATCTATATAAATATCTACCTTATGAATATACATCTACCTTATTTCCGGATTTCATATAAATGTCTAAAAAATAATAATGTGTTTTGCAAGAATCTACTCTCACGTTAAAGTTTCATTTCGTATTCCCACAGTTTCCTAAAGTTACCAGGTTCGTTTCCTAGATGGCGTTGTAGTAAAAACTACATAATTTATTTAACAAGAACATTTGTTTACATATCGTTATATTTTGAAAAAGTAAATTGAAACCTCAGTAAATCAGTATTATTTTATTAGAATTGAAACTGACAGGTAACAAAATGTAAACCTATAAAGACGCATCTTTCTTTACGATGATCACGTACCTAATGAACTAATCATTGCAAAAATTTTAAAAATGTGATTTCGTCTCACTAAGATCACAAAACAAAATCTTCATATATTTAGATTTACAGAGAAAAAACGGTGATCAATATATTTATTGAAATACTCAACGGAAATAAGTTCATTAAAGTGAGACCTATAAACGAGAAGAATTTATCAGATGTAATTTTACAAAGCGTAAATTTAAAATTAAATTAGGTAGCTCCAGATTACATACTATCAGGTAATGATCACAGGATTATTAAAAATAAATGTAGAATAACTATAATAATTTATGGAGTACAAAGTTTGGAAAGAAAAGAAAACGTCATAAAGCTACCCTCCGAGAACCAAAAGTTCACGGCGCGCGGCGGTCCCGGCTGTCTCCAGACAAACAAATGAATATCTGAAGTCATTGACTTGTTTAGTTCCTACTACACTCACTTGGCGCTGTTACAACTTTCCATTCACCAGAACTTTATCAATGGCGTCGTTCAACAGATGTGACTGTAATAATTTGCTTTACAACCGTGCAAGGGTCGGGTTTTATACCTCGTATCTTATCTTCACGACAGTATGTATTGTCTATTAAAAAAAATTAAGCTTATCCGGACAGTTAGGGTAAAAATTTGGTATATTGACGAAGTAAGAAGCATGAATGAGTTTTACGCTGGTTGTAGTTTCGTCAACATGCCTATAGATGGAGCGCGCATGCTCAAATGTGCTCAAAATATTGAATCCTACAAGTGGTGTCTTTAAGGAAAGATTAAGGGTAGACATTGGTTGCCAAGCGTCGTGGGACGTACTTATTCAACTCGTAGTTTTTGCGTCTGTGTAGGTAATCGCGAAACCGAGATCTGGTGCTTCTAAGATTTATTTGTGTATCTCGACATAAACGGACGGTTTATTTGGTTAGTATAAGAAGTCCTTTTTAATGTACCCGTAGTAGACTTCTCTCAGTCTTTCCAACATACCGTACTTTAATTAATGTATCGGATACTTTCAATGATATTACTTCATATCCATGAGAGAGGTATTTAAATACCAAAATTCTTAGCTGTATCGAATTTTTACTCAATTTGGACTTCCACAAGGGGTTGATATAATATTCTCGTGATCAGACGACTGACCTTTTTTTGACGACATCACAAATACTAAACAGCCTGGTAATCCTGCCAGCCTCGAGTCAAAAGGCTGATAGGAATGTGATCAATTTGCCAATTCTGAAGGAGCTTCCAGTCCTTCCGTTCAGCTTATTCCAGTCCGGATCCTAGTGGGGTTAATGTTGGTCTCCTTCGTTATCACCGCGTCGTCGTTTGGCTATTTTGGGAAACCAATTTAAAGTTCAGCTCCAGGATTTCAGAAAAACAGCCTTAAGATTGTCCATTATTATTTTTCTTGTTTTAACTGTATCTATCAAGGATATCGAAACACCAATGCTATGTTTTCCAAAAACCTTAATTGAAACGTAGCTTTATTTATTTAACGGAAACTGAACAGAATTGTTTGTAGTAAAAACAGGCACTGGTAAGAAAATTGGAAATAGAAGTGCAATTAATCGCCTATGTTTGTTTGATACAAACACGAGTACACAGAGTGATTAATGCGGTTGGATAGTTAGGTAACCGAGGGCCCCGTTGCAAAGACGAAATCGCATGATACGCCCCATGCATTGATACGGTTGATGTTGTTTTGACTGGTCCTGGATTGATGTCTCAATGCATTTCTTTCAAAGTCAATAGCTCATCGCTATGATAAATTGCATAGACTTTTTACAATTTGCCAGTAATCGGTCCACTTGTGTAGGCATATTTTGCAAAAAGTATCTATAATTACTTGTTTTAAGGTTTAATTACTTAGAACTTGAACGAAATTAAATATTGGGTGTTAGGTAGTCGACATTTTTGCCAACGTGGGTTGAACTTGGAATAAGGCTACGCCACACAGGTGAGGGATAATCTGCTGTTCGATAATATCAAAGGTTGGGATAATGGTTGCTGAAATTGACCCGCAGTTTTGCGGGTCTGTGTGATAACCAGTGATCAAAATTTGAGTGTGTATTACTATCAAAAATATAATAAAGTAAATAAATATCCTGGGAGAATTCAATCACAGCGATTTGATCCCAAATTAGTTTATAAATACATAATATCTATATCTTCTTATCTTCTTCTTCTCTTATATATAAAAGAAAGTCGTGTTAGTTACACATTTTATAACTCAAGAACGGCAAAACCGCACCGGGATTACGTATCTTGCAATAACCGAGCGATCGCGATAATTTAGCAATATTTGCTGCTCAAACGTCAATTCAAAATACGTCACGTCAAATAGCAATCTAGCGATAGTGCTGCCTCTGTAGAGCAATCAGTTAACTAAAATATGCATTTTTCGTTTGGTGGTTTCGTATTTAGTATGGTTTTTAAGAGCAAAGTTAAGTTTTTTTGTTAAAGGTGATATTTAATTAGTTCCAGCGATTGCTACTTTATCGTCATCGTAGCAATAAGTGCATTAGAACAATCAGCGAGCGATTAGCAATCGGTTCATACATAATACGATTTTTTTTGACGATCGCGCGGTGATCGCGCGATCCCTGCGCAAATATTGCTGATTGCTGTTTCATAGGTAATAACCCCGCCGATTTGGCTGAAAATTGGTGGGGAGGTAGCTTAGGACCAGGGGACGGATATAATATGAAAAAAACTTTTATCTTCTTTTTTTTATTTTTATCCTGTTTCCGTGGGACGTGACAAAACGTGGTTTTGAGTAAAATTTGAGCGAAGTAGTAACCAAAAATCTGATATAACGCGGGTGAAACCGCGGGGGACAGTTAGTTATAGATAAATTACATCCAGACACAGAACAAGCAGTAATGCTCATCACACAAAGTTTGACTTGGGTGGGAATCAAATTCACAACCTCGGGCTTGGCAGTTCGGGTCACTAACCACTGACAATCAGGTCCGTCCGATATGACCCACAATTCCTGGAAATCTCTACTTTCATCAAAATTTTCCCAGAATTCTGAATAATTCTTGGGGATTATACGTTTTTTAAGCCAACAATTACCGTATTCAATTTACTTAATATCACAGTAATATCATCATATCGATATTAGTGATATCGTCTTAAATAGATAACGCGGCATTAGGCTATAGGACCAAATAGGACCCAGATAATTACTGTGTCACATCTGTTGCGGTTGCGCATTGTGCACATACAAAGAAATGCCTATATGAAGTTGCACTACGAATGAAAAACTGCTGATTTTAAAATGGATACATTTTCTCAGAATATTTACGTTTTCTTAGTAAACTCTCATACTTTGATTGTGTGAGGTTAGCCTAGCTATTAAACAATAACTACCTACAAATATTATTAGGCACAAAAGTCCATCAGGAGCTAAGCGGGCCAAACAAAAACCGATCGTGGCCGATACTTAACACGTTTATAAGATAACAAACTATTTTACTAGAAAAAGTTTTATGATTAAAATTAATTTTATCTTTGTTTTAAATCAATATTATTATCTAACCCCCTCAAATGTAACTAATAATATTATTATTTATAATAATTATCTTTTTAATCACAAACTGCAATGTAAGTAAAATTAATAATGGGATTGTTCCGTTAAAATAATTTAAAAAAAAGAGCGGTGTCATTTTGCAGGACTACAAATATATGTTTATTTAATAGGTCAGTACATTAACACAAGTTTATTACCATACATTAAATATAAGCCTAAATCTACCTACACAAAATAATATCGACTCGTAGCTGGCACCTTTTTACGCGTTGAACTCTTTAACAGGGACAACGAAACGTACCAGTCTCTTTCTACTAGGTTACACTGCAGGAAATATTTTAAGAATATTTGTTATTAAAATTAAATATGTTACCGTAAGTCTGAATAATTCGGGTGTACTATTTAATACGTAGGCAATATATGTGCAGAATACCTAAAACAATTAAAAGGTTACGAATAATTCACTCTTTCCAGTTTCAGAATAAATAATGATAGCAATTAAAAAAACTGCAAAATAAAATTACGTAGATCTTGAATTTAATTGTTAATTTAAACAGATATTGCTTAAGCAATAACTTAGACTTATGATCTTGTGCTTCTCTGCATGAGAAGAGGCGTTTGCCCAGCTTTGGAACAATAGTAGACCGACGATCATGTGCCTTCTCTATTTGGGATGAGGCCGTTGTCCAGTGCAACAATACGGCAGTGCGACTCAATAGGCTGTTATTATAGCATTATGACCTTAACCTTTTTCCGCAGCACGAGCCATGAACATCACCAATGATACGCGTCTCTATTCCCCGATCACTTTGAACCGGGAGTGGTCTACATTGGGTCGTCTTGTGACCATAGTGTTTGCAGCATGCTTCGGAGCCACCGTCAATGGATACTTTGTTGCCTCGTTTTTCGTTCAATACGAACTGGAAAACATGGGTAAGTTACGGATCTCCGCAATCTTTGCTGCTGCGCGCGAGTTTAAAATGCGAATGTGTATTCGTTAATATTTTGTTGTTTGGATTGAATGTTTTAGAATTGGACTTCGAAATATTTGAAAGTCGTCGTGACAAGTTTAATTGTAATATTGCATATATTGTAAAACTTTTATTTTAGAAAAGTAGTACTAGTCCTATTTATGTTTCATCACCCGAAACAGCCTTTTAGAATCGGCAATCAGATTTATATTTCTGGTGTAATTTACGTTCAAAAGTGCCTTTAAATGATCTTATGGACTTATACGAATTAGTTCGTGTTTCTCAATGTTGTCTTACCTGCAGTCGTCAGTCAACAGCAGATGATAAAACTCATGGAATTTTTTTTTTTATAAAAAATCATATTATTGCTAGTGTAAACACAGCACATTTGCGATATTTAATACGTAAAAACGCCTGTTGTTTTTTTTTGTAGGCGTTGCACTTTCTTATAGCACTGCATTTCTTTTTTCTTTCGTTTAGGGGCCCAGTATCCGTAGAATCAAGTCAAATTGTGAAGCACGCTGTCATTTCCATCATCTATTTCAGAAATTTGTCCACCAGGTAACGTGTTCCATGCATGTGCCGGATTCGCTGATATGTTCATAACTGCTGGTGTGCTGCCCATAGCTGCTACTGTCCTGCTCTCCGGGGTATGGGACACAATACCGGTCTGTCACGTTCTGCAAACGCTGACTGCTGCCTCCACCTACTGCTATTCGATCTACTTCGCCGTAAGTATCTATAATTTATTTGTCCTAAAAACTGCTAGGAAGGATCCGACACCGGAATTACTAGCGCGGTCGCTTAATCAATGTGGGCGAGGCTGACCGCAATAATTATACTACTGCAAGGCTGAACGCGTTCGTGACGCCATGTATTCGCTGAGGAACTTATAGTAGTGCAAAAAAGTGTGAACTATAAAACTTATAACTTGTATTTTACCATGTTTGCGCTCCAATAAATAAATAAAAGTTGTAATTCACAATTTTGTATTCGAAACACTGTTTCTCCGTGAATACATAGCTTGGACTGTCTATGAAAATTAGTACCTACCTGATAATATTTTTAAGAACTTTGGCTGGGTAAGCGATTATTACTTCTAAATACACATATGCGAAATGAACGTTCACTTGGTAATTGCTCGTGCGTTGCTATGTTTTGCAAAAACTACAATAGCGAACTGGCCCAGAGGTACGGCTCCTACATCTCACGTATGAGCTTAAGGTCCGAATCCAGGCAAGTACTAATATGACTTTATCAATTCATATGTACTTTCTAAAGTTGAACTTGGACATCAAAGACATCGGTGAAAGAAAACCATCGTAATAAAATCTGGACTTATATTTTTTGTAACGTTGTTGTTGTTTATTTGTTGAGCGGGGTGATCAATGCTCATGCTTTTTTCGTATGAGTAGTGGTCTCTGCGCAGGAATATAATCCATACTAATATTATAAATGGGAAAGTGTGTCTGTCTGTCTGTCTGTCTGTATGTCTGTATGTTTGCCTTTCTTTCACGGCAAAACGGAGCGACGAATTGACATGACTTTTTAAGTGGAGATAGTTGAAGGGATGGAGAGTAACATAGGCTACTTTTTGTCTCTTTTTAACGCGAGCGAAGCCCCGGGCAAAAGCTAGTATACTAGTAATTAAGGTATGTCGCACTTAACTTGGCGCTCACTTTATTTTTGTCCACAGCTGGTTGCTGCTGAAACATATGCGAGAGTGTACCACAAGCGGCTCGCATTTGTTTCGACGAGGGCGAGCATACGAATGGGACTGTTTGTCTGCATTATAATGTGCGTATCCGTCACGCTGGGAATTATGGGAACCTATATGAAGCTAGATTATGATTACTGTCAACGGCAACATCAGGGAAATTTTTATTTCCGAGTTGGAACATCTGTCGTAGTGCACGGTACATGCTGCATTGTAACTTTCTACTCACTGATTGCTTCTTCTATCCAAATACGTAAGCACAACCGTGTAAGAATTCGACACCAACGACCGAGGCAATACGAAGTGGATATTTCATTGCACAAATTGAACTCGATAGCTTACGTGGTGTACGTTCTGTGCTGGCTGCCCTACCTTGTGGTCGTCTACTACTACCCGGATGTGCCCGATGACCAGTATTACCATATGGCCTTAATTGGGGTTTGCCGCTCTCTGTTCACCAGCATATTCTATGGCTCGCTCCACAGTGCCTTCGGCAAGGCCTATTGTAACATATTTTATTACTGCTGCTGCAAAACTTCGATGAAAAACTACTCACCGCGACGTCGCATGACTGAATTCTCTAGTACTGCAGCTCGCCCGATAGTTTCCGAAGTAAAGACCCATATCATGCAGTCTGCAGTGAGTTCCAGCAGCCCCCAGCGACCATCAACGTCTACAGCACACGAGAGCACAGAGTTATGAGATGTCCACCGCTGCTACATGGTGGACGGTTACGACAGAAGAAAGAACAGAAAGTACAGTTACGTGCCTGGTAAATCCAGAAGGGCACGGATAATGAATAAGCGTATTAAGAAGAATTATAAAAAGGAAAAGAAGCAGCTGAAAAAGTTGGCGAATCGACCCCCGGGTTACTATTTCTATACGAAGTACACGGTGGGCGAAATCCGCGAAGTGGCGGTTCTTAGTTTGGAGAGGGAATCGTCCGTTCTTTCTCTGTCGTCTTTAACCACGTAAATTTCGAGAGTGAAGTGTTTTATTAGGGTAGTGACATGAACGGTTTATTTGTTGCTAGGACAAATTTGACGATACAGTCGAACAAAGAGCTTATGTAATCAGGTCAACCACAGACATCAAGTACACGGTGGCCAAAATCCGCGAAGTGGCGGTTCTTAGTTTCGAAAGGAAACCGTCCGTTCTTTCTCTGTCGTCTTGAACCACGTAAATTTCGAGAGTGAAGTGTTACATTAGGGTAGTGACATGAACGGTTAATTTGTTGCTAGGACAACATTGACGATACAGTCGAATAAACAGTTTATATAATCACGTCAACCACAGACATCATAGTGAAGTGTAAAACTTTTTCGCACGCTGAAATAAACAGCATGTTTACTGCATTATACAAACTGTGTACCTTGGTATAATGGCCTAATGGTATTAAATACGAACAACGAACATTTTTTGACATTGGACGTTACATGTATATTTATAAATATTATAATTTATTCCTATAGCATTTCATATAAATATTAAGTAGTATTTAAATTTTCTGTCGAATAGTCTGGTATCTATTATTTAGCTCTAGTGTTCTATAATTGCCTGTTTTAAACAAGCCACCTTTTGTATATAACTTACTATTCTTTGTATATATCAATGCTACATCGATATTCTAACATATCTTCACTACTAT
Organism: Athetis lepigone; assembly: GCA_033675125.1. Taxonomy (NCBI): domain Eukaryota; kingdom Metazoa; phylum Arthropoda; class Insecta; order Lepidoptera; family Noctuidae; genus Athetis; species Athetis lepigone. Next base: position 25,177,812 of record CM066219.1, on the reverse strand, counting down.
TTATACAAACTCATTATATTATAGGTATAATAATTTCTATATAAATCGTATTTAAGTCCTAAATTTAAAAGGACTAAACAAGGTACCGTAACAATTGTATACGTGATGGAGACGGGTTTTTTAATCAATGTAAAATATCGAAACTAAATTGAAATATATAAACATAATTATATTAATTATGTGTAAGTAAGTAACTCTACCACCCGTCTCCGTCTTATTGTAAAAACTGTATAATATTTTAATGTTATTCTAAATTGTAAATAAATCAAAATTGTAAATATTGTAAAGTGTTCGAATTTAAAGGTAAGACTGTTTTTAAAGTATTAAAATTCTATGAGTATTTTTTTAAAAATCTATAGAGAAAAAAATTTACATCGAATTTAACTCAGAAAAACTAAATTTTCAGGATAAATAAACAGGTACAAACACTTATTGGCTTTGACGAAACAGCATAGCCATGAAGTGTAAGCCAAAGCCAGTACCTACATATTACAATTTTATTATGAGATCATCGATATGTATAAGCAGCAAATGTAATAAATATAAATATGACTCACCCGATTTTATACCTACCTATTTCGTTTAAAAAAAGTTTGTCTCACTCCACAAAAGCTGTATATAAAGTGGCTTACTTAAATTAAAGATTGGCAATTAAAGTAAAAGGTAAGAAATTGTCACCGTGTGTACACGTTGCCGGCCAATTACGGCCATAGAGAGCCACGACACTGCATTACAAAGTATGTCGCCGCGGCCGAGTAACCAACTTCATCATTGATGTATAAAAAATCATAGATACACACACATCTACTAAAAAAAGAAAATAGAATACCATCGCGCACGTTTCATTTAAATTTTGTTCAAAAAACCGTTGTGTGTTTTGAAATTGGAATTCGTGTTTACTTATCGAAATAGGCTTTGAGGTTTATTTTAATATCAAAGGAAAAAATTGTGTGTCTTGGTTTTTTTATATCAGTGGGTTTTAAATTATTTGAAATATTTTGGGCCGTTTGCTCTGGTGTAGTGCATTGCCGCGATCAACACGGGTATCATTTCCTCCCGTGCAGACATGGCGAAATCCTTGCGGTTACTGATCATATTTTATTTACATACCATCTATCTTTATGTAATTTGCACAGACCGCGGTTTTCGTCGTGTCTGAATAAAACTTCTGTTATTTACTAAGCCCGAGATAAATGAATGTTACTTTGGACGTACTTTGGCTAAGCTATTCGCCGTATCTAAATATCTCTACTCTCGCCATCGTGGTCTGGCGAACTGACTGTAATAAGTTAAAGGTCATAGCTCATTACAGCCACCCGGCAGCCAAGCGACAGCCGGCTGTCGCTTAGTCGTTGAAAGGTTAAAAGGGCAGGTTTCTTCTGCAAGTAACTTGCTTGGAACCTTCAGCCGTGAAGATTGTACAGGGTTGGATATTCTTGGCGATGTATTGCCGTTGTATCTAAGTATAGCTTTAGTTAAAATAAGATATACCTATTCTTGTTATCAATGTGTATTTGTAATGTAATCTAGTCAAGAGATGGTATTTTAGTCATATGTCTATTTTTACTACATAAAATGTACTAGTCTTTTTATTCCCACCTAGTTCCTAAATTAAATAATGTATCTTCAAATCTGATAACTTTTTCTGTGTGCCAAATATATAAACAACCAATGATATTTTAACCCGCCAGTACTCGCGTCTTGTATTAAGTCATTAACGGTCGCGCGCGGGTCGAAAAGACCCAGATTTTGAATGTATTGTTTTTATTTACTTAATTAACTTTCGGGATTATTTTTAAATTATTTAGAAAGAGGATAATAAGATAAACCTAAAAATAGTTAATTTTTATTATTTAGTGAATTAAAAGTAGTATAAAACACAAAATTCAAAAGATCACTGCTAAATCTTACTTTTTACGATATAGGAACTAAAAAAATAACTTTAACCTTCATTGTTTAATATAGAAACATTTAAAATCTCATCTATTATATAAAAAAATTACCATTCTTTTAAATAGCGGCATAATATTATACTTAACACGTAGCATATTTTTATAATCAGTCTCCAAATTACACGTAAAGATCTACTATAAAATAGTAAGATTTTTTTTCCCTATATCATTCTTATTTTAGTTTTGGCTTAATTTTTTATCACAATTAGTACATATAAATGTAGCATGATCTGTACAAATATAAGTATCACAAAAGTTTGCAGCAAACTGGAACATAAATTTTCAGACTCAGAAACTTTATTCTTCTCATGAAGTTCATCTTCACCACTCTAACGAATCTAAATTGTAATTGTCAATATCCAAATGATCTTTAATTTTTGACAGATTTTCGCCTTCAATGTCTTTCTCTTCTAATATATAAAATATATACAATATTTACAAACTAAATTACTATACTTAAAAAAAAAGGAAAAACACTACAATTAAAATATGATAGCATCAAAAAACTCCTCCGCATCGCTGTCAACCGGTAAAGTGCCCAAAAGGCTGGCAGCATTGCCACGTTGGATGGCAATGCTAAGTCTCTGGCCAAAATAATAGCCAGCCTTTGGGTCACGGGAAGAGTCAACCAGTCTTTTTGATAGTTCTTTAAATAAAAGGTGGGCACTCGGACCCCACGGCCCGAGGGTTTCAACCCCAAACGGCTCAAAAATATAGTTACCAATAAGGTTACTATACTTCCGCCGCTTGAGGTTTTCCGCAGCCGAGGCGGCAGCACCAGCACAGCACGCCGTACTAGGAAGGTGGGATGGCGCAAGAGTATCGACACAGGTAGCGTCCCACACTAAAGGCCTACCCATCTTCCATGGGAATAAAGACATACCGTCCGGTCTCTTGCCATCGTCGCGTGCCAAACCGTTGGGTTCTAATACAGCTGGAACGCCGACGGCAACAAGAGCACGTCGAATGATGTCATTAATATTCGCGTGCCGCGCTATACGGCCCGCGCTCCGGCTGCACGACAAACCATGGTGTCCGAGGCCGTTGACAGCTTCCCCACAGTGACAGCGATGCGGAGAACAACAGGCAGCCCCTAAACGGAGTGAAGCAGCGAGGCGGAAAGTCGTGTCGTCGAACAAAGTGCCAATGTTCGACGACGGTAGTGCCTGAAGCCAAAGACCCGACTCCCACCTGCCCACAGCTAGCAGGCGCGCTCGCTCCGCAGAAGTAGCAGATGTGGAGAGTAATTGACTCTGAACTACTCTGCAAAGCGGCTCATCCCAATGTCTCTGGAATGATGGGTTGTCGGGTGGATCAGCACTTGGGCAAGCAATCCTCCAGGCTTCTATAGCCTCGGCTAAGTACGGCACACCAAAATTGATCAGTGTAGGAGCAAGAATATTCCTGATCAATTCCTTAGTGCCGTGAACCGAGGATATAAAAGCTGGCAGACTAATGCTAGAAATTTTGCGGACGCCGAGGCCCCCCATGCGAATTGGAAGCGTAGCTTGGGCCCAGGCCCGGTCGTCCATTGCCAAATTCAAAACTGAAGTTAAAGTTTGACGGATAATTTGGTCCATTTTTTCTAAAAGGTCATTGTGTTTCCAAATAGGTGAAGCGCGAAGAAAATATGTCAATTTAGGGCCGAAACAGCAGTAGCGAATTATAGTAATTGCCGAATGCATTTTAATTTGTAATAATCTTTCCGAAATGTCATTAAAATTTTGTATTTTATCCTCAACGAAGTTGGGAAAGGAATCCTCGAAGATTGGAGACCCAAGGAGATGAAGAGAATTTTTTTCTGTAATTTTAATATTAGGGGCTAATGTGTTAAATTTTGAAAGGGTCGTTTGTCTGTCGGTATTGTCACTTATAAATAATTCACATTTCGAAAGGTTGAGGTCTAAGCCAATGGAATGGAGTTTGTCTTTTAAAATAATTAAATCATTTAAAACGGTATCTACATCACCTCCCAAGGTACCATCATCGAGGTACCAAACGTTGAATTTAGAATTTAGTTGTCGAATTATTGGATGTATTGCAAGACTGAAAATCACTGGCCCAAGAGGATCACCTTGCTGACAGCCAACAGCGGATTCCAAAAGGTTATCACGATATAGTAATTTTGAAGGATGTCTGTAGCATTGCCAAAGGAAACTAAAAATTTGGGGAAGTTCTTTCTTAACTTCTGCCAGCAAAGTATCCCTATTTACTGAATTAAAGGCATTCTTTATGTCAACCTTCAGGATAACTTCTCCTTTCCCAGAATTTAGATAGGTCGACAAAGCGTGCACGGCAGCCTCACAGCCCCCTTTAGAGCCGAAACCCAGCTGCAGGGGCTGAAATTTTTTCGAAATAGCCTCACCAAAAAATTTACAGCAAATCTTGGCTGCCATGCGACGATAAGTAGTCCCCACAGCAATAGGACGGATGCCGCCATCCTTCTTGCGCAAGGCGCATAGGTTGGCCCCATACAAAACATCGATGACGGATCCGTCTACCTTGCCGGAGAGCATAAGATTGGTCAAAGCCGTTAGCTCCTTCAGGAGCATCTCACCAGCCTCCCCGGCGCCTGAAGAAATTAAATCCTTAAGGTGTTGAGGCGTCAGGCCGTCGAGGCCGCCGGCAGAACCACTCCGAAAGGAGCCAACAGCCATGGCCACATCTCGACCTGAAACGGTGAGGGAAAAAACATCGGAATTTGGTGGGTCGGGAAAAGAAAGGCCATCTGCTGGGGCAGGGTGTTTGCTCTCCAGTGCAGAGAGTGTTTCCGGAGAGCACGGTGCCACCACGTCACTACTGAAAAGTATCCTGGCCGCTCCGCTAATGTCACCTTCCCCTAATTTTGATTCTACCAGATGAGATACACTCCTAGAAGAGGTATATCTCACTGGTGATGAATTTTGATCCAAAATTTGGGCCGAAACATTACAATTTTCTTTAATTTGTGCTGTTAAAGTTTTTTTGACTGTCAAATTCTTTTTAATGTGTAAAATCCTGTAAGGGAAGGTGAGTAATTGTTCCCAGGCATGTTGCGAGTTCTCCCGGGCGGCAAGACGAATGCAACCTGCTAAATTTTGTGCCACTACTGGTCTTGCGCCACGAGGAACTCGCTTTATAACAGGCAGAGAATTTTTAAATTTTGAGAGAGTTTTCCAAAAAGGGTCCAAAATAGGTGTAGTTGAAGAAGTTGATGGTGGAGGAATAGCGTTCGATAAGAGTGCACATTGGGGTTTGTGAACCTTCCCAATGTGCACGTTAAGACCCCGCTTACCTTTAAAATACCGGGCCTGGGTGCAGTGAGGGCACCTCTCCAGGATACCTAGTGACGCTGAAAGTTGACTTGCACTGCCCGCATCACTGCTTCCATTATACATTACAATTAAATTAGATAAACTTATAAAAAAAAAATATTATATTAAAATAAAAATGTAATTATAGTCTGACGCGACTGTCACTTTATGACAAATACTGCGTGGCGCAGCCGCGCTAGCTGCCCAGGGCGCTGCGCCGCCGCGGCTGACATCTCGGCGCAGCCCTAGCAACCGTTGCTGTGGGCGACCGCTTGTCTTGCATTTCTTCAACAGCAGATTTTCAAGGAGCTTTTCGAGACTTACAAAGTGCAAAGTGTTCTATATGTACAAGTAGAAATCGCTCAGTGCTGCTTGTTGACGATAGTGGGTATATAAGAGTTGTTTGTTTGATTGAACGTGCTTATCACTATATTGTTTCACTTTGTCACTGAATAATTGATGAATTTAGTATTAATTTTACAATGTAAAAGGCTTGTTTTTGCTGAATTTCGGTTTTGCTGCCGTTGATGTGTCAAAGTAAGTCACAGTCTAGATTATTATAATCTAAGGTCACAGTATTGCAACCTAGTTTGCTTATTTGTCTTGATAACACTCTCGCATACGAATTGAGCCGTTTCCTTTAGTCTTTCTATAAACTAAAAACGATTCAGACCTTTATACTATTTTTAATAATTAAATTACGGGAGCACAATGTTTACATGACAGCTAGCGCCATCTTCCCCATGAATCTTCCCTTCTTCATTATTATTAGACTATGGATTTAAATGGTCCATTAGTTATTATCAAATACACTTGCCCTTACTAATAATCAGTAATATATTAGATATTCTCTGGATATTAAGACGATTTGACGATATTTATACAAATAAATAAAATCAAAATAATATTTTTGCAATAAAAAATACACTAACACATAACGTCGCACAAGGGTCGAAACGACCCATACTCACTTGAAACGTCCGTATTGTCTTAATGCCACACAGGAACTGGCTGAAACGGAGTTTGCAGGTAGCCAGTGAAGCTATTTGAAGGTACTTAGTGCGACGACACGAATAAACTAATACAAAAACAGTTATGGCATAATAACAAGAGTACTGGGTCTTTTCGACCCAGGCGCGACTGTCCGCGGGTTAAGTAAAAAAGGTGTAGATAGGTTACCCAAACGAAATTCTATCTTCAAAAACGGCACACTAACGCACACATACATTACACGTCAAAGTAGGATGACATGATTGAAGTAGTGCGAGTGAAAAAGAGATAAACGTCAAATGTCAACGCGATACTCAGTATCATTCAAAAAAAAAAAAAAAAAAAAAAAAAAAAAAAAAAAAAAAAAAAAAAAATACTCAGTATCATGTTTGCCAATTGGCAAATTTTTTATGTGCCACATTTTGACTGCATATAACCTATCTACACTTTTTTACTTAAAATATCATTGTAAACAACTATGAATTCATTCCGAGTAGAAGTAAGTATTACATTATTATCAATTTTATCAGTATTCAATTTTAAATGAATCTTGTTGTTACATATAAGATGTTTATTAGACTATGGATTTAAATGGTCCATTAGTTATTATCAAATACACTTGCCCTTACTAATAATCACTGTGTAAAGTTATGCAATGAATAAAGCCTGTGTAACCATACATTTTTTGACGTATAAAACTGTCATAACTTATGCAGCGTTTATTAGTACGGCGCACTTTGTCGTAGACTAACTCCAAGCTGTGCTGGAATTTCGCTTGCCGTGTGGATACGTCCACATTGCTCGCTAAGTCATTTATTAGTCCAAAAAAAAATGTTAAATCCAAAATGTCAAAACAAATGTGGTAGTGAACATTTAATAAGTTCTTCAATCTAAATTTTATCTAAATCTTTTAAATAAATATTAGTGTTGCAATTTTCTTCTTTTATTTTTAATACCTTCTGAAGCTACATTTTCTACACACATAACACTCACCAAAATAAACAAACAAATCATATCCAATTAGAGAGCGAATCTTGGGTTGCATTTTTAAATAAGGCAATGTAGACAATCTCAAATATATCTACAGTTTCGGGAATGAGCCAATTCTAGTACAGTCAGATAACTAGACACGAGCTCATTTACCTTTAACCAATATCAAATTTCAATTTTAAATGGCGCTTAATTTCATTTTTAAGTAACTAGCTTTTGCCCGCGACTTCGTCCGCGTGATTAATAGTTTCCGTTCCCGGGGGATTTCCGGGATGAAAACTATCCTATGTCCTTTCTCGGGTCCCTGACTGTATCTATACCAAATTTCATTTAAATCGGTTCAGTGGTTTAGGCGTGAAGAAGAGACAGACATAGTTACTTTCGCATTTATAATATTAGTAAGGATAATTAAATTAAGTCGCCCATTCTAAACATTGTTTTTCTATGGAAGAACACCAGGCTGGGCAAGAACACCATTTATTTCTATTCTTGCTTTAATGTGAATTATTTGATTCAGTTGTAAAAATTGGTCAAATCTATTATCTAAAGGCTCCGCTATAGACACATTTGATTTTCAAGAAGCCACTTAATCAAAAAGTTGAAGCTATTTGCTTGTTTCAAAACTGCAGGAAAACTATCTATGGAGAAGCACGAGTAAAAAATCCTTAAAAACTCTTTTTCAATCAATAGAATTCTACAAAACGTACAATACTACAACCCTTCTAAATGTAACCATTGAAATAAGGCTAGCAATTAAGACTAATATTGTGGAGAAAATAAAGTAATTTTTATTTATTATTTATTTATTTATTTATTAATACTCATATCAAATATGTACTTACTAACTTCTGCCCGCGGCTTCGCTCGCGTTACAAAGAGACAAAAAGTAGCCTATGTTACTCTCGATCCTTTAGCTATCTCCACTAAAAAAATCACGTCAATTCGTCGCTCCGTTTTGCCGTGAAAGAAAGACAAACATACAGACTGACAGTATGGATTACGACAGATTGTTATTAATGCTAAAACGAAAACAAAAGGGTAGCGATTCAGTCGCACGCGCACATATGACGTCATTTTGAATCATGCACCGTTTTTCTCCATACCTATCTTGAGATGTGCACACGCTGCAGCTATCCTGAGAAATCAATAGGTACTATCGACAAAATTGAATCATGACCCATTTTGACGATAAATCGTTTGAAGCTGTCAAAATAATAAGACTAGACGTGTGACATTTTTAATACATGTTTACGCGATTGTCGACCTAATTGAATTTGAATGTCTGTAGGAAAATAAGCTTATGGTGGGTCATGATTCCATTGGGTTGATTGTACATACACGAGTGACAAGTTGACGATATCTTCGGAAGGAAAGCGTAAGTATGGTTAATATTAATTACTAGCTATTGCCCGCGGCTTCGCCCGCGTGAATGTCGAACTTCTATCCACTATTTTAACCCTGGAAGGTTTTGAATTAAAAAGGAACCTTTCTTAGTGGCTCAGGCTTCACAAAGAATAACCCCTCCAAGTTTCATGTCTCTAGTGAGTTATTATTAAATATCAACAAACGCGTTGATATCAGTTAGTGAGTTTACTATTATAATTATGTATATATTTATATCAAACGACTTTTCCCACCTTGGACGGGGCGGGAGGGAGTGTCAGACTGATTGCCCTTTATGTTCCGGGGCAGCGGTAACTATTAGAATCCGCAACCCCGGCAGGCATTGGCCATAGAGGGCCCCGTCACGTGCTGACTGCTCTTTGAGGCGCGAGTGGAACAAACGCGCCGTAGACACGGACCTAGTTCTTATCCGGTGGCAAGCTACCCATCGCCGTCCGCAGTACCGCGCCTACGGTGGCCGGTAGTCGTCATGCGACTCTCGACGCCTACACCTGGGTCACTGTTCGGGGCGTGAGGCGTGACGGTGTCACACGCGCGCCGCGACCGCCTTTTTCAGCAGAAGACTCGACTGCTTCGCAGAAGGAGGTGACAGCTTTCCATTCATTCACACCCGCCAATTATCTCTGCAAGAACACGGCGGTGGCTCGCCCGAGCGGGGCATACCACCATCGTATGCTCCACCGTGTCCTGGCGACGACCGTTGCTGCAGTGGTGACACCCAGGCGTCGCTTTCGCCCGAATCAGACACAGGAACCTCCCGAAATGTCCGTGTTCGGTGAGGACCTATTTCTGGCGATATGTGAGGGCGCCTCTCCAGCCACTCCTCAACGAGGCGTGCCCAGCACTGGGTCGCGACAGTCGCAGTCTCCAATCCGCCATAAGATCCCGCCGGAGCTTAGGAGCATTGCGCCGCGATTAGCCGCGGCAGCGGAGTCATTTTTGGTTACTGATCGGCTTCCGTGGCTCATGGTGCAATGTTATGTAGCACAATATTATGTGTTATTCTGATGTATAAGCTACGAATATCTTGCAAAGCCATCGGCCAGCCTTGCTACTGCCCGTATGTATCATCATTATATTGCTGCGGAGTAATTTTAAAACTCTGTGATATCTCTAATTAAATTTATTGTAATTAAATTATGTAAACGGCAATTTTGAAAACAGTATTGGATAAGTTAATTATGTTGATAAGGATTTACTATATTCATGAAAACACCCTGGCAAATCATGCATTATTTTAGAACTAATTTCATTGCCATAAAAATGTTTATAGTTAGTGAATTATAGATATATATTTGACATATACTGTCGCGAACTTTTTTTAGAACGTTTTAAAAGACGCAATTCTTTGGTACATAATTTTTGCGTAACTTCAACCATTTACGCAGCGCACGCAACGGATACCAACAAAAGGAATATTTTTTCCCGTTTTTGTCACACTTTTCACACACATTTCTGCTCGACTCCTGTGTGTTTCAGCGTTATGTGATTGACCTATAACTGCCCAGAAGTATGAATTGTAATCGTACTAAGTTTGATTAAAATCCCTTTAGTAGTTTTTTAACCCATGCGTGCACACAGACAGAGAGAGAGACAAAAAATTTACTGATTGCATTTTTGGCATCAGAATCGATCACCAATCATCCTCCAATATTAATCCGTACTTTCGTACTAATATTATAAATGCGAAAGTGACTCTGTCTGTCTGTCTCTTCTTCACGCCTAAACCACTGAACCGATTTGAATGGAATTTGGTACAGATATAGTCTGGAACATAGAATAGATTTAATCCCGGAAATCCCCGGGAACGGGAACTATTTTTCAACGCGGACGAAGTCACAGGCAAAAGCTAGTTTTAAATATATATTCAATGTACACAATTGAGCTCTATACAGTTTGTGGGCACTTACGTAGTAACTATTTAGTAATCTGTGCTTATAGGCTGAAGATGTTGTTATAGCGGCAACAGATAACTATTCGACTATCATGGTGCATGAGATACAGCCTGGTGACAGAAAACAAAAAACCAAAAATCCTCTCTTAGTGCTCACTTGCTTCAGTGGTAAAACCTAGATACAAAGTTTTAAGTGAATCCATAAAGAAATAAAAAAAAACTTTTTCCCCCCTTTTCTCCCCCATAGGGGGAATTTCCAAAAATCCTCTCGCAGTGCTCAGTTGCATCACTGGTGGAACCTACATGCAAAGTTCTAAGTGAATCCATATAGAAATAAAAAAAAAACAGTTTACCCCGCTTTTCTCCCTCAACGGGGGGAATTTCCAAAAATTATCTCACAGTGCTCAGTTGATTCACTGGTGGAGCCTACATGCAAAGCTTTAAGTGAATCCATTGAGAAATAAAAAAAAACAGTTCATCCCACTTTTCTCCCCCATGGGTGGAATTTCCAAAAATCCATTCTTAGTACGCGCTTACACCCTCCAACAAACACACATGCCAAATTTCAGCTCTCTACGACCAGTAGTTTCGGCCTTGCGTTGTCTGTCAGTCAGTCAGTAACGGAAGCGTTTTATATATACAGATTAGGTAAGTACTTTGTTCAAATGAAAGATGTAAGTATATAAAAGTAAATTATTTTCATTAGTAATTTACGGGATTGAATCAGAAACTGAAAAAAAGGCATGGAAACAGTTTTGGAGTTGGGGTTTTGAATACTTATATTTATTGAATCATATTTTTTTATTGAGGCGGATATGACCGATCAAAATTATTGCAGCAATCGAAATCGATTGATCGTTTAGTACAAGGGAGATCACACATAAACCCAATTACACCTTTTCTGGAGAAAATGTGGAATATCCTCATGGATATTACCCTCGAAGGATAGATAAGTCTTTCAGATTATTTTGCTTTTTAAACCTTCAAACACACGTAATTTGAGACACAATAGAAAGACAATAGCAGCGCGACAGCCAGCTGTCGCTTGGTCGTTGGAAGGCTAAAACCACTTCGGTGTTTCTTCCTTCAGCTACCCCTATGATCATGGAAACGAAAGCGAATAACAAAAAACAACACAAATGTCTGCTGCTGGTATTGGTGCTGATTCTCTTCTTCACAAACTAAACTAAATTTAAGTACAATGCTTCTTTTCTTTCCATTTCAATAAGAAAATTACGGAAGATAAAGTATTAGTTTAACCCTATCAAATTAAGACACTTCATAGATAATTTAATCGTGAATAAAAACATGACCACTAACAATAAGTTGATTTAATTCAGCCGCCAGCTAATTTAACAGGTCTGAACTAATATGTATCTTCTGTTCTTTTCTTAATGAAATAAAAAGAGAAAGATGCACTTAATTTTTGTTTAGTTTGTGAGCAATAGAATCAGCACCATCGTCTGTTAGCGCATAACACCTCGCTCAATCTGGGAACCAGAAATTCAGAACCTCGACGCGTGTCACAGTCAAGTCAGAGCTTTTCGAGAGACAAGTTTACGGGTCTATAATTAAGGATATAAGTATACCTCATTGGAGTCTAATATCGGTACAAAGTTTAGAATGAGTGCCTGGTGTCAAGTATGTTAACATTTGATTAAGTGGCATTTCCCACGGAATCTTGACTTTAGCTTAAGTCAACTAACTACCTTCCCTTAAAATAATTCTTTCCATCTTTATCGACTTCAATTCTGATCTCTTAATCCTTCAAACACGCGTGATTCGAGACACAATAGAAATATTATAGCAGACAGCCGACTGTCGCTTGGTCGTCTCAAAGATAATATCGAAGCAGTTACTTGTTAGACCCATTGATTTATCTCCAACGTACGGTCATTGGTCAACCCAGTTCGGCAGTTCCGGATAAATTAAAATATGAAAGAGAAATGCTACATAACAATCTGTTACACAGTTACCGAGATTAAGGAGTTAAAATTGGCCGTTTATTTTAACAGCTTCGAGAATTTTTTTTCGTCGCCGATTAATCTCTCGATAGACCGTTTTAGGATATAACAACCAGCCCATGTATGGAGCTGTTACACTAGAAGTAAACACATTATTTCCGTGTAGCAAATGGGCCGTTTTTGTTGAATGTCAATCGTCATATAGCCTTGCTCAACGCAGTCTTTCGAGTTACGAATTGTAACGGTGAAAGGCGTCTCGTGGTGGGGGCAGACAGCGGCGCCTGCGCCGATTCAGTCCAACGCGAATACTCGAGTGTGCCGTACTACCCGCACCGCCCCGAACGCCGAGAACCGAGTGCTAAACTTTCGCGCCAACGTTTGAATTTAGAGTTTTGGAATTTTCGTCTGTGCAAGTGTGTGTGACGTCATGAACAAGTGATGCTCGTCAATCCTAAAGACGATTGCAAAATGTTTCTGTGTTTTTGTCTCGTTATTTGGAGCGCTCTTTCGCCGGCTTTAGCCCAAGGTGAGTTGAACAATGCACAATCCGTTCCTTTACTATAGCGAAAAACCGCGGTGGTATTGAGATACTGATATTATACTGATAGAGTTAGCCTTTATTTAAGTAACTATGATATTGTAAGAGAGAACTTTACGAAATTGGTTGTACAAAAACTGTGTTTCTAAATCGAGGCTTAGCTAATAGGTAAAAGAACCTATTCAATACGTCTGTTGTTGCTTATATCTTTATGGAAGCTTGCTCAGTGGTCAGATAGAGACATTTCGTCAACTTATGACTCAGTAAGTTCATGACATTTTTATGCCGCGCATGCGCGATAACCAATATGTTAAATTTATATTAATTTTTTTTTATATGTAATATTTTATTTTCTTACTAAATAAAAACAAGTTAAACTTGAAGTAACAAATAAAATAACGATTTTATATTAAAACTTTTACCGAATTCGGTTATGTTCCGGAAATACGCACCACGAATGCACATGTAGGGATTCAAATAAGCAGTCTGGTTTTTAAATTTAAACATTTGCAATGCGAAACTCGACTTCCTGCAACAAAAAGTACGTACCGCAAGCTCAAAAAAGAACAATACAAGCTTTACATAACACAATTAAGTTAAAAAAATCTCATAAAAAGGGAGACAATTAACAATTAAATATAGTTTACCCACAATAAAAGTGTTTCGAAACTGCATGACGTAAGTTTTATAAATATATACTTATCTAAGTAATTAACTGCCAGCTATTGTCCACTAGTGATTATGATAATTAAGTCGCGAATTACGTTGCGGCTCCGTCAACCGTGTATTATCTGTGGTTCTGCATCATGGGGCCTTTAAAATACTGCTTTTACTTTTTTTGCGATAGCAATGTGATAAGATAGTTATTATATTCAAAGAATATTCTAAAAATGCTGTCTTTTTTTTGTATATTTCTTTTTTAAAACCTTTTTTTCTCGTTATTATTATAGTTTTATTTGTTGAGTTTATGGTCAGTTCCTGAAGGGTGTTTTAATGAAAAATAATTTGATATTAAAACTATATAAATGTTTTATATAACTACTTCATCAAATCGTACAGGATTGTATTATGTATGTATTACATACTTAACAGCCTTTGTTTTAAAGGTCCTTTTCTTTTCTCTACAAATTGTAATGAATTTGAATTTTGAAGAAACAGCGTTGAATACTTAAAAACCTTATTTTTAGGTGACTTCGAGGCTTTCAAGTAACTAAGTATATAAAAACCAAACTCGATCTTGGTGCTGATTCTCTTATTCACAAACTAACGTATCAAACTTAGACACTCCATAGATAATTTAGTCAAAATATACGTCAATTTTCATCAGGCGTTTTCTAATTTCACAGGTTTAAACTAAAATGTATCTTCTGTCCTTTTCTTGAAGAAATGGAGGAGAAAGATGCATTTAACTTAAATTTAGTTAAGTTTGTGATTAAGAGAATCAGCACCATTGACTTGGAAAGTATTACAAATTACAGTACTTACAACTTGTTTTAACCTCTTTATCAGATGCAATTATAATCCATTCCCATACTCTTTTGAGCTCCACCAACATCATCATGAGTCAAGTCCCATCCAACACAAGGCACGAGTTACCGAGAACATTTAACGTATTGTTAAAATAGACTATTTTTGCGACAAACTAAGTTTCTAACTCTTTGCCATATTTTGCCATATTTCAGACTCTTTAAAACCTACAAGAGTTATTCTCATTTTCGTCAATATATAGGTATTACGCGATCAAAGGTACACCAATTTATGTAAATAATTATTCCCACCAAACGAAACGTTCGCTTAAAGAGCTGCCTATGCGTTTGGTGGAGCTATAGGATAAATCTTAAATGAAATCGAAAGAATTTGGGCAAAACCGACCTCAGTGTGGCTCCCGTGTACCTAAGACACCCAGGGACAACGTGGTAGACCCAGGCTAAAGTAAATCTTACAGACAAGATTGGTCTGTACAAGATGATAATAATTCGAAAGAGAAAGGGACTGCTTTGCACAGCAATGATGCAACACAAACTGAAGTTGAACTAAATTCAAAGAAATGTGAAAAACATTTCTCGCTGGATTGCACTCCAATTAAATTGAAACTTCGTTCATATTAAAAGATTTAATTTACGGTGTAATTCCTGCTGAACACTTCAAGATCTCAGATCAGATACTTATATTTTTTACTGTAAAATTGCTGATTGTGTAGTTGTCCTCGACTTGAGAAGAAAAACGAATCTCACGGGTCTGTCATGCTGGCATTATGCACAAAAAAAAATGGTTGCAAAACGGATTTCAACTTGTATTTTTGATCTGAGCACATTTACCAAGTTTATGACTCTTAAACTTTGGAACACACGTGTTTCGAGACACAATAGAAAGACATAGGTGCCGATTCTGTTGTACACCAAACTAAACTTAACTATCTCTAAAATTTTCTAATTTTAGTTTAGAGAACGTTTAAAGTTATTCTGTAAACCAGACTCTTTAAACTTAGAAACAGTTTTGACGTAACTAAAAATCGACTTTGACATCACTTAATTGAGTAAACCATAGATTACGATTTGTAGGAAATTAAAGTAAAGAGTGAATGAAAGTGAGCAATATGATCTGAAATGCAAAAATCCTGAGTACAATTACATACCGATCTTTGATTGTTTATCAATAATAAAATACAGGGAGCATAATGACGGCATAATACTAAATTGTTGTTAACATTTTACTAATCTAAGATATAACAAAAATTATTTCAATAATCTGTGAGTGTCATATTACTTTCAGGCTTGCTAGATTAAATATTTTCTCGCAATGCCGGGTAAAAGTATAGCTCTTGGACAATTAAAAACAACAATACCGTAGATAAGATGTTCAAGAAATGTGATGAATTAAAGCCAGTACAATGCACACTATGTAATTTTCTATAACTGTTCTCCGTTTTTTTTAAACATTAAAATTAACTCGGTAAAGGATAGCAACAAACATTAAATATGGGGAGTAGTGTAATGTCACTATTTCACAGATGTCAGTGTAATGACATTTGATTGATGTTTATGACATGTTAATAGGTATATATTTATGTATCTACAAAATAAACAAAGACGATTTTTTAAAATATTGGGCCTTTGCTAGTTTTGTAAATAAAATAGGACTACAAGTAGGTATTCTCTTCGATTAGGTACGGCCGTACCTAGATCGTATCCTATTAAAACAACTGGATTAAGGAGCAGAAAACGAAGACTTCAATATTATTTTCAAACGTTTTGGTGTTTTATTCTTTGATGCCTATCAATATACCTGGACTTCGATAATTCATAGGAAACAAGTTGTTATTAGTGAAGTTGACTACTCAGCAACAGATAACCAAACAACTACTACCCAATTATGCAATATTTAACATTATTTCAAGCAAGTCTATAATGTTCAGCTATTACTATTTTTACTATAAGAATGTGAACGTGTGAAATCAGATGTGAGAAGTACACAAATAAATAAAACAACCTGTGAAAACTTTGAATTTATTTACTTTCCACAACCTCGCCTCTTATTTATATTTACTCCAGGGACAACAGTATTCCTTCTATACTTTCTTGAAACCGAGTTCATTCCAAATAAAACACAGTGGCATGTTGTGATAACTGCATCTCACTATTGTTTCCTGATGTACAACTATAGTAATATTTCATGGCCACACAATCATTGTGAAGGTAAGACGGTGCTGCAGTTTGCTATTTATCCACAATCCTTATAGCATGCTTCACACTTCTATGTGATGAACCCAACAAACATTTCAAATCAGTCCTCTTAGCAGAATCTGAATAAAACAAGAGAATACAATATGTATTAGGTATTTGCATAATTATTTTATTTTAAAAATAGGTAAATATTAGACATGTTATCAATGTTACCTCTCTTAGATATGAAGGTGCAATTTTCAAGCCCCGTTCTGGTTCTTCAGGTTATGAGTGGGTGTGTGTTTTGGGCCGGACACTGTTGACACATTCACAACATTAATATCAACATCTAGAATTCTTTGTTGTATTGTTGAGTATCTAAAACAAAAACAATATTAAAGTAATAATAAGTAGTATAGATAGAATATGGATAACTAATCCTGACTGTTCTTTTTTGTCTTTCTGCAACATTGTTGACTCGTCTAATAATATTTTATTGTCACAATGAACACACGTGTACTTATACACTGGTATACTTGGATAACACAATAATAAATACACAACATCCATAACTTTGTTTACAGACATTTGTGATCTAAGATATATATCTTGAGAGACAATGGTCAGTGGATAGTCTTAGGGTTAGTGGGCTTACACTTAAAATAGGGTTACAGTTAAGAAACATTTGCATTGTTTTTTTTGACTGTCGGGCTGCCTTGTTTATGTAAGTAACTGAAAATAGGAGATGTTTTGCTCCCTTATGTTTATTCTTATTGTATTGCATGCATTTCGTATTGTATTAAAATCAATTAAAATGAAATGAACTCGTTTGGCATTCAAGTACTTGCATACTAAACAAATTCAGTTCTAATTTCATTACAGACATGTAAAAGTGATATAAATCCTATGATTCATATTACTTTTACAGGTCGCTTTTGTAAATAGATGGACTCGGTATGTCTCAATTGACTACTTTGGAGAAGAAATGCCGAAACAAACAACGGGTTCATCGTCAAGATCGTCTCTTTTCTAATAACAATAACTTTCTTATTTACCTTTTTTGAGTATCCACAACTGCAGCAATCGCATAAGTTTCCATAATAAATGATTCTTCAATTCGTAGTAGCATCAAAACACCTAAAGAACTTTGAGAAAAATGCGTTTTAAATTTTAATTCATGACAACTAATTTTATTCTACACCTTTTTAATCGCGATTAAAATTAGATTCACAACCTTAATTTTAGGTGAAAACGTCAAAATCAGAATAGCTTTATTGGCATTTTCACTAAATTGAATAAAACTAAACGATATTAGAGCTGTCAAACTATAATAAGTTTAGAAATGTCACTTTAGTCAATTTCAGAATGAGTTTGGTCGTTTGACAGGACTAAACTAAATTTTAGCGATTTTTAATTTAGTTTAGCGATTTTTGTGACAACAGAATCGGCACCAATAGCAGCGCGACAGCTGGCTGTCACTTGGTCGTCGAAATTTAATAAATATCTTTGGGCAACTCACACGCCATCTCAAGTCCATCTGATCCAAAACTAACCAAAAAAATTAAAAATCAAAATGTTGTTTATTAAAATCAATATACACAATATAGTTACATTTAAAGTTATTAATAGCCACTAGTAAGTCTTAAATAATAAATAAACTAATAGTATCTAAAAATTTTGTGTATAACTAAAATTATCAATTTCATCCGAAAATTTAACTTAAATCGACAAATGTATGATTGGCGACTTTCCTGAGCTAGGTTTACAAAACCTGTGTTTCAGGTTTGTACTCTGGGAATCAGGCAGCTGCTAATCACAACACCGTATCGTACGACACCTACCATGACCCTGGTAGAAACGTGCTAGGTAACAAAGTATTTTTTTATTGAAGAATATGAGACTACGCCCACTTATCAAGGACTGCCACTGTCGCGTGCCATTCAGAGCGTTAACAATTGTCGCTAAGACTTTGTAAAATACTCTATTTATACGTTCTACTACATAGTCAATTTTCATTATATTTTCCAGTGCCTGATACATTCATTCCTTTCATGAACGTATCAGGCCCGGAAAAAATGCACGGTGCAGAGAATTAAGTTTTTTTTACATGAAACATTATTTTCTAAAGCGTTTCACATTTTTGCTATAATTTGGAACCATAGTATGGAATCAGAACTTCTGCGGACGAGGTGTCGTCATCGAGTTAGTTAGAAACGTAATTTGAATCAAATTTTGGGTCTTAAATAAAAGTTGCCATCTCTAACGGGATATTGCAATATGCTAACTGTTTAGAGCTATTAAGTTTAGTCTGTCGATATTCATTTTTAACTTGTTTTGGTGGTGTTCTAGATTTTACTTTTATAACGTTTTGTGTTTAGTCCAGTCTATTTTTGCTACAATTCGTTTTGCTCGTAAGTGAAATAATTTAATTTTGTG
This sequence comes from Athetis lepigone, assembly GCA_033675125.1. NCBI lineage: Eukaryota > Metazoa > Arthropoda > Insecta > Lepidoptera > Noctuidae > Athetis > Athetis lepigone. The sequence goes on along the minus strand of CM066219.1, from coordinate 25,158,689 downwards.
CAGTTTATTTGTGACAATCATGTAACTGTTTTAATTGGTTGTCGAGCTTTGTTTTAAGGGAGTGTTGTCTCAAATACGCCGCGTGTCCGCCCACGTGATCATTTTAGAAATTCTAAAATGATATTTGCTGTGAACCTACTTAAAGGTTCAGCGACACAGTCCACGTTCGCACAATGTTTGCGGCCACCTGTTGTCCTCGAAGCCCCCTTTCCAAACTTTCATTACGCCTGAGCGCTCAAGGTCGATACAACGTACTTATGTACATGTGACCCATACATGTCGGTTGTTTTGCGAAGATATGCAAGGACTTGGTAATCAAAACATATAAAGGTTTGAATACCAGGATTATTTATTCAGTACATGATAAAATAAACTTGAAAAAAACTTTGTCTGGATTAACTTTATATAAGGCAAAGCGACATGAGAATCTCCTGCCGCAAGTGGTAAATTCCTAAAATGTATTTTAAAAAATGTATACATTTTATTGATCCACATACTCATTACAGACTATACTCCCAATTTATATTCAAAGCCTCACATAAAACGGAAGAAAATATTTAATGCTGCTGACATCACAAAATAAGAAAGAAACGAACAGCTTGATTTGCTCTCATCCCAAATTTGAAAAAGGTCAATCCGACCATATTTCTAAATACCATAGTCGATATTCGATAACCATATACAGTTCCAAAAACTATTATAGTAATAAAAAAATGTATAAAATCTAGTGGCGTTCTCATCTCAGACAATCAATGCAAAAAAACGAAAGGTCCTATTTTTGAAGGACTGAGAAAGGTCGACATAATATACGTTCCTTGCACTTTGACATAGTTATTCTGCGTCTCTTTCTTACCATCGTAGTTTGACAGCCAAGCGATGGTGAAAGAAATGAAGCTAAGCCAAACTGCGGGCTGTTTGATGTCTTATTCTCATTTAAATGTTTAGTAGGCGACCTGTACGTTAAACTAAGTACTTACCAAGAAACCGATCGTAATGTAACATTAGAATAACAATTCGACGTCCAGATTGGATCCTATGACTACTACGCCTTAAAGCTTTAGATCTAGTGCACTAGATTCCTAAATAACGGTGCGTAGGCTCGTTCAGTAGGTTTATAGTCCCTCGAGTTTCCGACACTCGACTGTTTATGTTTTCATTATATGAACCCGGCAGACGCGACGCGACTCCAAGCGTGTATTATTGATTTATGGTTAAAGATCTTTATTTCTCATAAGAATACAATGATTCACTTATTGAGAAACTAAGTTTACAAGAGGTTATCTCATTAAACGTACAGAAACATCGAGTTTAAAAGTAAATTTATAAAAATATTAATGTAGGTAGGCGATCTGATGATTTTAATAAAACATAGGTAGTATACCTGTATACTTAGTACAGAAGTCATCATCATCGTCTCCCTACCCTTTTCCCCACTATGTTGGGGTCAGCTTCCAGCCGACTTATACATATACCTAGTACAGGAGTAATGAATAAATTAATCCTTCGAACACACGTGATTCGAGACACAAAAGACAATAGCAGCGCGACATTCGGCTGTCGCTTGGTCGTCGAAAGGTTAATAAATATCTTTTGACTTCTCACACACGGCCATCTGATCCCAAACTAAGCAAAGCTTGTTCTCTGGCAATCAGCTGATATACATTCTTATATAATTTATAAAAATATACATATCATAGATAAATTACACACAGTCCACAGACATGAAACATACATTCATGCTCATCGCACAAAGTTTATCGTGGGTAGGAATCGAACCCACGACCTTTGGCCTAGCAGTCCAAACCAATTTATATAGGGCCTACATAATTTTTTTGTGCAGAGTTTATGCCAATAAAGAAAATGATTTATTATAATGTGTGTTTAAAATAAATACATTTAGACATATAAAAGTTTTATTGAAAAGTTTGAGCCTTTTATAAACATGTTTTTCCACAATAATAACCTACCTATCAATACGAAATTCAATAACCTAAAGCTGGGCACTGACGGTCATTTTTTGCGTAAGTCTAGTCGTAAAACTGTGGCATAACTCCAAATGGTTTATTCGGCTAACCAACTCTGGATTGACGATTCGACACTCACGATAAAATTTTGGAAGGACGTTAGTTCAACTGACGCGGAAAAATGACCGTCAATGCCCAGCTTTATGTTTATACTAGCTTTTGCCCGCGGCTTCGCTCGCGATAGAAAGAGACAAAAAGTAGCCTATGTTACTCTCCATCCCTTCAAATATCTCCACTTATAAAAGTCACGTCAATTCGTCGCTCCGTTTTGCCATGAAAGAAAGACAAACATACAGACAGACAGACACACTTTACCATTTATAATATTAGTATGGATTATTCATCAAAATGCCTAGTTTTTAAAATAGAAGTGATCTTAAAGATACGTGAATCATGGACATAAGACGCTCATGAAAGCATGAAACAATGATGGATGTTTAGAATTTATTGCTCTTATAAACAAAGAGTTTTTTTTATAATTCGCACTTATTTTTGTTTCGGGGTGAACAAACTGAACACTTAGTTCTAATTAGCATTGTACTGCAAAACGATCTACGCTCGATATTTTTGCTTAAAATCTTTTTAAATGATCCAATTGCTTACTTTGAGTTTTGGATCCATCAAAACAATTTTCTCACAAATTTGTCTAGGGCTTTTGTTTTAATTTCAAAGTTTTAAATATACGATCAGCTATTTAAAATTACACACTAACTTCTAAAATTGAAAACAAGCAGTAACTTCAGAAAATTATATTTGCAATGTTGCAGAAATAAATAAACTTTTTCGAGGTTAAATCGACATCAATATCAATATCGAGGTAATTTATACTTGAGTCGGAATAGCAAGCCTGTAGAAACATATTAATTTCAAACTCATGGACAATAGATTTTACAATGATTTGTCTATCGCATGAATAAAATCGACAAAAGAATGCGAAGATAAAATTTGTTTTATCTTCGCATTCTTTTGTCGATTAGAAATTGCTTTAGAGCAATTTCTAATGTTTTAATAATGTTATCACACTAACCAATGAAAACTTTTATTACATATGCTTAGCATTATTTATGTGACACATCTATAGCCGCACGTAAAACAAATTTCCTGCGTGGCGACGCATGCCGTGGCGACGCGTCTTTACGCTTTTTCTTTTCAATCATATTACTTTTACAAAATAATGTTGATGTTTCACATCTGCCAGGCGTCCCGTGACGGCTCACTTTTTTATTATTATTTATTTTGTGATCAAAGATCATGAGTAAAAGAAAGGTCAATTTGTTCCAGATGACGTGCATTCAAATAAACAAATACCTATGTAACATTAACGCTATTTGCAATTTTTTACAAACTAAATTACTAATCGAAAAAAAAAAGAAAAAAAAACACTGTAATTAAAATAAAATGGCATCAAAAAACTCCTCCGCATCGCTGTCAAAATTTACAATTTAAATCAAAATGCATTCAAATATATACAACAATAATATAAATAATAATCGAATTATTATGTACCATTTATATAAGAGAAGATCAGCTCATTGGGTACCAAACATTCCACATGACGCATTCTTAAACAAAATGAAATAATATAATTTAATTATTGTTTCAATAAAAATCAGTCACTCTTGACATTCCCAGAAATGTCAAATGATGTCTATCTGCATCGATGTGTTTATGCACCCGATGCATTAGTTATTAAAACGTGATTTTTTCGAAGCGGGAACTAACTTCTCGCTTTGATAAGTTCAAGATCTGATGCGCAATAATCAATTATGTCCAAATAAGTAAATAATTTAAGGCTTTGAATTTTCTATAAGGTATGGCTGCAAATGCGAGGGTTAGCGACTTTATGTAATATTTATTTTTGATTAGTAACGGCTATAATACTCTTGCAAAACAAACGTATAAATAAAAATATTTATTCCTTGTAATATTATATAACCTGATTGTTGGAATTAAAAAAACTGTTATCATCTAAATTTATCAAAATATACATGTTCTTATGCTACAGATACTCGTATAATAACGCGACAGCGCAAAAACTACGAAGTGAGTGTGGCGAAACCCTACAAAATACCAAATGAACTTTATATTCACAAGTATAAGAGATGTTTTGAATTACCCAAGTAACGCATATTTCATATTATAGCGATAGCCGAAGCATTTCTGAATTTTAGAAGCAGTTGGATTCTAGCCTTTACGTATCGCCATGCACTGTATCTAATTAGCATCCACGCTGAACCGAACACTATGATCCAAATGCATTTACAATCCCCCTGGCCGAGAAAACCATGAAGTGCGAGACAGCTATCGATCATTCATCATCATTCGCTTTATGTTCGACTTTACTAATGAATTCACGTATAAAAAATAATACTTTCTGTTCCAAAATCCTTGATGAAATTCAAAAAATTATGTTAAATCTACCAACACTTAACCATAAGCTCAATAATTTTCATGCGAAATGTAGACATCCACTTCCTTATATTTAAAGGAAACATTTTAGCACGAGGCAGAAAATTCAAATAAAGAGCTTAACATTAAATGTTAAGCTTCGTTTTTCTGAGAAACAGTATCTACGTTGCATTCACAGCGACGCAATTTAAAGCCCCGAGCGTATTGGACGAGTTAACTAGCAAACGTGTACATAGGTACTATTTATTTACTTTCTCTTCTGACTGTTCTATCATGTTACAGGATTAAATGCAAATAGAAGTGATGGACGTAAACATGCAAACTATGTATTTTACGTAATCAGTACTAGTACTATTGAGATTATATTTTACACTAGCTTTCGCCAGCGGCTTTGTCTGCGTGAATGTCGAAGTTTTATTCACTATTTTATGGGGGTCTATTTCTTGCGGGTAGTTCGAAAAAGTGGCCGCAGTCCCGGACACTAAGGGCAAAAAAGGAACATGAGTGGGTTTACGTCAGTAGAAGTCTGTCTCCCTTCCACTCCACACAGAGTCATTTGATGATTTCCCATCAATCATCAAACCATCAAAAGGGGTCGAATTTCCAAAACTCCTTAGTATTGTAATACATTTTTCTTTGTACCTCCCTAATTATTCTATTCGTGGGAGACCAAAGCTCAACTTCCACGCATGTCATTGGGACCAATCAAATATATTTCAGTACAAAGCTTTTGCATAATTCTATTTCTGGGCAAATCTCTTAAAAGGACTAGATGAAAGACGTGAAAATAAATTAGGAGAAAGGTGCTGGTATAGAAAATTTTCCTCTACTTATGTCGCCCACACTAGCGGGATGTAGCTCGTCATGGCGTATAGTGGGCGTTATAAAGGGGAAAATGCAAAGACGTGTTCATCAGCTTGTCAACTTTGATACCTGTACCAACTATGATATTTATAGTGTCAACAGAATATTGTTCTTGAAGTGACCTTTTCTTTGTGAAAATCCAGTCTGTCTCCTGTCCTGTCTGTCCTTCACGCCTAAACCACTGAACTGATTTGAATGAAATTTAGTGCAGATATAGTCTTGGAACATAGGATAATTTTCATCCCGAAAATCCCTCGGAACTATGTTGTTAAAATCCCAGGCTGCTTGTGCGTAGTCAATATTCCACGCAGACAATGTCGTGGGCAAAAGCTAGTCTCTTATAAATAACACGAGTGACACGTGCCCTTTAGAACAGCGTGGGTCAATAACCTTTCAACGACCAACCGACAGCCAGCTGTCGGGCTGCTATTGTGTCTCAAATCACGTGTGTTCGAAGGAATAACAATTAATCTATCTTATACCAGTTTTAATTCGAATGTCACGCTTAAGTGCATTCCTGCGGAATAATAGTTATTTTTGATGTACGCCGTTCCCCTTTTTCCTTGAAATTGTTTGTACATTGGAAGTTAGCTTCCGTACTGTCAAAGCTTGGCAAGTGCGAAGCAAGGAATTTATATGGTGCAGTTTCGAGTATACCAATGCTAATATGTTTTTGAGTCGTCACGTTTTCAGAAAATATTATTTTTTTAGCCAGCCGAGCTCTTAAAACTCTGTTAAATCTATATACTAGGTATAAATTCTGCAAATCCCAGTATATACTGGTCATATCGTTAAAGTTCCGCCACATAAGCATATACATAACATAATACACCGCATTAACGATACCATGTATCGTCACTACGTTCTTCTTTCCAAAGTTTTCCCTCACAATACTGTAATCTAAAACTTGACCTTTTAAGTAGTTGTAATTCAAACATTTTAGGTAAGTACTTATGATATTCGACGTTGTTGGTACCCAAAGAGTTATGCAACCCTTGGAAGAGCAAACTAATTTCATTCAACTGTTTTAGGTTGCAAGTAGGTTATAGAGAGACAAATTTTGAAGCAATCGGATTAAAACATTTAATTGCTGTTTTAACTCCCAAAGATTCGGGCAACAGTAATTAATGTAAGTCGGGCATCGCCAATACGCTCTAAGCAAGCATGGTGATCAATGTTCGTGCCTCCTTTGTATGAGAAGTCCGGTAGTAGAACAATAATAGGCCAGTAATATAACTATTAAATTAACAAACAGTTGTCTTTATAATATTGCGAAGTTACACCGCATAATAATGACAACTTTCACTCCTTAAAGGATCGGTAATGTATGTATATGTCACCGGAAAATAACAAGATCCGTAAGTTTATCAATTTACTAGGAAATTTATAAACTTTCGTAGGATTCTAAACGGGAGATAAATTGTAATATTTTACGTCCACGTTTTCGTAAATTGATAAACTTACTGAACTCACTCGTAAAATAATAAGTAAGCAGTAACCAAACGCTAGGCACGATCTGATTGGTTGACTGTCACGTGTCACTTCTCCTTCCTCGCGGCCACCATTGTTCGCCACGGAACATAAATAAATCAGTTTGCTTGTGCGTTTTTATTCGTTTTAAATGTTGAACTGTGTTGCAACTCAAAGAAAACTCAACTCACTACATCCGTGCCAGAGAGGAATCAGGCATTGTTGCTTCCAATTTATAGTTTGTCAAGTCTGATTATACCAGTATCTGGACACAAGCATTGCCACTATGAACGTTGACCAATCAGAGAGCAGTGTGTAATTTTACGTATTTCAAAGATGCGTATATTTAAAAGAGTTTCTGTGATTGGTCAAACCGTTTAAAATCTTACGAATAGATAACCGTTAGTTTATAAATTTACCGTATGACGTCGGAAATTGATAAATTTACGAAAATGTGAACGTAAAATATTACAATTTATCTCCCGTTTAGAATCCTACGGAAGTTTATAAACTTCCTAGTAGATTGATAAACTTACGGATCTTGTTATTTTCCGGTGACATATATATACATTACGTATATATGTGTACCTACGCATTATTATGTTGTAATGGATACTAAAAAGTATCAATACATTATAAGTTTTTCATATTATTTTCTAATTCTATAGTATTAGCCAAAATAAGTAATGGATCGTCTCTAGTGTTGGAAAACGTCGTTATGAACCATTAGGTGAATCTTGAAAACATTGGATGATGATAATAAATCGCTTCTCGAAGATAGAAAGATGATAATTGAAACATCCTAGTCCCTTATTAGACGTTATATTTCAAAATGTGAAAAGTCTATAGATATTCGGACAGGAGTAACAATGTCCAAAATTTGTAAGTTTTAAACTTAATTTTTCAGTATTTATTGCTATAAATTTTTGCATTTAACTGTCTATCTACTAAGATCCTATTTGTAAAAAACGCGTGGAGATCTTCAAGTTAATATAAACATTTTGGTTTGCAATTAATCGAAAGATATGTATGCTTTATAAACACGAGTTTGTACGAAATGGTGCATAAAGCCTCGTCCCCACTAGGAACATTAGTCGAGCGACTTGTGTCCCCGGTGACATCGGGCGATGTCCGACGACATCGCCGCGACAAAGTTGAAACTGTTCCTTGTCGCACAGTCGATGAAAAGAACAGTTTCAACAATGTCGCGGCGATGTCGTTCGACACCGGGGACGAGGCTTAAGCATAACAAACACTTGGCCGAATTTGAGAACCAAAAACCCAATTTGTTCAGATAACATAACGCCTCTCCACTGCGTGGCGTGGTAGTAACTTCCGAGTCCCGTGCCATCGTGATAACAGAAGTCCGGATTTTTAACCAGAACAAACAAGCTAGGCAGATTTTTACCCAGGGTACTCAAGCTAGGCGGATTTTTAGCCAGTGACAAACAAGTTGGACATGTCCGAATAAATGAAGTCGTCTGGTAACCCTAGTGAAGCTAATACCGAACACACGGTAACTCCGTACTGTTTACTATGTAGTAAAACATTTCTATGAAGCTTTGCCGACGAACATACGCCATTACAGTTCTAGTAATTACTTCCTGAAGACTAGTTTTCTCTCCATTTCCTGTTCACATTAATGATTTAAGATTTCGTAAATATGGAAAACTAGGTGGTTTTTGTTTATTGCTCTGTTGTTGTAGTGCTTAGTGTCGTGCTTTAGGATTGTAGGTAGTGGTTTATCCGAAAGTAAAAAAATGTCTTCAACTTGAGTCTGCTGTTTTTGAAGTCAGCGAATTTAACCGTTCATCGTCCTAGCGACAGCCGGCTTTCTGTTGTATCTTGAATCATGTTTATTCGAAGGTTTAAACTAAACTTTTTTATTCTAGTAGTTCGTATCGACAAATGAATATTTTTCTACTAGTCTCCATAAATTAATAGAATATATTTTGCGAGAAAAAAAAAACAAAATTTTTAAGAGGCCTTCCTACAAGAAACTCGTTTTATGCTCCATTAAAATATTGTAAGTTTTTAGTATTTCTTGGTCTCTTCTACTTGACTGGTTTTAGTACTTTAAGGTCACCAAAATAGATGTCAAGTCACGGACCGGTACAAGCGGAATGCGTCACATTCACTACTTTTAAGATTCGTCGTAAAGAAACAAGTAAACATAAAAATAGGTTACAACTGTTCGTGGGTTTTTGAATAGCAACCGGTCACCTAGTATCACTTTTACTCTTGTTAAACGCGTTTAGAATAAATATTGAGGTCTTATTTCGTGTGTCGTGACACGGTCGCTGATTGGCTGAGCAATTGGTTGCCGCGCTTTGTTACGAGAACGTATACCTACAGGAATTTGTTCCGAATCCGGATGTTTGTGTATGTGACTTTTATGTTTGTAAACAGCTGCAACCATTATATTTAAAAATAATAAAATAAACAGTGATCTTAAGAAGTTAAAGTTCGATTTAAATTTTCATAGCCACTAAGATTAAAATGAAGATTTTTTACATTTGAATATTTACAAATACATACCAAGGACATTACGAATGTTCAAGGTAGCCCGCGAAATTAAAAAAAAAAAATTCGCGGCTACCGTGACGCATTCCCCATATGCCCACGAAAAGTTTTCGTCTGTAGCTCGTTACCCAGTGAAGACAGAGCAACTGCGAAATGTCTAAAAGAAGAAAAGGCAGCTGCACATTTTGGTAAATAACAAATAACGTAGAAAGGATAAAGACAATTATTATCTAGATTTGTGGTTTATAAGTTTACCATCAAGAAACTTAATTTCAAAGCGATAGATCGTTAACTTTTATATTCAGTTACGTATTTGTAATAAAAAAATGGAAAGGCTACTTAACAACGTTGCATGATGTTATGTAGTCTTATTTTTTTTTTATATTATAAGTTTATGACATGATTTATTTAATTTTTTATTATAACATAATAATTATACAAGTTATTGTCATGGCTCCTGGAACATAAAGGGCAATCGAAGGAACATGAGTGGGTTTTAGTCAGTAAGAGTCTGACACGCCCTCCCGCCGCACCCAGGACGGGAGCAGTCATTGGATGAATTACCACTCACCAAAAAAAAAAAAGTTATTGTCATGGCTTAGTGGTTAAGCCGCTTGCCTCATCATAAGTTGTGGGTGCGAAATTGCGAATCCGGGCAAGGATGATGTGACTTTTTCCATTCATACCTAGATTATATACTTTCCAAAGATATTTTGGACATCACAGACATCGGTGAAGGAAAATATCGTAAGGAAACCTGGCGACGAGGCCAGGTTTATACCGATATGACTTTTTCAATTCGTATGTTCGTATGTTGTATTCGTATGTAAGAGGCTTTTTTTTTTTGGTGAGTGGGACTTCATCTAATGACTGCTCCCGTCCTGGGTGCGGCGGGAGGGCGTGTCAGACTCTTACTGACCAAAACCCACTAATGTTCCTTCGATTGCCTTTTATGATTCAGGGTCACGGTAACTATTATACGCATTCCGCAACCCCGGCAGGTGTGGCCCTGTTGGGCCCCTTCCTGTGCTGACTCCTTCTCTTTGAGGCGCGCGTGGAACACTAACGCGCCGTCGACGCGGTCCTGGTCCTAGCCGGGCGGCGAGCGAGCTACCCATCGCTCGCCATCCGCAGAACCGCGCCTACGGTGGCCGGTAGTCGTCTTGCGACTCTCCACGTCTTCGCCTGGGTCTTAGTCCGGGGCGAGAGGCTCGTCGTTGCCTCTCGCGCGCCGCCGCTTCCTTCACTAGCATAACTGCTTCGCAGAAGGAGGCGACGGCATTTCATTCCGTCTCGCCCCGAAGCATGGCCTGAACCAGCGCCGGGCGTAATTAAGAGGCCTTTGCCATACAGTGTGATAGTTATTCGCTGGTATTATACAAACTCAAGATTTCCATGAGTAATTACTGATGTTTTTTAGGGTTCCGTAGTCAACTAGGAACCCTTATAGTTTTGCCATGTCTGTCTGTCTGTCCGTCCGTCCTCGCTTAATCTCTGTGACCGTTAGCACTAGAAAGCTGAAATTTGGTACCAATATGTATATCAACCACGCCGACAAAGTGGTAAAATAAAAATTGGAAAAAAATGTTTTATTAGGGTAGCCCCCCTATATGTAAAGAGGGAACTGATTTTTTTTTATTTCAACCCTGATGTGTGATATATTGTTGGATCGGTATTTAAAAATGAATAGGGGTTTACTAAAATCAGTTTTTGATAATGTCAATAATATCGGAAATAATCGCTCCAAGAGGAAAAATAAAAGCGTCCCCCCCCCTCTAACTTTTGACCCGTAGGTTTAAAAAATATGAAAAAAATCTGGAAAGTAGAACTTTATAAGTACTTTCTAGGAAAATTATTTTGAACTTGATAGAAAGAACAGTTTTTGTACAAAAAAGACAAAAAGGTTGTACAAAATAATTTCTGCGTACTTAGTATGTCAACATAACAAATAGCCTTTTTTTTAACTTATAAGTGGGAACACTTATTGTGACGGACGGGAAACTACGGAACCCTACATTGAGCGTGGCCCGACACGCTCTTGGCCGGTTTTTTTATTTATATTATTCGCTTATCGGCTCTATTATTTTATTTTGCCTAATACCTGACTAGACGACGTGTTGTCTGCATCGCGGAGCCGATACAATTCAAAACAGGATACCATTTTTTCCGGGGTGGAAAATCCTCATGGATGTCCTCCGTCCTGGGGGCGCAGGGGTCTGTCAGACTCTTACTGACTAAACACAACCCCGGTGTTCCTTCTCCCACCTGCCGAGGATCACGGGAACTGATCCAACTTTCGCAATAAAACTGAGGGCCTAGACAAGTGGCATTGTAGAATAGAAAACGAATAGATTGTCAAATGTATGGAAATGACGTAAGCTTTCGCTAAACAATTTGACATCTCCATACTTTGACAATCGATTCGTTTTTGCTTTCTATTCTACAATGCCACTTGTCTATGGGGGCTGGAAACCTAAACTAATCTTCTTAATTTTAACTCTATTTCATAATGTTGGATAACTCAGCGCGTTATTATCTTTCACAGCATTCTTTATGTAATTGCTGTAAGCTTGAGCCAACACAACGCGTCGCGGTCTTCTCAATGAAGCTAAGAAATTTAATTTATAATTCCGTTTACTATAGAGAGGGTATTTAATATTGGCGATGCAAGAAAAGTAAGTATGTGGTATCTCTTTGTGATCGAGAACTAATTTAATTTAATTCTGGGTTCTTAGAAGACTACACTGGGCCCTTGAAACTAGATAGCAGCCTTGATGAATACCTATGTAGTATATGTTTTGTATGTAACGTATTTATCGTGAGTTCCGTGAGCTACAAACTGCCTGGAGTCATTTGAAATAAGATAGTATTTTGTGACTGTTTCCTGCCGTTTCACCTGCCAATTTCTATATAAGTTTTCAATTCTGTTTTACCCTGCTAGGCGTTGTTTGTTTTCAATAAACTTAATTTTTTTACTACGCTTCTCCAAGTAACTGCTGTGGAAAGTTCATGTTCAGCTTTAGTAATTTTGGCTGTGATAATTACTATAAAAAAGCTTGTTTCTTTGCACATCCATACTAATATTATAAATGGGAAAGTGTGTCTGTCTGTCTGTCTGTTTGTCTTTTTTTCACGGCAAAACGGAGCGTCGAATTGACGTGATTTTTTAAGTGGAGATAGTTGAAGGGATGGAGAGTAACATAGGCTACTTTTTGTCTCTTTCTAACGCGAGCGAAGCCGCGGGCAAAAGCTAGTAATATATAAAGTTTAAGAAATAACCTACTAAAGCAAAAAAAGTTACCATTCAAGTTTTGAAATCTTACAATAAGCCAATAAGCCACATTAAAGTAAAAACAACATAATCAACTTAATTTCGTTTTCAAACTACACAATGGCAGTATAAAAAGTTCGATCCAATACTGCTTGGAATCGCGTGCACAAAGATTGCTTTCACTTATCCTCGGCTGTTTATGTACATATTGTTTGTATGTGAGTGTTTGACTGTGTGCGCATTCTGGTGCGTTCGTTGAGCGTTATACCGCGATATCTTAAGGCCCGTCTTAAGGCCAGGGGCCTTCTATTTCCGCTGAGGGAAAGAGACAGAGCTATTCAAGTCGTCTAGCGCCGTTTCGTTCCTCAGCAGCTTTAAGATGTCATGGTAGGTCCCCAGGAAACACGGCTGCAACTCGTGACCGAACTGGCCAACTTAGTTGAGCTTTCGATCGATCTGTAGGCTCGTTTACACCGGGAACACTCGTGATTGCTGAATCGTGATCGAGGGATTATTCTCTGCTATTTCTTTCCTGGTTGAATGGAACTGGTTTGTGAGCTTACGTCAATGGGAGGGGGAAATAAAAGTTGTGCTGAGCTTTAGGTGGTTTTTGGTAGCGGCTGTAAGGAATGATGAAGCTGAATTATTTTTAATAACAAGCAGTTGTCAAATTAAGTAACAGTCTGCTTATAAAAATGATTGCAGGTATTTATGAAAAAAGTAAATTAACTATTTTGGTAATTAACTTAATCACCAATTTTATAAGTAAGTTAACTAAAGTTTATGAGTGTTAAACTGAAAAGACTGCGCTACCCCGCGCGGAAAGCAGGTAGTGAATGTCAATTAATTAAAATTAGACTAGTCTAGTCGGCAAAAAGCCGCCTGCTAGTCGGCAATTTATTTTTACTCGTATTTTTTACAAAAACTTACACGTATCAGTGGAAAAGTAACTATTTTGAAACATACACAAAAACATAAACAATAATTAAACAAACATGTTCCTAAACCACCTTAGACGGCTGTTGCACGATTCAGCTTGTAACGAACACGCTTTTCGAACACTTCCCAATGGATCGGTTTGGCTGATAGTTTGGCCGATAATTAGACACTTTACAACCGACTAGTCGGCCAAAGTCATACTCGGCACATCACCAATACACTTAATTGAAAATTAATTGCAGTTTATTAATAAAATCCAAAATAATTTTGAATACAAAAGACCCACTGCCCAGATACTCAATAATGTACTTAATGCCTGAGCAAAAAAGTTTGAAAAACAAAGCACAACCAATTCTATTTCCTCACACGTGACCTTCATAATACCAAGGGCTCCAGATAAAAATTACACGTGCTTCGATCAGTGCTTTAAGGAATCTAGCTCATTAACTTAGCAAATATATTAAGGTCATAGCTCATTACAGCCACCCGGCAGCCACTCCGCACCGACTCGCCTCCTGCTGCTAGTTTCTTTATATGGACTTGTATGGGCATGCGCTCACTATATCAACTCCGTACCGTCATCGTCACTGGATCACCTCGGTTTTAAGGCGAGTCGGTGCGGAGTGGCTGCCGGGTGGCTGTAATGAGCTATGACCTTTAATCTACAAACAATAATCCCTTTTGTAAAGTGCAAACTCTATTTGCTCGTCTTTGACCAATATGTACTAGAAATTTCTACGGGAAGAATTTGTTATGTGAGTGTGTGGGAGTAGTATGATTTATATTTAACGTGAGTTTTATGTCGAGGTATCTTTTATTTTTAAAAGTAGCTTATTAACTCTTTGTTGTATCAAGGCGGCAATGATTTTTACCTTTGGAGCGACTATTTACGAAATCATTGACATTATCAAAAAATGATTTTAGTAAACCCGTATTCATTTTTAAATACTTATCCGACAATATATCACACAGCAGGGTTGAAATAAAAAAAAAATAACTTCCTTCTTTACATATAGAGGGGCTACCCTTATAACATTTTACCAAATTTAAATTATACCACTTTGTTGGCGTGATTGATATACATATTGATACCAAAATTCAGCGTTCTAGTGCTAACGGTCACATAGATTAGGCGAGGACGGACAGACAGACAGACGTGGCGAAACTATAAGGGTTCTTAGTTGACTACGGAACCCTAAAAAAGACTGTCATGGCAACATAATGAACATAATAATTAGTTACTCAATGTTTCTCGAGAAGATGTTAGGATAACGATACCTAAAACATCTAAACACGGAACCCTGAAATATAATATTCTTTAATAACGTTGAGTAGTGCATTCCTGAATTTCCTGGTAACTGATAAAACGCGCATGAAGCGCTACAAGTTCACATCAAAGCTCCAGTGGAGGCTTTAATCAAGGATTATGAAAGGAAAATGAAGACGAGAAGTTTCAGCCCCGCTTTTCGAAAAGTAGCGAACACTTACGAAACCTCTCTTTACAGATTAAAGATACTAGTATCTAACGCTTGGGAATATTCAGAGAATGAGATTTTAATATTTTAGAATTTTACTCTTCACATTACTCCTAATAATACGCCAAATAGTCAGAGCTTTTGAAACTAATAATTCAACTTCTAAATATATTTATGGAAATAAAGATACAGATGCGCCCGTTTATGTATTTAACCATTTTGCAAAGCGCTCGGTAATTATTGTTATTGGGGGATTCATTTATTTAACATCGATATTGAAAATAAGCTCTATGTGGTAATTTAATGTTGTGGATATTGGTAGATAGATGCCGAAAGTAACGCGCCCTTCAGTTAAAAAACGAGCACCTTCAAATTCATCCATTGTAATTATTAAAACTCAGACCAAGTCAACAGACGATGAATACTACACACAGAAGCATCGACGCAGCGATATTATGGAACTAAGAATGCTGCCTTAACGCTTTTCTGTGACAAAGCCTTTAACCACACCGTTCGATCTTCAATGCGAATGCCAACACAATATTTGCGGTATTTTTATGTCAAAATTATACGACCGACTTTGACCGGCTTTCTCTAGCAAATCTGTTATGTCGGAGCCAAGGTCAAGAGCCAGTGACACATTGAAGAAAGCCCGTGAAGTGCGAAAGAGATAGGTGTCAGGAAAGAGGCTAACAATGTTTTGACAAACTACGGGAACTAAACTAGGACTTCATTTTATTCAGTGAGTTAACAGTTAAAGGGTTACCAAGTTTTGACAAATAAAAATAGTGAAGTGGTGTAAAAATGAACTTTTAAATAATGTACTTCAAAAACTTAAAACTTCATTTTTTTAAGTAAAAAGGAAAACTGCAACCGGAGACCCCGATATACTGATATAATAAAGAGGTCAAGTTAGTTTTCCGTATTGTTGTTTTTAAGAACTAATTTCGGAACAACTGTTAAATTAATCACGGACGTCTCTTGATGTTTTCAGAAACAAAAGGATCCTAGTTAGAGCCTGGCCAGCTATATTCTAGTTTTATTAGAATAATGTTTATATATTTAAGATAATATTTTTTTTTTGTATATACGTGGTTCTTGTTGTATGTTTGTATTTTACATCGGGTACTTATTGGAAATTTGTTAGAACCACAAACTTATTACTTCACCCATGACAAGTAAGTATTTAAGTCAAAAGTATTTATTGCGAATGTTTATATTAGTTTGCATTGAACACGCAAATAGTTTGACAAATAGTCCAAGTAAACTTGAAACTTTCGATAATCGTCAAATGGTGCGAACCATTTGACGATTATCGAATGTTTCAAGTTCATCGCCAACATCTTTATCTATCGTCTCTGTCAGCTTTATAAAAGATATCAATTAAAGTTTTGATCGAGTTTAGTGACGAATATCTTCCAGCTTCCGTGAAATAAGTAGAGAGAGATCCGCCACCACGACACAAGATGCGAGATAGTCGTAACGTGGTTGTCTAATGAAAGCTTATAGTTTCCACTTCAGTACTGTAATATAAATAGCAGACATTACAACGTGTCCAAGGAAAATTAGACCGATTGTAATGCACTTTATGTTCGGTCTTCATTATTTTGCAGTGCATGGTGATGTCAAGTAGGTTTTTATCCTTCATAGCCAATCCCGATTTCATTATCTAGAAATCTTTTGCTTACGGCAGTTGTATTGCGATTGTATTTGAGTTATTTTTAGAAACTCATGACGGAAATGCTGAAATATTTTCTTTACATTACTACCTTTAGTCCGGTCCTTATGACGATCTTTCAGTGCAGGAGTATGATGCTCAGGTTGATTCTGTATAAATGTATGCAAAAGGCATGATTATCATAGCCATAGGCAGGAAGCCTGACTTTTAAAAGAAATGTGTAGAAAATGCCACTACTAAACATTCGACGATTGAACTAATGTTTTTTCCCCCACAATCAACACGTACCAGTATAAAAAAAAAACAAAAATGAATCTAGTTCTATTAATTAAATAGGTATCTAAAGAACTTCCTTAAGCTGGGCATTGACGGTCATTTTGGCGCGTCAGTTGAAATGACGTCCATCCAGGACAATGGGCATTATTGTATGAGATGCGTCCCAACCCTTGTAACAAGTTGCGACTAGTATAAACATAATCATTTAAGCTTTTTTATGAATAATATACCAAGTTTTTATAGTAATTGCATGCAGGTCAAAAGTTATTGGTCTTCAAGTGAAAAAAGGTTTTTGTTTTAAATAATGCTTTAATCATACTTTATTACATTTTGTGTTACATGTAAACATAATTATTACATTTATAATAATTGTACAGTAATCACAGGCAGTAATAGTTATTTTTTGACAGTTATTAATAAACGCACAGTTGATAATACATAAATAACAAAGAAATAAAAGTAATACCCTAATGTAAGAGTATGGCTTAAACATATGCAAATTGTTTACTGGTACTTTTAATAGTGGTTATTATCTACGATAATATCACCAAAAAGGTCGCGGGTAACAATATGCTTGGCTGATGTCTAGCCCAGCCAAGGTACCAAATGATACTCTTTATGTGAGCACAAGTACCTACTGTTCCTGTTAAACATGAGCAATAATAATGAGCAATTGCATCTCTCACTGTTTCTGCTCTATTTTTTTATCAAAATATACGAATAATAAACCCTACCCGATACATGCCGCGATTTTATCCGCCCCCTCAACAGAATACCTTCTGAAATATTTATATTGTACCGCACAAGGTTAGGAATAGCTCCTATGCATATTTCGATTGTGTACATGCCATTTCTTAACTGTTCCTTAAATAAGACCCGGCGAGTTTTATTTGGTAACTGCCTAATGAAATTAATAAAAGGTCTTCTTCTGTTAGTATAGGAAACTGCAACGGTGGGAGAGGGGGTGTTGGGTTAGAGTAGGCGCACGGTCGACAGTGTGGTTTTTCCACTTGTTTTAGACCTTTTGTCATTGAAATACTAATTAATTAGGTTTAATTCAGTATTTTTATCACATAAATTAAACCACTATAACAGTTTCCCTGCACGAGATACAGAGTTACGCCCATACCAAAAAACATAACACTGATTGAGATCTTTCAAACGATATAGGTAGAAACTTGTTACAGCACTTGGGACGAAACCGCTCATTGTTCTTTGATCGTGAGTGTCGAATCGTCACTTCAGAGTTGGTTAGCCGCATAAACCATTTGGAGTGACGCCACAGTTTTACGACTAGACTGACGCGAAAAATTATACCCAGCTTAAGATGACTGATACAGTCGTCGCAGGCAAATTGACATTTGAAGTTTTGCAAGCTTTTCCTTATAAACACCTACACATTAAACTTATAAGTATCGCAGACTCGCAGTAAAGCGGACTTCCGTATATTTATTTTATTGGCAGACAACCCGGTTGTTCGGTGAATAATTCTGCTTATCGGAGATATTAGAGAGTCTGAATTACTTCCTTAAAATATCCATACTTCCATACTAATATCAGAAAATGTGTCTGTCTGTCTGTCTGTTTGTCTTTCTTTCACGGCAAAAGCGGAGCGATGAATTGACGTGATTTTTTGAGTGGAGATAGTTGAAGGGATGGAGAGTAACATAGGCTACTTTTTGTCTCTTTCTAACGCGAGCAAAGCCGCGGGCAAAAGCTAGTATATTATATTTTATTGCACTACATCTAGTCAACAACATAGCTCAGAATTATCTATGAATTCTATATTAGAAAAAGTTTTTAATGGATAGTAATATTATTTTTATTTCTAATTTAGCTATCTAATCCTAAATTTATGTAGTGATATTTTATTGTAAAAACATGTAATATAATTATGTTTACATTAATTGTAACCTCTTTAGGTTATTTGCTCGATAGAACCGTCATCCAAAAGCCCATGTGTCGGGAAAGTTTACTTATGACGCCAAGAGCTCATCACACAATCTAATAGGACTGGAGCCACCAGAGCAATCCACCAAAAATCTCTCTAGATTTAGAAATTTCATTTTCACATACGTAGAATAAGTCAGTTTTTAGTTACCAGAAGTTATAATTAAAATTCCTCATCTATACTAATATTATGAAGAGGTAAAATTTGTAAGTTTGTAGGGTAATCTCGGGAACTACTGGTCCGATTTGAAAAATTATTTCAGTGGTACATAGCCCATTTATCGAGGAATGCTATAGGCTATATCATCATCGCTACGAACCACGGGAGCTGAGCAGTAACGAAAAATGTGGGTGAAACCGCAGGGGACAGCTAGTATTTTGTATAAATAGTATTTTAAGGGTGATACACGTGCCCTTTGATATTTGGAATCGCAAACGCCACGCTAGCTAGACGGCTGTCGGTCGAAACACTCGGTGCCTCAACTGTGTGAAACAAAAAACTTTCAACTCCTGTATCAGGCCAGTGCTATATATAGTCCGACATCAAACGAAATTGAAAGTCCAAACTTTCAATTCAATTGTACTGTTTCCCTTTGAAATGTAATGTTTTTGAGACGTTAAAGTGTCAAGCAATACTTGTGTCACTATCCAAAATAAAAATCCACACTTGCGTGAAAATAAAAATTAAGTTTTTTATCTCGGTCTGTCTGATTTTTTACCGGTCTCTCGGTATATTGCAAACTAAAAAGTGAAACAGAAGTGCTAATGCGAATATGGTGATCAAACTGGGCTTCAATCTGTGTAAACTGAAGACTTTATTAAAACAGATAGTACAAATTATTATACGCCATACGATACCTAACATATTTTTAAAACCGACTCTATCCCACTATTGGGTAAAAGCCGCTTTTCTTGCATTTTTTGACCTCGTTTAGAAAAAAGGATAATTAAATCGTTAAATATAAAATAAACAGGATAAGAACCAATTAGGGTTCCGTAACCGATCGGCGCTAACAGGACCTTGGTGCCAAACCTCCGCTGTTCTCTCTGTCTGTTAGACGGTATCTGGCTCAAGAGTACAGCTTGCTTTACTCAAGGTTCATGAGCCGTAATAGATAGATATAAATATTTTTCAGTAGGGATGTAATCCAATGATGTAATCCCCATTACATCCCCAAAAATTGTAGTGGTCATGGTACGGAACTAAGTGCGAAAGACTCGTATTTGCCTCATAATTCGGCCAATCAACAAGCATCAAAACTGTAGTACAGGGTGGCCCAGAGAGAAATGCACTTTTGAACGTTCAAGGAAAAAGAAAACTGTATAATTTTATAGGACTTTATTTATTACAATTTGAAGAAAATTAAATTAAATTTATTTTTAAATTTACTTTTTAAAAATTACGTCGTCCAAGTGATAACCTTGACGGTTACAGCATTCTTCCAATCTGGCATCAAATCACCAAACAACTCTTCTCCAACACCTTTGTTAAGAACACTCTTGGAAAACTTTTGTTAGAGTTATCCTCGAAATGGATTCCATTTCTTGTCGAATGTTTAGCTTCAGTTGCTGCGGAGTTGTTGGATTATTAGAGTATACTCTGCTCTTAAGGTAACCCCATAAAAACATTCGACAAGAAATGGAATCCATTTCGAGGATAACTCTAACAAAAGTTTTCCAAGATTTTGATGCCAGATTGGAAGAATGCTGTAACCGTCAAGGTTATCACTTGAACGACGTAATTTTTACAAAGTAAATTTAAAAATAAATTTCATTTAATTTTCTTCAGATTGTAATAAATAGAGTTCTATAAAATAATACAGTTTTTTTTTGCTTGAATGTTCGAAAGTGCATTTCTCTCTGGGCCACCCTGTATTATGGAGTTGTTGAGTAACATAATTTTTCGATTTTCTGAGGCTTAGTTTATAACTTTTCTGCACAAATTGTAAGTTGATTATATATAAATAAATAGTAATAAATAACACTGTTGTGTCAAGTTGTTTACGTATATGAAAGCACACACAACAAAGAAGGCATTCCTAGTTTCTTTTCTATTTAAAACAACCCATTTATCTGCAATTATCCAGTACTTTTGAACTCATTAAGACGCGACCTTGGCCCTAGTACCGTATTTCCGCTAGCTCCGCTTTCGTGCCAGTGCGACTCCGCCCGATCAGCTGTGAGCGGAGAAAGTTCTGTGTTTACCGGTACCTCTAGTTACCGGTTCTTGTAAATGATTAGAACGTTCTATCAGTTTGCGGAGAGAGAATATGATAGAATTGAACTCGTACTCGTATATTTATGCCGTAAAAGGATGTTTTTAGTTTTAGTTTCGCTAGGCTTGTCCGTACTTACTGGGTACTAAAGCCCCCAATAACCAACCACGTCTCTCACTGACTACCTATTTACTCAAAAGTCTCTGAAGCAACAATTGGGCAGCGAACGAATTTTGATACAGTTTTTGCTATATACAACATGTCCCGGAATAAACGCACACCACCAGTTACCCCAATTAGAATATCTATACTAATATTATAAAGAGGTAAAATTTGTAAGTTTGTAAGTTTGTATGTTTGGGGTAATCTCTGGAACTAATGAACCAATTCCAAAAATTTTTTCACTGGCATAAAGCTACATTATTCCTGAGTGCTATAGGCTATAAATTATTTTTATAACATGTATATTAACCGAGCTATCGCAACTTTTGTCTAGCAAGTCGGAAAAAATTACCTCATAAAACAGAATTATTTGCGTGCGCTTCCTAAACGGTTGCTTAAAATTAAAAACAATGTATGGCAACTTGGTTTGTCTTAATTATTTCTACAAAAAAGTCCGCGATACCATATCTCTATCTTTTATATTTTATCTTTTATACTTCTTTTATTGAATTAAAAAAATGATTTTTCGGCATACTTACGTTTGGTTGATTATTTGAGCAACAAAATATTCATTCTTATGACAATAAATTATTTCAGTATCACAAGGACATCATACAGATAAGATTTGCCATTTAAAGTATGTCAATTGGTCATAGAGTTTCGGAGATAATATAAAATTACTAAAACGCAAAATGCCCCTAGCGTAATTTTCATTGTGCGGAAGTCATTTATAATTTTAAAAAAATATCTTCGGAGATATTCACAGTTTTAATATTACTCCGCAGCAAGCAATATAAATGATAGTATGTAATAGAAACTGCTTATTAGCGAAAAAAAGGCCGCCTATTGTACTCTTGCATATTTGTTTGTATTGTCCTTTACTGTTTTTGTCCTATTGGTGTACAATAAAGAATATTGGCCGATGGCAAGATATTCGTAGCTTATACATCAGAATAACACATCTGGGTCGTCATAAAGGCGCGTGTAAGAGGTTACGGGTTCGAATCCGGGCAAGTACCAATGTGACTTTTTCAATTCATATGTACTTTCTATAGTTTATCTTGGACATCACTGACATCCAGTGCCTCGAAAAGCATGTTAAGCCCCGGTTGTCATTCGTAGAACTTTGACGTTACGGGTATTCAGAAGCCAGAAAGTTTGACCAGTCGAACCAAAGGGTATCGTCGCCCAGTTACTGGGTTGTGGAGGTCTGCGGATGGTGCATGGATACCGCAAGATCTCCTGCCTGCCTGATTCTTGCCGGCATACCGGTGTGGGTACCACGCACAGTGGCGCGTAGAAGTGCAACGCTGGGGCGAAACTCACACACACTCGGCACACAGAGCTCCGGCGGGATCTTATGGAGACTGCGACTGTCGCAACTCAGTGCTGGTCATCCCTCTTTGAGGAGTGGCTGGAATGACGCCTCGACACTTTCACGTATCGCCCGACACAGGTTCTCACCACACACGGACATTTCGGGAGGTTCCTATGTCGGATTCGGGCGGAAGTGACGCCTGCGTGACACGGTGTAGCATACGGTGGAGGTAGGCCCCGCTTGGGCGAACCACCACCGTTTCGTTGCAGAGGCGATCGGCGCCGGTTCAGGCCATGCTTCGGGGCGAGACTGAATAGGAAGTCGTCGCCTCCTGCGAAGCAGACACGCTGGAGACGTAAGCGGCGGGGCGCGTGAGGCAGCGTCAAGCTTCACGCCCCGGACAGAGACCCAGGCTTAGTTGTCGAGAGTCGCAAGATGATGGCCACTAGAGGCGTGGGCCTGCGGAAGGCGAGCGGTAGGTAGCTCGCCGCCCGACTAGGACCAGACCCGTGTCGACGGCGTGTCGATGCTTAGTTACCACGGCCCCGGAATATGTAAGGGTAACCGAAGGGACATTATTGGATTTTAGTCAGTAAAAGTCTAACCCTCCTTCCCTCTTCAGGGGCGGGAGAAGTCATTTGATGATTTCATATCCATCAAAAATAAAAACGCCATTGGATATGTTTTGGTTGCTTTTACCATGGTCAATGTAGCTCTTTCACGCTTATACAACCCCAATAATCTTTTTGTGTACGCTCAAGATAGTTCCACAGTTAATGCGTACTAATATTATAAATGCGAAAGTAACTCTGCCAGTCTGTCTGTCTGTCTGTTTCTTCTTCACGCCTAAACTACTAAACCAATTTTGAATAAAATTTAGGTACAGACATAGTCTGGGACCCGAGAAAGGACATAGGATAGTTTTCATCCCAGAAATCCCCCGGAAACGGGAGCTATTAATCCACGCGAACGAAGTCGCGGGCAAAAGCTAGTTATGTTATAATCATAATACATACACTGAATTTTTATTATTATGTTTAAAACACTGTTTTTTTTTATAAATTAGTTGTACAGATTGTGGGAGAAAATTATAGTCACATTACAAATCTACGCATGCAGACTGCACTGTCGCACTCGCATAAGGGTCTAGCGTAGTAGGTATTTCATCCATTACAGTTTGTTTTGACTGTACAGCGCAAGTGTAATTATTTTTGGGATAAAATATTACCTATATTAAAAATTATAAAAATCGATTCAGTAAACGTATCTGAACAAACTATTTTCTCAAAGTGCATTAGGTCATACTTTCACCTTCTATTTCACCCATTTAATCTTTTTTACTGAATTCTTCACAAAGAAAACATCCTTCAAGTTTCATGTCTTTAGGACCAGCAGTTTGGGCTGTACGTTGATACACCATCCAGTCATTCAGTCAGTTTACTAATATTATTATAGATTTATATAGATAAATTACTATAGTATTAACTCTGTAGACTGTCGATAATAGTACATAGTACAGTCACGGTCTGAAAGTGGTTACCACCATAAGGATCACAATTGCATGCACACATTAAGGCCACAAGTTCTAAATGTCTATTTCATGATAATTTGATTGATCATAGATTATTTTTTTTTAATGATTTGACAATCAATCGCTTTAGGTGATGGACTGACTACTAAAAAGGTTTGATATACAGAAAGATTGAAGAAATAATAAATAAAAGTTTAAAAAAATCTTTATTCAATATCTGGTATAACATCACTCCGCATTTATGACTAATTTAGTTTTTTGAATAAGAATATGAAGAAAAATAGCACTGAATAAAATCTTTGGTAAATACTATCTGACCCCCGCGGTTTTACCCGCGTAGTTCCCGTTCCCTTGGAATTAAATAAAAGACTTTCCTATGCCCTTGCTCAGGCTATAGACTATCTCTACCAGGCCCAGGCCTTTCCTGGTAGGCCGTCGGGTCCTGGGGCGGTGTTCTTGGCCCTAAGCCTTAGCACCGCCGCTCCCAGTTCTACCTCGGTCACTTCTGGAACGAGACTATCTCTGTACCAAATTTCATTTAAATCGTTTCGGTAGTTTTGACGCGAAAGCGAGACAGACAGACAGTTACTTTCGCAATTATAATAGTAGTATGAACTAGTACGGATCCACAGCTATGACCAATTTAGTTTTTTTTAATAAGAATATAAGGAGATAATAAATCAAATCTTAAAAAATCTTTATTCAATATCAAGTATAAAATTACTCCGCAGTTACGACCAGTGCATAGATGCAACAAGACACGCGCATAGATCAGTATTTCTGGTATCATTTTCTGGTATCACTCGAGCACAGCGTGATCTATCTCGTAGTAGGCATCATCACTTCTTCCTGAATCATTTCCATGATCTATTATTTGGTCTTCTTCGCCGTGACATCTTATTCAAAACTCACAGTAAATCACAATAGTTATAATGAATTTCGTGATAAGGCACTAATGATATAAAACTATGTCCATGTTCAAAGATTGTCCCTTGCTCCAGGGTTAAACTTGCCATTTTATTTCGATATGAAAAAAAATATTTCGTAAAATACTCTTGTCTAACGTTCAAACGATATTTTTTGACAAATGTCAATTCAACAAATTAAGAAAAAAGTTTCAAAGCACTTACTTTGGCACTATACCTGTCACTGTTACACAACTGCCAAACGTCAAGTGCACGATAGAGACGAAACATGGCTAAGCCGACGCCGTTGCTTAGTAACGTCTTTGTTATTCTCGTTGTCTCATTTTGCATAATAACTTCTAAAAGGTAACAAGTCACATGATATGGCATTTTAGATTTTAATGAAAAAAGTGTGATATAGAATGTACTTTCAAAATTGGTAAACCTTTTCAGACCGCGACTTTACATACTTTATACTCGAATACATTTTAGCCCAAAGCAAAAATGTTAAAAGGAAAAAGACGCACGCGTTTTGACTGCCACGGGTTCATTACCCGGTCGTCACACCTAATTCTTGAAGCAGGTAGTATTTACTCAAACAGTAATGGCCCGCAATAATATAAGGATTTATTACACACATAAGGATATTGTACAACTTCTAGTTACAAAGCTAACGACTTATGAGGTCCTAGTACTTTTACTTGACTTATAGGTCGTAGTACTCTTTGAAAAACAAGTACAAATCACACTTAGATAGATAAGGATTCTTTCTACTACTTATAACAACGGGCGGGCAGTATGAAGAACGCGTATAAAACATTGAATAAAAAGAAGTTTGTTAATTTTTTAAAGTTATTTTATTTTTAACTAGCGACCCGCCCCAGTTTTGTAAAAACTTTGAAAATCCCGGTTTCCTATACACATAACCTTTCTCTTAAGTCACTCTATCGATTAAAAAAAGCCGCAGCAAAATCCGTTGTGTATATTCAAAGATTTAGGCAAGGTACTGACAGCATGCCAAGGTCACGATCCCGTGACTATTTTCTATACATTTTTAAATAGCTTGGCTTTGAGGGTACGATTTCGCTGTTTTCACGTGACAAACAAAATATTATATATCCATCGTGCGGCCATTGCCCAAACACAAATAGTACTGTAGTGTATTTACATAACACACTTGCAATCTCAACCCGAAGGATTTTGATGGTAATAAAAATACATTGCTTCATGTTGTAAATATAGTCTGCTCTAGAACGTAAATAACGCAATCAATACTTTTTAATTGTCAAAATGACACGCAGTAAACTCGAATTTCGAAGTCAACGCAATGAGAAGGTATGGACGTTCATGATTAATATTTTAAACTTGCGAGGGAATCAAAATTATTAAAAAAATGTTAGATCACAAACATGGTTTTACATTATTTCTATAACTAGTACATAGTCGCCACACTCCACATGTTAGAAGTATCGGAACAAATAACGGATGCACACTACTCGTTCCTCTGAAAAAATATCGTGATTGGATGTATCGCCAAACGACGAGTTCCATTGAACGGAAAAGGATAGCCAGCAAAATTCGTGTGTTGACAAATGTGTACAAAGCTAGCTTCCCTTTGTGCGATGTTGCGACTGTTGGTGCACCCACTACGTTAATAAAGTTTTTCTGTTATATTTCCTCTTTTACTGTTTGATCTAACCTTAATTAAAGTCTGAAAAATGTTCACGAATTTTACCATAGAGGTTCGTTTTATCCAATGTAACTTTATATCGTCCTTTCAGCATTTTTAATGCCATTCACAATTTTGCAAGTTAAAACTGATAGAAGGGCAATAATCAAGGATAGATCTAGCTATCATTTGTCTGGGAGGGGCTCACATACCTATTCAAAGTCCATGACGTAACGTCTGGGATAAGTTTAGGTCAATTATCAAGTTATCAGTGATGTTGAGCTAGTCTACTCCCTCCTCCCTAGTTCTGCTCTTAGACTTGAGCTCAGCGATGGTATTGTTGAAAAGCCTGTAAGAAACTAAGATGATGATCACGATAAGTATGGGTGCCGTTAATAAGATGCTGTGTCAATATTACATTAACTTAATAATTAAACAAAAACCTACTAAAGTGATAACAATTGTAATCACCAGAAGTAAGAGTGCTAAACGGCGTTTAAAAAGAAGTAGAATGCTGAGTACATATTGTAACTTCTAGAAATGTAATACCTACTTAGTAGCATTGAACTTGCGGAAAGTTTATAGATCTTACAAGACTTAGACGCATTGAGAGACAGCTCTTGAGCTTTTCAATATACACGTGTAATGAACTTCTTGAAGCCATTGAAGTAAATTATGCGAACTGTGTTCAACTTGATGCGGTGATTATTGTGACACGTGTTTAGTTTTGTATATTTTTGTGAACATTGTCCGTAATTTATAATGTTCTTGGTCGTCCGCGGCACCTTATCAGAATAATATAAAACGCGAATCGGCTTTCTCAGCACTATGTACAGAATTTGATCATTCTTACGCTGAAATAGAGAAATTTTTTTTTTTTTACTTTTATGACACCAAGCAAACACAAACAATTAAAAAAGTACTCCGACTCTTCGCACCTGAATATTAAATCAAAAACCACGATAAGCGTCCGCCAATCGACTCAAGTTAAATTTCAAGATACAACGCGCTTAGTATCCACATCAAAAGGATATTTGATTTTCGTAGGCTTGGCATTGCTATAGTGCAAAAGAGTTCAACGAAGCTAAGTTTTTTACAACTAGGATCAAGATAAATTTGAAATGAATGATTGAACTTCAATTGAAAATGGGTTACACTAGAAAAGCGTTTACTATCTTACATATATATTACTTATGTTTTGATCCGCTTTCATCTTTAAGGTTAAGTTAAGTAAGGTTTAAGAGTATAAAAGCCATATTGTATTAGAAAAAAAAAACTAGAATTATTCAATGAATGAAAGCAAACACAAATTAAAGATACATACATTTGCAGAACTCCTGGTTTCCATTAGATAAACATTTAAGTACTGAGATAGAGGAAAAATAAATCCTTTTACTAAATGAAGTTGGAGCAAACATCAAGTTTTTTATTTGCATAGTTTATAGCTGTAATACAAACATGCATACACGAGTGCAATTAGCTTTTAACTGAGGTAAAGTTTGCAGCAAACGGATTTTCATAGAACATTTTGCGTTTCAAATTAAAACATTCATTTACTCACATCCTTAACTTTATGGTTTTTTTTTCTATTTCAATAAAGAAACAAAAAGATAAATCGGAATTGAATTTTTACAGCTCAAATTTTTCAAGGGTTTTCATGTTTTATGTCATAAAAATATTTTGGTCTATTTGCATATTTTTTATAATAAACTTTAACTTTTGCTTTTTTCTTTGGTATTTGTTAGAACGTTCGAGATTGTTATTGTGTATAAGTAAGTATTTATTTTCTCATTGGTAATTGTATCGCTTTGTTTATATCTGTTCTAAAGACTAAACATTGTATTGTGGGATGGTAGTTTTGATACCAGATATTCTGTTATTGTTTACACGTGGCAATAAGTACTAATATTTTTCCAGTTTATGTGAGAGTTGTAGTTTCCCGCGGCTTGACCCGCCCATTTTCATACGTTTTTAATTTATTGAGCCAAATTTTAGATTTTCTTCTCTTTTGGATTTTCTTAGTTACATATTAGTGCACCTCTACGTCAATACAGAAATTTCTGTGCAAGCCTAATGGTTCGAGCGTGGTCGTTTTAATTGTGCATTGATTATTACCAAAACCCTGTCTTTTTATTTTTTTAAATTTTTCTGAAACCAGTGAAGGAGAACATAGTGAAATTCAAAAAATTCAAAGCATTTATTTCACTTAGACCATTTACAGGCACTTATGAATTGTCAAAGAGTCGGTCGGTTAGTCAGAAAAGTGACGCTAAATGATGATAAGTGAGGAAAATCGGAGACAATAGCTACCGCCAATATCTAAGCAACACAACCCTTTTTATTATGACATGCAATAATGCAATTATGATGCAATTATAATCATCCTATAACTAAGATGGCTGATGCATTAAGGACTGAAATATTCTCGTTGTACTATAGACTTTTTTAACTTTCAAACGGTTTCCGGTGTTGAAAAACACTACACCTGCCAATTATATTAGTAAAGCGACAGGACACTCATTATAATTGGCTCCTTTGCTCTTATTATTCCATTGTTAGTAATTTTTAATAGATTTCTACAGGAGGCTATGTGAAGCTAGATGTCATTCCAATAACTGCTAGCGATTCTAAGATGGATGGCAGAATGGTACTTTGGAATTGCCCTTTACAAATTTTAGATTTACCGGTTCAATACTCAAAACTTTATTGCATTCCACATGTAGTACTTAGGTGGTAAAACTTAAAATTAGATCGCATGGACCCTGTCGGGCACAGCAAAATAAGTGAGTTAGAAGAGAGGAAGCATTTGTTAATTATAGTAGGTAATTCTTATAAATTATAATATAGGATATAAAATCATTCATCCAAATCATAATGATTTTGCGTGTTTCCTTTAAACCCAACCTAAATACATTCTAGTTAATGTTGACATAGGAGTCGTAAGACCTAGGTTACCAAGAAATTTGCTTACAGTTACGGAAGTCTACCTTGCCAAAGACTCTCTCTACCTATTGACCCACATGGGTTCACAGTTATATAGTTAATATTAAAAACACAGAACATAAACAACATGAAATCACAAAGCTCAGAGGTTCCATTTAATGAAGTCAGATAAACAGAAGTCAAGAATACAGTTACACACATCTTAACAAGTTTCAAATTATGAACAATAACCAACCCACGCTATATTTCAAATCTCACGGACATGACTAAAAACTTATAAACGTACCTGTCCCACATACGAAACCAACGTTATTGTTGTAAAGCACTTCGCAGGACTAACTAACCGAACAGCCAATCTACCAAACTAGGTAAAATATAAACATATTAATATGATACTGCCACTTAAATGACAGAATATACTCTTTTAAGTTAACACAGTGCCGGCTGTTGACTGAAAATATAGGTGACATATCGACACTGTGTCACTGTTGGAAAACGTTGGCTGACCGATATAGACCCACACCTTGACGTCATGGTACCAAACCGGTTCGAAATCACACTGCATTCAATTAAATAAATTGAGTTAGAACCGACTACCAGCAAGCTTTGCATTTATGGAATCTAGTTGTGTGTGCGGTTCGTAAAGAAATTGAATGGTTGACCTTTTAGCAAAGTTTTCACAAATTCTACTTGAGGGGGCTAGACGCTCTCAAGATGATACAATGATTGAATGAGTGTCGGATTAATCTCAGGTGACCTGTTTTCATTGAAAAAAGGGCTTAGTTAATTCTTGCTAAAATGAGCGCAAGACTCTTCATGCGTGAATGTCCGCGATGAAACCTGGCAGTTTGTCTAGTTCCACGCGAGACTATGCACTGATGCTTGTTGACCTCTATGCGATGACCTGTAAAGAAATTAAATAGTAATGGCCCAGCCAACAATTCATTTAGTAAAGTTCTTAAAGATATATAATATGTAGGACTAGAAATATTTAATGATTATAGAAAACTGTACTATTGCATTGCCTTTAAGACATACTTGTCTCGATATTGCGGGTCGATATTAGTTCCTTATATAATTCTACATATAGTCAGAAAAAACTACAGATCCAATTAGTGACACTTATACATATTGTACCTAATCGAATCTAATATTATGTCCACTTTTATTACAATATTATTTTAGCCATAAAGGCAATTATAATATTTTTTCATGCTAATTAGTAGCCAGATTTAGTAGGTTCTGTGTTAAGTGTTATAATGATACTCAAAGACATTTGATATGCCAACGAGTGGCGACCATGCGCCGAGGTCAACCACTTTGCCAAGTCTGTAGCGGACACTACTGTGACCCCTACACGAAACAACTCGATTTAATATTACTCCATTGCTGCTGTTATTAATACGATTATGTTCTCTAAAATGTGGTAAATTTTCCTAAGGATTTATTTACCGTAATAATCTAACATTGACAGGCGTGGTACTGACAAACGAAAATAACACACAACGACAATTAAATTTTTGTGCATGCCTTGTTTCTGTCGTGTATGACTCAGAAATCTTTTTCCAATAATTTAATAGTTACTGCTAATCGGGCAAGAGACAAATCTAACGAATAAAAAGTACATAAAAATCAGCCCAGTCATTCTCGATTAATAAATGGTAAATCTTTTTTGTATGTCATTATATAGATGTTTTTAAAGAAAATTCAAAAAAGTATTGTTCCCGGAAACCCCATGATTGAAAAGTTTACGATACATAACAACTTATTATTTCCAATAAGTGTGTCGTCCAGAAACGGTGTCATTTCTCGAAGTTGAATCAGTAGAAGCGCCGTCCATTATGCACGCTAGAGTAGACATATTGTAGCAACAACCTTTAAGGAGAAGCGAACTGTGCAATATTTCGGAACGAAATCGGACGTCCATGAAGTTCCTGGAACTCCTAGCGTTTCAGACGTAGCTAAAGCAGCTGGAAATTTTCTAGGACTGGGTTATGTAGATCAGACATGCAATGCTATATGTATTGTGGTACTGGTATTGTGATACTGGGATTGTGATACTGGTATTGTAATACTTATGATACTGGTATAGTGAAGTCTGAAACCCGAAGCTTGGGAAAAGGTTAAGCAGGCGATGATGTCAAAACGTTTTTTTCGTTTGTAAAGTAAGGATCAGAAACGTACAGATTTGCTATGATTTTTCCTCCATTTCTTACGTCTTCACCTATTACGTCGTATACACCTGTCAATTTGTGAATATATTAGTGATTAACAAAATCACTTAGTTTTTTCTAACTGAATATGCAATATCGACTAGTTGGCAAATCGCCTACACAAAAATGATTTAAATACTAGCTAAGATTAAAGCATATCGTCCAAGGTTGGTCCATATAAAGAGCAGTCTGTGGTCCATTGTTCATAGTTATAGGTCCGTTTCCAAACAAATCGTTATAGGGCAAAGGCCTGCGCCCACTTGCGAAATAAACGAGATTTTAGTATGGAGATTGTTCTGATGGAGATTGTGAGACCACGCCTTACTTAAAATTCTCTTTCTCTTAAAATGTTATAGAGTGTCTCGTGTACTCCATTAAGTAAGTATGGGCAATGGTATTTAGTACTTATTGTGTTTTTAAAAGATTTACCCACAAGTTATTAAAATACCGCTGCGATACCTAGTTAGGTAAAGGGCTTTAGAGTAGTAGAGCTATTTTTTTTTTGCAAAGGAGCATTGCCGTGTTCCGTTTTGAGGGACCGTATGGATTCGAAGGTTTTCATCAACATTTTTAACTAAAGATAAAG
Organism: Athetis lepigone; assembly: GCA_033675125.1. NCBI lineage: Eukaryota > Metazoa > Arthropoda > Insecta > Lepidoptera > Noctuidae > Athetis > Athetis lepigone. The sequence goes on along the minus strand of CM066219.1, from coordinate 25,126,267 downwards.
TTTTTCTATGTATTTTGTTCAGCTGTTTGTGGAGAGATCAGATAGAGCTTAATATAATCACAGGTAGCGAGCGATTTAATCGCATTGTTGATTTTAGTCAAAAATCTATGGATAGATAACACAAAGACAATCGCAAATGCGTTCGTTAAATTCTATTATTATTGCCACGAGTTTTTTTTATTGTCACTAATTACCAATCAATAGCAGTGACCCCTCTACAATGTTAGATGTTTGTAAACAAAATATGAAAATAACGTCTTTATCAACATGGCGACTCAAATAAGTGTAGTTTACTTCCCGGGGGCTTAGTAGGCGTTTCGATCGCTGTTTTGTCCGCTCCGGTCGAAACATTAATTTTATTCTTATATACTTTTTTTCATTGTGACTATAGAAAATTCGTTGAAGTTATTATATTTTACTAGCTGTTCCTCGCGGTTTCACCCACGTTACATTAGGTTTTTGGTTGCTGCTTCGCTCCCGTGGGACATAGCGTGATATTATATAGCCTATGTTACTCGTGGACAATGTAGCTTTCTAATGGTGAAAAAATTTTTAGAATCGGTCTAGTAGTTTTTGAGCCTATATATAGGAAAACTTTGTATGTTTGTTTGTTTGATTGTAATTTCAAACAAACAAACATACAAAGTTTTCCTCTTTATAATATTAGTGTAGATAAGGCATAAATAAAAAAGTATTTCAATCCGATTGTTCATAATTAACTTAAAAAAAGTATCGTCCAAAGCACCCTTCAAAACATTAAGTATATTAAATTCTTATTTCGACCGAAACGGACGTAACTCATCGGCCGAAACAACTAAGCCTTCCCAAGACGTGCTTTAGAAAGAGCCAGAGCTATCTTCAATTACTCGTTAGTCAATGTACCTCTAAAACTATCGGTTACATGGTAACCTCAATTGCGCCGTGAGGCCTCCATAACAATTTCGTAGAACGTTTTCTAATCACATTTTTTTTCCATTCTACAGGTGTTAATATTGAGAGTGGACCGCTATGTAGCATCAATTGCGGTCCGACGGGAATTAGTCAGGTTTATAAATCTTTTTTGAACATCAATAAAACAAAGATTTAACATTTTGGAACGGTTTTAATAGATCTCAGAGTTACGTACACAAAAGGGTAAAAACGTGGTCCTGTTGCTAAAATCCTGTCTGTTTGAAACCAGGTTATTCATGAACCTTTTTAGTTAGTTTAAATTTTTACAGATGATGTATTTAGAAACAGAATAATAATTATTTAAGTAATAACAAATGATTTTATTCCTATTTATGCTCGATACGGTATACAATTTTGGGGTAGGAAGAATCTGGGCACCGGTACGCGGCCCAAATTACACGGGAGAATGATGCAGAATTTTCTTTTAAAACTTAAAACTATAATCATGATTTTCCTACATTTTGCATATTTAAATAAAACTTCATGCTCGATATGGTATAACCCTAACCCGAAATTTCTCGTACAAAAGTCCGACACGGACTTGACCATATTAAATATTATTTTTAGACACCGTTCAAAAGTGGACCCCTAGGGCAACATCACTAGATTGCGAAACCAACTCTGAAATTTTGAAAAGAATATCAGCTGTTTCATACATTATGGTCGGGAAGCATTGAACTTTTGTTAGAAGCAGCTGATATTTTTTTCGCGATTTCAGAGTTGATTCCATAATAAAAGTTTATTGTTTTCATGGGTAGAATCATCTCCTAGCGGGTTGTGCAAGACTAAAAATACACCTAGTGTATACAATAATCAAGGATGCTATTAATTCAGTAGCAATGCCAAAAAAATATTGCTTATTATTCCGAAATTAATTCAAAATCTAAAAAAGAACAGAAAAACGTGTAACATTTAAACATTACTAAGAAACATTCGGACAGGTTCCTAAAAAGCATTAAGAACCAGTTTCACTATGGCAACCTTAACATTTACATTAGTTTCACTTATAGAAAAAAGTACGACAAAAAGTGCGATTAATTTTATTAAGTTTGAATAAGTTGCGACATCGCAGTCGCATTACGAAAGATTCATCGGCGCCAGCGCAACTTTAATGGTCTCTTGTCACGAGTTCATGACCAACGTGCGTTGTTTTAAAAATTGTTCCATAATATGCCTGACCTGATTGAACCTACTTTAGTCGATTCAGTGGAAATAGTCTACATCAATTTAAGCTTTAACTATTTACTATTTACACATGTAAGGAAAGTCGCCCCCTACTAAGTATATATCTCTTGATTTACTAACGACTTAACGTGGGTGCGTTAATGAACATATCATCATCATCATCATCATCCGCCAAAAGACGTCCACTGCTCATATAGTCAAAGGCCTCCTCCAAAGATCTCACATCGGAAAAAAATACATCCATTTTCAATTATTCCAGGACTCTCAAACTTCGCCTCCATCAACACATTATATATAAACAGCAAAAGGCAAAACTTGTTTCCTGTTTTTAAATAAAACAGGTTTTTGGAACCACTAATGGTCTTGCTTATTTGAATCTCTATAGTATGTTATTAAAATTTCAAGGTCATATTGGCTTTTACCCTAAATTGCGCAGATATTAGTCCAAATCTTGTATACTAGATGGCCCTTACCTCCTTCTTTGGGAGTCATTAGCTGGGCCAGACAAGTCTGTCTGTTCGTCTGTCCATCCTGTTCTGTCATAAGACTGTGAGCTAAGCTGTGAAAGCTTAACTAGAATCCCTTTGTGACGTCTTAAGCTAATTTGTTATATTTATTACAATAGAACTCCTCTGCCCCTTTTCCAAAAAATGGTTGCTTTTGGAGAGCTGAAAAAATCACAACAAAGTTTCTCAGTAATAAAATCATCGTCTCAAGTACTCTAGCCGTAATTTCTATGAACCAGAAATATTGAATATTCTTCACCTGAAATAAGCGCCGTCTACAGCATGACATACTTAAATTGCATTTCGAGGGAAAGTAGGGTCTCAACAGATCAAAGAAACCACAGGGACTGGTTCCATTAATTTCATGATCCCAGCTTTTTTTAGCTTTTATTACTATTACTTAAGGCTCAGAATACGACTACTATTTCTAGAAATTCAATTTGAACCGCGCAACACGAAAGCTGTACAAATAAAAACGAAGTGCAGATATATCAGAAGCGGGTCATTCTTTCCTTACGGTTGTCCCACATTTCTATTCGTACCCGGACATAGCGTCTTCACCCAACACATCTTTTCCGAACAGCTTAACAATTAAAAGATTAATTATACAAAACGCATCTGCCGCCAACACATAAATTCCGCACAGAGATTTCAATACGCGACCAATCTTAAAGCTTTACAAATAAGGTTTGGTTTTGCTTGGCAAAAAAACTTGCTTAAACTTGAACTTGAAAATAATAGTTATGTAAAGTGATAAATAATGCTATGCCATTTGTTGGGTAGGCGATGGTGTTGTGTTAATCCATGTGTATTTTAAATAAACGATTGTCTTAGTTGAACATATGTATAAAGTTTTACCGTGGCTGCGTGGCGTCTGTAGCTAACTCAGAAACGCTAGGAGTGATACAATATCTGACATCATCATGGGCCTGTCATTTTTCCAACTATGTTAGGGTCGGATTCCAATCTAATCGTCTAAAATGCAAGTGTATACAAGTCCGATGGATAGAACGATTGCCTTTGCCTATCAAAGCTTCTCAACCCAGTAATAAGCTAATTTAAGGTAGAAATAATTGACAGACTTTCGATTTCCCAACGCTATTTTTGTCGAAAGGGGTATAAAAACTAATTGTGAAACCATACCACCATGTTATTTTAAATAAAATTACCACCTCGCTTTTTTTTGTTTCTATATCCAGAGTTCCAGACTTAGAAGATATATATTATTATACTATTGTTACAATTTCAAGAAACATCTGTAGGGTTGCAGGCCTACTTAAAGTCCAGTTGCTTACACAACTCGAAGGTAGAAGTTATTGCCCCTGATATTTATACACAACAAAAGAAACTTATGGTGAAGTTGAACGCACTCTCAAGAAATTTCTAGAGAGAGGCCAAAGACGCGGTAGAAAAATAACTGTGAGTTGATAAAAATCTGTCATTGCAAATGTACCTTAATATACGTACAAAAATCTACCTATATTTATATTAAAATGAAAGAGTTACGCTTTCACAAGTAAACCACTCTAAACTTGCGGAATAGTTCTAATAGTGACCGTGGCCCCGGAGCATAAAGGGCAACCGAAGGGACAAGGGTGGGTTTTAGTCAGTGAAAGTCTGATTCTCCCTTCCACCCAGCCTATCGGGAGAAGTCATTCGATGATTTCCCATTCTTAAAAAAAACTAAACTGAATTGGACAAAATTATCGATCTACGACTTTGTTCGGCCGCGAAACGCAGTTTTTAGGGTTCCGTAGCCAAATGGCAAAAACGGAACCCTTATAGATTCGTCATGTCTGTCTGTCTGTCTGTCCGTCCGTATGTCACAGCCATTTTTTTCCGAAACTATAAGAGCTATACTGTTGAAACTTGCTGAGTGGATGTATTCTGTGAACCGCATTAAGATTCTGATCCAAAAATAGAAAATAAATAAAAAATTTTGGGGGTCCCCATACATAGAACTTAAACTCAAAAATTTTTTTTTCATCATACCCATATGTGTAGGGTATCTATGGATAGGTCATTTTTCTCTTAACTGAATAGTTTGCGCGAGAGACACTTTCAAAGTGGTAAAATGTTGGTCCCCCCCCCCCTGTAACTTCCAAAATAAGAGTATGATAAATCAAAAAAAAATATATGATGTACATTACCATGTAAACTTCCACCGAAAATTGGTTTAAACGAGATCTAGTAAATAGTTTTTTTTAATACGTCATAAACCGTATATCGTAATTAACCTTTCATTCAATCAACTCAAATATAAAAAAAATGGTTGCCTGTAAAGTCGGTTTTACGGGCGAAGATTTTACGTGACAACGTCTTTTACCGATCATAGTTGAGTGGGAGAGAGACGCAAGGCATTCGGCGGGCCTCTCTCTCGTTCGGTGACTCATCGTAACGTTACCGAGCGTTACACTTTTTCATAAGTGACTCCCAGCCGCAACCTAATTTAAGACGTTGTCACGTCAAAAAAAACATCGATCAAAGTAACAACGAACTACAAAAACTTTATATTATGTTACTTGCTGCTACGGAACCCTTCATGAGCGAGTCCGACTCGCACTTGGCCGATTTTTACTTAAATCAAAGTCTCAGCCAAGAGGTAACAATTCTATATTAAGTGCTAAACGTCCTTCTGGTTTAGGTATCTGCCGTCAAAACAGAATGTCTATTGAGCAGGCCGTGGGAGAATAGTCAAGGTTATATTTATTAACAAGATATTGGTAGTACCGCAACGCTGTAATCACTGATGTGGCTACTTGGTTCATTATGACATTAATTGCGGCAATGGTAGTCAAACAAAGGGTTTGAATTAGCCGCAATGGATCCTTAACTAAAAATAAACATAACATAACGTCATGCCTGAACAGTCGTCGCCAATTTTAAACAAATAAACATCGCCAGTTATATTCAAATGAAGTTCGTTTTGGAAAACAAATAGTAATTAGCTGCATAACTATACAAAAATGCTTTGGAATGGCTAAGGAGATGATGAATATATTAATGTACCTTTATATGGTAACTTTTATTTAGTGATTGATACATGTACGTGATTGTACTCATAATCACAAATAATTTTCTCAAAAAAGCGCTTCTATGATGTACCAAAATCGAATGCATTATCATAGCCGTCTTTTCCGTCTCGAATGTCTTTCTGAGGAAAGAATTGACTTTGTCTACATTTTCCTATGTTTTAGTTAATTTATGTGTTTTACGAAATATTGATAGTATTTATTACTATTTTTTATTTACATAAACAACAAATAGGTAAGTAATATATAGGAATACATTTTGCAATCTGTGATAAAAGCGATTACTCAAGCTCCTAAAGGCTTACTTGCATCTAAGAGGAAGTGTTCAACCAAGGTAATACAATTAGAAACACAGCAGATACGAGTACGCAACAAATGAACTGTGACAGTTCGCCGTAAGGCTTGCAAAACAATAAAAAATAAAATAAAAAAACCTAGAAATTATAAAATAAGTAGAAAGAAATATGTAGGTATAAAATTGTCAAAGTGTTTATTTCACTACAACTATTTACATGCCTTATGAATTGAAATAATCGGTCGGTGAGTCATAAAAGGAAACGATACGGATATAAAACGTAGGTAACTTTAGGAGAAGAATATGCAAAAAATTTCACGAATACTCACTTCAATCTAATTTTACAGAACCTGGGTGTATAGTTGCTTCTAAGTCAAAAAAACTGAAATATAAATAATTTAAAGAAATTAATTGTGTGTGAGTTCAGAATGAGAGGACGAAAAGCTTAGAAAGTGAAGTTCTTATGGATTTCGTTGTTTTGTATTTTACTTAAACTGCAAAATTTTGAAGTAGATTTCTGGCTCTGATAGACCCATCATAATTAAATATATTTAAAAATAAAAGAGATATTGTAGAATAGTTATCTTAGTGTAAATTAAGCAGTAGCAAATTTTTAAATAAAAACGTCTTACAGATTTTAGTTAAGGTAAATTAGGATTATTATGGTTGGAAGGACCTTCAATTTCTATAGACTGGTTAAAGAATAAATTTGGCCTAGACATGATATTACTCTTATAGGTAATCTTTGACAAAGCCCTATCGTCGTTAGGAATAAATATAATTGTCTTATTCTCGTTATAACAGATTTTATAAGCAAAGATAATTCAATATTTTGGAAAAGGTAGCTACCTAATTTTCTATGTGGCTATTATATTATTGCGACTTATTTAGCTTTTGCCCGCGACTTCGTCCGCGTGGATTAATAGCTCCCGTTCCCGGGGGGTTTCCGGGATGAAAACTATCCTATGTCCTTTCTCGGGTCCCAGACTATATCTGTACCAAATTTCGTTCAAATCGGTTCAGTGGTTTAGTCGTGAAGAAGAGACAGAAAGACAGAGTTACTTTCGCATTTATAATATTAGTACGGAAGTACGGATTCGATTTAGAACATTATAATTTCGCGGACAATTGCCAATTGCCGGTAAAATAAGGACAGCAACAGTTTTGAGAGTTAAAATTAAGTGACATTTGAATATTCGGGGTTAGTGCCTGTTTCACATTCTTCTGATAAGTTCATATAAAACCTGTTCCATTTTTACCCACGACCACCACGACGGAACGAAGAAGGTGTATGCGTTTGGGGTGAGAGGTTATGTGTGCGCACACCAACACGCAATGAATGTTTCCATTTAGCTTCTTTAACAGACCCTTAGGGCTTAGGGTAACGTCCCTACGTTACCCTAAGCCCTAAGGGCTTAAGGGAAAACTTATATCTGTATTAGTAACACTTCCCTAAGTGTTACTAACACAGCTATAAGTTTTATTTTTTTATTGATTATAATTGTATGTATGTTAGATTAAGGTATAATTATATATGGGCCTATGCAGCCCGAAATAAAAATGGATTCTATTCTATTACGTTATTATACGGATGTTGGTACCTAGGTAGAGCACATAGCGAGCGCGGCTTATGTCGCAAGTATGACCTTCAAGAATTTGTTTCAAGTTTGTTTGTGTTACATTTAAGTTTATAGTATAACATGGGGTTGGAAGGTTAAAGTTATGTGAAAAACAAACTGCATCTTGATTGAGTTCTCCCCGTTACTGTAATATTACAATTATCACGTTACAGGTTGCAATCCAACAATATTATAAGTATACAGGTGTAAATAGCTATCTCCAAAAACGGCACACCAACGCACACATACAATAGACATCAAAGTAGGATGGCATGAGTCAAGTATTGCAAGTGAAAATGAGACAAATATGATTTGCGACTTAGGTCAATTGGGTCAAATAGCCACATTTTACACACAGTGCCACTGATGTCTGCCTATAACTCATCTACTCCTTTTTACTCATTGTTTTCCTCTCTCACCGGATATTATTACTCATTGTTTTCCTTCTTCACCGGCTTAATGCTCTTTTAACGAATGCTTCTACGCAGGTAAGATGCTCAAAAACAAATGATCGCAAGTTTCTTGTACATTTTATTCTTTAAGCTTCTATTTTATTTCATTATTATTATTTTTCGAACATTTAAGTATTTTATGAATATGGCCCTTCCTACCGCCTTATTTACATGCGCATAATAAGCGTTTTTGTCTAACAACAGAAAACAAAAGCATTCAAACTATGGTCTCACACCATGACTCAATAATGGAAGTAACGCATGTACCATAGCAGACATGCTGATTAATTTCGCAGATAGCAATCAACCATAACCGCTGGTCTTTGAACTTACACATTTTAGCAAGTCGCTTAGGTCAATTTATTTTGGGTATGCTGTTGCGAACTATTTTGTTGTATGCCATAAGTCATAGACGAAAACACAGTCACAGACAAAATTTTAGCACACATATTGTTGAATATTTTGAAATAACACCGAAAATATCAGTGTCGTATGGATGTCGCTACGTTTGTGATGGGTGACTGACAATAAGTTATTGGATTGGCTGCGGAATATTTTTGTTTTAACTGAGGCAGGAACGCTTGTCATTGTCATTTGATACCAGACTGTGTAGGTAGGTTAAAAATCTGAAACCGATGTGAAAGGGCGCTTAACAAAGCTAAATGTTCTCGCAAACAACCTATTAGTACTGCTGAACGGACATGTAAGCCAGCTCTAAATGTCTCTACAAATTCTATAATGCCATAACAATCGCATGATGTTAGCAACTGAATATGCAGTAAGTTACACACAAATAAATAAATCCGTTTCCTAGTAGTTTTTTTAGTTTATTTTAATTTTCAATCGCCTTCCTTTTATTGTTTTCACCAAAATCGCTAACCTCTCTTTACTTGTACCATCCAGGATTAGCGACCTCATTCCTATATTCTCATGCTTAGTTCGCGAAGGTCTAAGTACCTCGAATTAGAAGTATCAGTTCCAGCCAATTGTTACAATTAAACTTTTGTTACAACAACCGCTTATTTTTATGGTAGCCGCGTGATGGCGTGACCCAAAGAAACCAAACCAGACCCAAATTATGTGTTGTTGAACTATAATTATTTTTGCAGTCTTCTTAATGTCTTATGATTAAAGACAGGACTCACTTTAAAAAAGCCTAAAGTCAATGAATGAACTTTAAGAGTTATTTGTAATATAAATTATAATTATACCATAACTAGATGACCCGGTGAACTTCGTATCACGTATTTAAACCATATCACCTTTATTCATAAAAGATTTGTATCGATTTCCCCACATTATCACAATCTAGATTCACGTGTGTAGGAGTGGCCTAATAGTTGTTTAGTAATCTGGCAATACTGTCATTGTCACTGTCACCTAACTTTTGAAGAAAAGATTGTTGAAAGGACATGCTATGAAATGGGCTTTTAGTTTAAAAAAAAAGTCCAGAATGGCCATACCAAAACAAAAAAAATATTAAAAGCACCATTATTTAATCAATACATCAATACATATAATAAAATCAATATATATAATAAAATTGTAAAAGGTCGGGGTCTGTACATGGAAGATAAATAAGAAAAACTTAATTAGGGGAACTTTATATACGCAATAGAACCCAAAACAATGATTTTTAGAATTTTTGTCTGTTTGTCTATACGTTTGTTCGGGCTAATCTCAAAAACGGCTTAACCTAATTGAATGCGGTTTCACTAATGCGTTGTGGTTTGCTGGGGTCTTTGTTTTGTTTCAAAGTGAAAATAATGATCATCCCAGGCAGCTTTCCTTCGTGCAGGTTCTATCCCTGTTGTAAAATGTGTTTGGTTGTCGATGCGTTTGTGATAAGTATTGGGTCGTTTGGTCAAAAACAAAAAGTAATCAATTAATTCAGTAAATTTAACAATTGTTTGGTTCTATCCCTGATTCGATTTGTTTGTGGGGTGTCGTTTCGTATGCTTATGAGAGTGCGTCGTGAAGCAAAATTAAATACCCGGTCTCAGTCTTCTATTGTATGTGGGTGGAGACATTGGAGAGATACATTCATCATTGTTTGAGGAGTGGCTGGAGAGGCGCCTCGGCGCTCTCACGTTTCGCCGGACACAGCCTAGGTCCCCACCGGACACGGAGATTTCAGGAGGTTCCTTTGTCAGATTTCGGGCGGAAGCGCTGCCTAGGTGTCATCACTGTGACAACGGTCGCCTGGAGGACTCGGTGGAGCATACGGTGAAGGTATGTTGTGCTTGGGCGGGCTACCGCCGTGTCCTTGCGGACGGCGAGCGGTAGGTAGCTCACCGGCGGATAAGGAGCAGGCCCGTGTTGTCGGCGCGTTTGTTCCACTCGCGTCTCACAGAGCAGTCAGCACGTGACGAAGCCCTCTAGGGCCTGCCTGAGTTGCGGATCATAAAAGTCAGTAAAAGTCTGACACTGAGGCCGAGAGAAGTCATTTGATATATGTATATAATAGTAAACTCACTGACTGATATCAACGTGTTTGTTAATATAAAACAATAACTAACTAAATACATTAAACTTGGAGGGTTTATTCTTTGTGAAAAATATAAAAAATAGCCCTAAAGGGTTAAAGTAGTAGGTAGAAGTTCGACATCCACGCGGGCGAAGCCGGGGGCGAAAGCTAGTAATTATTTTAAATCTAGATATTTTTTTATCGTAATATTATTTTTGTACGTTGGAAATAAGAAAAGCTGTTACCGTATTATTTTTTATAGCATATTACACGCCTTTCTGTTATTTTAAACCGTATTAAATGGCTTTAAAATAAAACCAACTAATTATTTGCATAATTTGGATTTATGAAAATGATTCCAATCGTATTTTGAAAACAATCAAACATTACTTATTTGTGTCAGGTTGACGGGTTGTAACCTCTATGCTTGTAACTGTAACACTTGAATTTGACACTTGATTGATGAACAACGACATCCAACAGAACATGGACAACTTTTATATGGGAAAATGGAATTGTTGTTTTACTCTATCTTTCTCGCAATTTTTTCTTATTTGCTCACCGTTTAGACCTACCCTGGACTACGACAAACATTTTAAACCCAAAATCAGCTCAATCGGCCCAGCCGTTCTCGAGTTTTAATCAGACTAACGAACATCAATTCATTTTTATTTATATAGATTAATACAGAGATAAATAAAATAATTATAGCAATTGGTCAATAGCCTTTACTCTTGACCAACTACTGAGAAGCTCTGGTTACGCGGCTGGATCAAGAGTCTGATTCAGAAAGAGATTTAATTGGCAGGTTCCTCTTTTTCTGCCTTGAGTCCTGGCAGAAGAAAGCTAGGCCCTGTTCCTTATAAGTTGGAAAAAATTAAACCACCGGTACCGTCGTTGTGGAGGTGATGAGAATATTTAGTTTCTGAAGTAAGTAACGAAACAGCCAAGCCATAAATTTTTACTGATATGTAGAATTTGTGATGTTAATGTCGGTATATTTAGGTCGTGTTGATTCAGAAGCTTGGCTCTGCATGAGATCTGATATATTTTTCACAGGACAAACCTTAAGTGGTTGTCTTGGCGACATTTAACATGAAATGTTTTTGGTGGGATTTCAGTTCTTTTTGTAAGTTGCAAGGCAGTCTTTTTGGTGTTTATTTTTTTCTTCTTTTTTTGGGGTGTATTTCTGGTACATCAACAGTGCCGGTTTTCATAGCCCATTCTCTATCTTTGCATTTTTACTTAGATGATTTTTACTTATTTTACATTTTAGGAGATGGAGGGCGAAAGTTATAAGTTTATGAATTTTTTTGTTGGTTGTATACTAAACTCAGACTACATACCAAATTTCAGCATTCTAGCACTTCAGGAAGTAGCTAAACATTTTGATGATCATCAGTGTGTCAGTGAATCAGTGACGAAATCAGTGTATTTTAGATATCAATAAAATCTAAATTATTAGAGCTTATCAATTGAGACTTCGTATGTTTAATGAGTCTATTATTGACATCACATCTTGTGAATATGAAGTGTCTGGTACATCGGAAACCAACTCTATGAGGGTTCAAAAAAACGGCGAAACACTTCGAGAAAAGGTAGGTATTGCCCCCGCGCTTCGCTTGCTTGTCTTGGCCGGGGGCACGACCGTGCCCCCCGATACACGGAACTACGATATTACCGCTCTTTGACGGGCTAAGGCTTAATAAGTTTCTTAAAATAATTCATAACGACGGCGACGCTGCGTTTAATTAATATTACTTCGTCGAAATCGTGATTATTTGAACCATCCATCCATCCATCCTTTGCACTTGCATCAAGTTTCAGTCGAATATTACTGAAAATTTCGCTATGCTAGCTTGTCGTACTGCGAAACCGGCCACTGCTTTGAAATACATCTCAAAGTTATCAACGAACGACTGAATTCAGAGTAAATATGACTTCAAGATGTTCAAAGCAGAATTGAAACTGCAAGCGGTTTTGACGAAGCACTAATTAACTAGTCGCTACCCTTAGGTATTTGAAGCTTTAAGTAAGTCGGACTACAGAAAACGCTGTGATATAAAAATCATTGAGAAAACTTGCTTCACCAGTGACTTGTGTACCTAGAGTAAACATGGTACTACCAACACTCAATGAGCACTCCGAGAATAAACACAGCAAGAATCGCTACGAGCATCACTACTGACATTATCATACACAATTAATTTATACTAGAGACCTCACAAATGTTCGTATTAAGGATAACCTAGTTTAGTGCTCGAAAAATCTATCTACATCTTCTTCCTAGCCTTTTCCTACTGTGTTTGGGTCGGTTTCCAGTCTAACTGAATCCAATTAAGTACTACAATACTAGTTGTATACACGACACGACTTCTTAACAGTCTACCAAGTGATATCGTGTCACAGGCGAGCTACGGGTACTGAGCTTTTATTTATTTCTCATCATCATCAGCCCTTTAAGCGTCCGCTGCTGGAATGTCTGGTCTAACTTTTTCACAGCATGCGGTTCTATGCCGCCTGTAACCAATGGTTCCCTAATTCCCTAGTTACCAAATTTATTTTTCTTAGGGCCTAACTAAAAAAATTTTAGAATTTTGTATGCCCAAGACTGTGAAGCATTGCCGTATTTCATAACTTCAAAATTATACTCTGCGTGGGTATAAAGGTGAAATGAGAATAAGCTGATTTCGCTAAATATTCTCAATAGCTTCTGAAAGAGCTCTGGAGCGAATGCATTGAAGTATTTCAATATTTATGGTAAAAGTGCTCTATAAGATTTGAGTTATGCGTAATTTATGTATCATCTATTAGTAATTTTTACCAATACTATAATGGCACAAGTGTTTTTATCTTTACATCCGTTCACTAGGCTTTTACCGAGTACCAAACTCAGTGATTTAGACGTAAATATCGATAAATTTTAAGGTTGGATTCCTCTTGACAGTAATTTAAGCTTGGATTCCAAAGAATCTGTTGGCTAATACTATCATTATTATTTTGAACGATCTACTTTTTAACCGACTTCAAAAAAGAGGACTGGTCTATATGTTTTTTTTTTTGGATGTTTGTTACGCGATATCTCCGTCAACTGTAAACGAATTTTGATGGTTCTTTTTTTTGTTTGATAAGTTATTATTCAGAGGTGGTCCCACCCATATAAATTTTGTGGCGATCGGTATAGTGCTTCTCGAAAAATTAACCAAGAACAAAAAAATCGTCGAAATATACATTGACGATATCTGCGTTACTTCAAGTTTTTATTTTCGTTTTATAATATTGTTAGTAGTTTTATTTTGAAAATAAATTACTTTGAAAGATACTGTGTAATACACAGTCAGACATTGAGACTCGACACTAAAAAGTAAAAAAAATAATTTCGGAAGTTACCGACTGCCGAAGTTTTAGTTATTTTTGGGTTTTTAGTTTTTGAAGGTGGTTATTATTTTCTTGGAAAAAGATTTTTATTAATTTGCAACTTCATTTAACTCCACGTTGACTGGAATTTCTGAAAACAAAAGCTTAAAGCAAAAGCTAGTCGAAATATAACAAAACACAGCACTTCCATGGAAAATGCGCTTTCAATGTCAGCACCAATTATTTGGATAGCAACCTGGCAATCCAAATTACTGACGAGACGGGAAAAATCTGAAACCACACTAAAATTTTTTAGTAAGGGCATTTACAAACTAGCGTTTTTTTTTCTGTCGGTTGGTAGATGCCATAACCCCTAAATCGCGTAGACGTGACGATTCTAGCGTGTACGCACAAACCGATAATTTAAAGGTGAGTCAGTATGAAACGCTCATACAAGATTATAAGCACGTCAACGCTCGAACGACTTGTGCGTTTAGACAGAGACAGGTGATTAGACGTTTAAAAAACGAGCCTCAAGCGGTTACAAAACGCCAGTCTAAAATCGCTCAACAGAAGCGTGGATTACACGCACGCCGGATAAATAAATGCAGCAATGTCAGCAGTCAGACCGCGTTATAGTTAAAATGTTGTATTTTTTTTCTCACCTGTTGGAGAGGATTTTTCAATACGTTGATGCCTGTCAGTGTGCTTTTAAGTCAATTTGGTAGAGATACAGTTAGTTAAAAACAAAGGACCTAAAAAGGATTTAAAAAGTACTAAAGTTAGCCGAGAGAACTTTAGCTCTATAATGAAAATAAAAAATAATCATGATTAGAAAATTACTAACTCTGAATATATTGTTTTGCCGATTATTTTAAAACCTCTTGATTACAATTAAAGCCACGTTACAAAGTATTTTAGCAACGGTTACACGCTTGTATTATATAAACTTTTTTACTGTCCGCCTTTTTCCGACGGACTTCTTACAATCAAAATGTACAGGTTGACTTTTATAAATTTAGCAGACCTAGCGCACTGCCTAATCTTTTTTCTAAAATTATAAAGAGGCTACTAATTTATAAAAACAAAGCCTTGACTTTCATTCGGTCGAAGTTGCGAAGTTTAAAATATAAGGCCTTCATTTAAGTAATAGCCCAAGAGCTGGTGAACCCTCCTACTAACGGTCGTCCTGTAAGGCTAGAAATTTGTGGAGTGATGAGTCATAGTACGCCAAGGCCAACAACAATGACCTGGCAGGCAACAACCCTGCACGTCATCAGTCTTTTTATTTTTTTAAATGTAAAATAAATAATAAAAAAAAACGTTCTTCTGTAAGCTTCAAAATTTAATATAATTTAGTTTATTGATTAATAATTATGGAAAAAAATTGACAGGCGATTTGGGTAAGCAGAAGTATCTGCCAGGCGAATCGAAAAGTGCATAGTTTAGGGGGAAAAATAAACTTTCTCCTGTAAAGTTGAAATTTAAGTATGTGTTTGAGCAAATCATTAAAAAGAAATGTGTACAATGACAGGCGGTTCTGAGCAGCATAAGACCTTGACAGGCGAGGGGAAAGATGCTAAGAGCGGGCGAGTAAGAGGTGTAAAGTGAATGCGTATAGTGTGAATGACATTAAATAAAATTAAAAATTATAGATGCAATATTTTTTATTAATTGTAGTGTAATCTACATTATTTTTTACATTAATTATCATCATCATGTACGGATCAAAATGTCAAAGATTGGATAACGCACGCTATGAGAAGTTTCTTGCCACATATGACACGAAAATTATTAACTTATACATATTACACTATTTTGTATACAAATATAGGTATAATATAGATTTCAGTGTGTTTAAAATTGATTTACTTTTCAAAAAGTCAAATCTACATTTCATTCACGTACAAATATAAAAATATATTTCAAATCTATTTATTATCCAGGGTGGAACGTTTTAATGGGCCCTGGAAGAAAACTACCTTAAATCGTTGAGAGAGGTTATTTTACTTAAAGAAAACATTAATTTATTTTTAAAAAGAAACAAAACTGCATTCAAAGTTTTTCGAAATTTTGCTTACAACTCCCGGGAATCGAACCGATTAAAATCCAAAAAAGTCATCATCTCCCTAGCCTTTTCCCAACCGCGTTGGGGTCGGCTGCCAGCCTAACCGGATTCAGCTGGATACCGGTGTTTTATGTGGAGCGACTGCCTATCTGACCCCAAAAAATCCAAAAAAGTAACACAGTCTATTTTTATGATGTCAAACGTTAGGGTCATTCATAAGGACAAAATCTGTTTAATAAACATGGTTATTTAAATTAAAGGAAAACCATAAATTTTAAGAATTTTACTTTAGTTGAACGAAAATTTCGATAGCTAAAGTCGTCCTTTGATTTGACAAGTTAAAATTTCATGGTTTTCCCTTTAATTTTATTTACCATGTTTGTTAGAAAGATTTGATCCTTATAAATGACCTATCGATTAACGTCATAAAAGTACAGGATGTTGTTTTTTTCCATTTTAAGCCAGTTCAATTCCCGAGTGTGACAAGCGAATTTTCGAAATTTTTGAATGTAGTTTTATTTCTTAAAAAAAATAAGGGAATGTTTCCTTTAAGTAAAATAATCTATCTTAATGATTTAAGGTAGTTTTCTTTCAGGGCCCATTGAAATTTTCCATCCTGTATATATATAAAAGAAAGTCGTGTTAGTTACACATTTTATAACTCAACAACAGCAGAACCGATTTGGTTGAAATTTGGTGGGGAGGTAGCTTAGGACCAGGGGACGGACATAAAATACTTTTTATATTCTTTTTTTGTTTTTATCCTATTTCCTTAGGACAATCTGATGTAAAGCTTTTTTAAACTATGTTTTGACGCCTGGGCCTGTTGGTCTAGTGGTGAGTGACCCTGACTGCTAAGCCGGAGGTCTTGGGTTCGATTCCTACCCAGGACAAACTTTGTGTGATGAACATGATTGTTTTTTCTGTGTCTGGGTGTAATTTATCTATAATATGTATATATTTATAAACTATATAAGTATGTATATCAGTTGTCTGGTTACCATAACACAAGCTCTGCTTAGCTTGGGATCAGATGACCGTGTGTGAATTGTCCTAAGATATTATACTATTATTATTTTTCCATTTATTCAGTATACATAATTACATACATATAAATTACATTTTTAAATAGGTATTAATATAAAAAATAACATTTAAAAATATAAAAAATAGTAGCCCACCGGCATCGGAACAGGGTCCAAGCTACCGATGGTCAGGGCACCAGAGAGAGGAACCTCCGGACAATGCGCGCCGTGCCCAGGAGTACCGCCTTCTGCATCAGGCCCTTGATCCAGCTGCCTAGCGAGAGCCTCCTTAGGTATTGGTCGAGGCTCTTAGCTATTATGCCATTGGCCGTCACCACTATCGGTACAATGACTGCTGAATCTACGTCCCACATGTCGACAACCCCGCGAGCCAAGTCAAGGTATTTAGACTGCTTATCCTTCTTGGCTTTCACGAGGTTCTCATCATGTGGAACGGCTATGTCAACAATCATTGCCCGATGCTCTAATCGATCTATGACCACAATGTCAGGCTTATTGGCAACAATAGTTTTGTCTGTGATAATAGATCGATCCCAGTATAATGTGATATGGCTATTCTCAAGAACTGGGTCGAGCACATACCTGTAATACGGTACTCCCGATTCCACAATATTGTATTTCAGAGCAAGTTGCTGATGAATAATCCTGGCTATTATTATTATTTAATTCCTATAACAGCTTTTGTCGTCTTTTTATCCACTTTTTATTGTTTGTAATGTTTTAACTTATGTTAATAGGTACAAGTGATGTGCACTCCTATACATGACCACTATCATAAAAAATATGTCATAAAACCTATTATTGTAACTAAGTGTATTAGTGAGTAAGTCGTTAGAGAGCCATAAAATAAATAAATAAAGCTGCGATAATCACTACGATTTCAATTGGTTTGAAGGAGATGCTGCCGAAGCAGCATCTCCTCGATTATGACGAAAGAAGTAGTAGTGAAGAAGTGTCGGATGATGATGATAATTAATGTAAAAAATAATGTAGATTACACTACAATTAATAAAAAATATTGCATCTATAATCTTTAATTTTATTTAATGTCATTCACACTATACGCATTCACGTTATGCCTCTTACTCGCCCGCTCTTAGCATCTTTCCCCTCGCCTGTCAAAGTCTTATGCTGCTCAGAACTTTTTAATGATTTTCTCAAACACATACTTAAATTTCAACTTTACAGGAGAAAGTTTATTTTTCCCCCTAAACTATGCACCTTTCGATTCGCCTGGCAGATACTTCTGCTTACCCAAATCGCCTGTCAATTTTTTTCCATAATTATTAATCAATAAATTAAATTATATTAAATTTTGAAGCTTACAGAAGAACGTTTTTTTTTTATTATTTATTTTACATTAAAAAAAATAAAAAGACTGATGACGTGCAGGGTTGTTGCCTGCCAGGTCATTGTTGTTGGCCTTGGTGTACTATGACTCATCACTCCACAAATTTCTAGCCTTACAGGACGACCGTTAGTAGGAGGGTTCACCAGCTCTCCGGCTGAATTTCAATAATGATAATAAAATTAAAATAAAGAATTCAAAGTAATGTTGTAGCCCGACTAGTTGGTCGTTATATAACTCGAGAGATATTGCTATGTATATATAGCATATCAGATCTTTGTACGCAAGGAATGTGTGGGGTGGAAGTCGGTCAATGTTAATCGTAGACTTCCCTTGTAGAAGGATTGTTGTAATTGACACAAGTGTAAATATATTGTTGTTGAGCCGGCTCGTGTATTCTCTAAGCCACGTATATGTCAGATTGATACATGCGTGGCTTAGAGAATAAATAGATATACTTAACTGTTACTACTGCAATCACGGTATCTTAGCTACTTTTGACGGGCCTAGTGTCCCAGACTGCTAAGCCAGAGGTCGTAGGTTCGATTCTCACTCTAGACAAGCTTTGTGTGATGAGCTTGTTTTTCTGTTTTGTGTCTGGGTTTAATTTATCTTTAACTAGCGACCCACCCCGGCTTCGCACGGGTGCAATGCTTATGTAAATTATGCATGTTATATACTTAAAAACTTTCCTGTTGGATCACTCTATCAATTAAAAAAACTGCATCAAAATCCGTTGCGTAGTTTTAAAGATTAAAGCATACATAGGGACAGACAGCGAAGGCGTTTCTTTGTTTTATAATATGTAGTGAAATGTATTATGCATTTATAATGCCTATATGTATATCAGTTGTCCAGTTACCATAACACAAGCTCTGGTCAGCTTAAATTTGTCCCAATTAAAAAAAGTAAACTTTGTGAATATTTTTTTGTATGCTTAATTTTTTTCTTCCTCAAATCCGTCCCTTTTCCCTTGTCTTCTCGAACCAACCCTCGTAGCATTCGTTAAGGTCATCTGGCCACCTTTTTCTAGTCCATAATGAGGCTAACTTTTTCTAGTCTGGCTTTGAGAGCTGAGTGTTTGTGCTGCAGTAGGCTTCAATTTATATAATTAAATGGAAAACGGAACCTTTTTAAATATATATATATATATATATATATATAACTCGGGTGCCTGTCTGTGTATCCGATGTTATCGTCTCTCTCATCTTAGGAAATTTCAAATTCAAGTAACAAACAATTTTAAAAAACCTGTCGTCTGAGTAAGTTCCTAGACTTCTAAAGCAAGTAAAAGTCTATTGAATCGAAACCAAACCTATACTGCACATAAACACAACGTATTTATGAAATAAAAAAAGCTTAAGGGGGATGCTTTACAGTACCTAACCTGCAGTCGCGTACCATACTTTATCAACACACAACCAGACAATGAGCGGCAAATTGCATAAAATGTTCAAAAATTTGAATTACGCGGGCTACCTTGAAGCATCCCCCTTAATTAGAAATCATTACAAAATTACTGGCACGTGTGGTTGAAACAGTTTTACCAGACCTGATCCTGAGAGTGAAACCGGATATAAAAAACTTGTATGTCACAGAATTCGTCACACAATCACTACTGCACCTGTATGTGTGTGTCAATGAACACGCATTAGTGTGCCTACGCACATACCACCAAGAGCTCTAAAACGCTGCATGTAAAAGAACGTTAGACTAATACTTTACGTTATTATTGTTTCAGGTAATAAAGCAGCGAGCGATGTAAACCAACCGCAGTTTATCGAAGCCCGTAGAAAAGTATGTCCAGGTTATTAAAATAATATATGTATCAGTTTATAGTTTATAAAGCTTTATTGTACGGCGCTCTACGTCACGTTATTTGCAATTCGAATTTAGCTTTTACTTGCGGAAACTGTTATCTATACATATAATAAAATCGTAGGAAAGTCAAAACTGTACATTGAATATTTTTTTAAAAGAATACTTGGGGCGTGATCTACAATCGATACCGAAGCCAAAAATATAGTTTTTAGAATTTTTGTCTGTTTGTCTGTATGTATGTCCGGGATAAACTCAAAAAGTACTGCATGGATTTAGTTCAAATTTTGCAGGGATATTACTAAGAGGTCGGGTCAAAACATAGGCTACATATTATCACGCTATCACCTACGGGGGAGGAGCTGGAGCTTTCACGCTGACGACGTCGCGGGCAGCAACTATCTTCGGAAGTACTCAAAGGATTTCAATGATTTTTTTTTTGTTGTATAGGTATTAAGTTTGGGCGACATATAGGCTATAACTTATTCTGGAAACTTGAACCCCTGGTGCAGGACCGCAACAGACCAGCTAAACTATAAGAGATACAAAAATGGTATTATAACAAAAATTGCTTCACGTGATAAGCAATTTCTGTTGAGAGAATAAATTTGAAGATCTGGAACACCTGAGATGGAACTCCATGAGCCCAGCTAAACTATAACATATATAAGTATGACGTCTTAGCAGAAGTTGTTCAACTTGATGAGCACTCTCTGTTGACTTATAAAAATTAAAGATCTGGAACACCTGTTGTGGACTTCTATGAGGGCTCATGGAAGTCCACAAGAGGTGTTCCAGATCTTCTACGTAGCTGGGCAGCTACGTTCACTATACCTAACATATATAAGAATGACGTCTTAGCAAGAGTTGTTCAGCCTGATGAGCACTCTCTGTTGAATTGAAGATCTACCATCGGTGGCCAAATTATTAGGGACAGTATTCATTGAGCAACATTTTTTTGTTCAAACACCTTTTTCAAGAAAATAAATAATGTTATATAGGTTTTTCTGGTATGGTTTTACTCCTGGTATTATTATTATTAATTTTGATATGTGATACCACCATGTGATCGAGTCATTTTCAAAAAAAGTGATATTGCTTATAATACGTAGCAATTTTGTTAACTTCAGTTGAAAATTACTTTTGTTTCATTGATGGCAAAAATATTTTTGGTTTTAATTTTACAAGATGTTTCTGTTAAAACTAATCAAACCGCAGATATTGTTTCTGTTGATGTCCTATTTTTCTTAAATTGAATACAAAATATGAAGTTTTGAGAACGATATTACGTGATACGTTTAAAATTTCGCCTTTTTAAAATGGACAAAGCTGTAGACACGTCTCTATGAAAGTTTATAAAAATAAAAACGTTGTTTCTGTATTTTACACATCCTCTGAAAGATTTCACAGCTATTACAGGTGTTTAAAAGTCTGAAGTAAACAGTATTAAAGTAAAATCTGATCAGAACAAACTTCTAAAAACACAGAGTGTGAAAAAATGTGGCAAAAAACGGATCACCACTCATTGTTCTGACCTTAAAAACAGAGATATCTGGCTAAAACATGATTAAAAGTGTATTGTTTCCTTGACTACGATTATAAACGAGGGATAAGACAAGAAAATAGAAGTATTCGATCGGGCAGTTTGACGGAGGTTGGCCGAGAAGAATTGGATAAATCGCCGGCCGATCAAAAAATTGCACCTCACCGAGACCATGAAGTAGAAACGACTGCAGTAGGCCTGGCAACACCGAAGTATGACAGTGGCAGACTGGAATCGGTTAATAATATTACTTTTAATATTCCCATACGTTTGAAATACACTATTCAGTAATTATTGCATTATTTTCTGTGTATGCCTCTCCGACGAATATTTTTTTCAAGTGGAGGTCGATAAGAGCTCATTTGCAGTCGTACACATCGTGGAATTGTTCGAGAACAGCTCCATGCAGTTTGCTTTTAAACGAAAACTTAACAACCAGGTAGCATAATTGTGTGATTTAACATCTCAGCTAAAAGCATGGGGTGCCTATATTTCGTGAAAGTGACTACAAGGCAAGATTTGTACAAGTTAGTACTAGAAACTGAATTATGGCCGCAAGTCGAAGAATGGGTGCCCAGTAGCCGGAGAGTTAAATTTTATGCACGATTCTACATCGTATATCAAGGCCAAGAGTGTTAAAGCATTCCTGTCTGAAAAATAAATAAATATTTTTTGCACTAACTAGATAATTTACCAGATACGAACTCTATTGTGAACATGCAGAAGAAGCTCATCAAGAGGGCTATCGTTAAGCACTTCGTAACCACTAAACACCAGCTCATTGCAGTTCATGAAAT
Source organism: Athetis lepigone (assembly GCA_033675125.1). Lineage (NCBI taxonomy): Eukaryota > Metazoa > Arthropoda > Insecta > Lepidoptera > Noctuidae > Athetis > Athetis lepigone. The sequence goes on along the minus strand of CM066219.1, from coordinate 25,103,783 downwards.
GAGTTTTATCATGACACAAGCCTAAACAACCTGTTATATAATGTATAGAACGTATAAAACGTCTTATACGAGCTGTTGGCGGCGGCGTCGCAAAATATTAAGTTGTACACAAAATATTTACTTTCAACTTATTAATGCGCTATTTTTTTAAACAAATTACCAGGTTTAATTTCACCTTCATATTTCTTATTTTTATAATCTTAAATAATAAGGTTTTTGAATAAAAAATACCACTGAAGTCTACAACCAATCACTTTTCTGAAAAAATCAATCCAACTTCATAATACAAAAAACATGACACTGTCCCTAATAATTTGGCCAGCTACTAGATTACCTAATGTGGAATTCCAAGCACTCAACTACACCATAACACATTAAATAAGAATGACGTCTTAGCAAAAGTTGTTCGGTCTGATCGGCATTATCTGGTTTATAAGATCGAAGATTAGAAACAGCTGATGTGGAAATCAAAGCTATCACTAATTTCAATGTATAAAATAACTTAAGCTGGGAGTACCTCCACACGATGAAGGCGGCGAAACATGCATACAAACAGGTCGAACAGAGAATCTACTTTTTTTTAAATCGGTTAAATCCGTTAGTGTTATATTCCCCAGAATGTACGAACACTTTATTGAAAATCGCATCAAAATCGGCTCAGCCAAACACCCATACAAACAGGTCGAACAGAGAAACTACTTTTTTTGAAGTCGGTCATCGATCATTTCTTCATCAATTTCATGTTTTTAGTACTGAATAAACATTGCCTGTTAATACTTTTGTTCGGTATTTATCTGTGTGATTATGAATTAGTAAGTAATATAAATGTTCATGTCGTTGTATACCTAATTATGATGATAATATTTAAATGGTGATGTAAAACTAGCTGTTTTTTAGTGTTCCGTACCTCAAAAGGTAAAAACGGAACCCTTATGGTATCACTTTGTTGTCCGTCCGCCCGTTCGTCCGTCTGTCAAGACCCTTTTTCTCAGAAACGCGTCGAGATATCAAGCTGAAATTAATATCACATACTTAGGTTTACTACCTCTTAAAGCAGTGAAAAAATCAAGTTTCTAAATCAACGCAATAAAAAGATATGGCGAATATATTGCATACTAGCTGCTGCCCGCGACGTCGTCTGCGTAAAGGCTTCAACTCCGCCCCCGTAGTTGATAATATATATGTAGCTTACAATTATGTTGACCTGACCTCTTGGTAATATTCATGCAAAATTTTAAGTAAATCCATGCAGTCCTTTTAGAGATTAGCCTGGACATACATACAGGCGAACAAACAACAAAAGATATTTAACGTTCAATCGATTTTTTTGTCAGAATAGTCTCCCCCCTCTCTTAAAGTTAAACGACTTGTTCGAAAAAAAAATCATGATGGTAGTTCTTGGATTGAACCTTAAAAGAAAGCTATAACGGCTCAGATGAAATCGTTGTTAAATTGTTAATGCGATGGCTATACGTGGCCTGACACGCACTTGATCAATTTTTGAAGTGAAAACTTCTTTAGCGGCGTTGAGCACTTTTTCTGTAATGGGTATAAAATCTTAAACTCGCGTCAGGACACGTGACCTGATCGAAAAAGCGTAGGACGGATGGATAGTAGACAGCTATAATCAAGTTTTCACTTCTGCCGGCACTCCCGGAGTGCAACCCGTCTTTTTTTCTACATTCCACGATATAAAAAATATTAACGATTATGAATTGTTACAAAACTTCTCTGTAAATTACGTTTGTAGTTTTTCTCTCAGCAGCCAAAATATACAGAGAATCAGGAGTGGCTAGAAAAATGCTATTATTCAATTAAAGATTTTTTGAATGACAAGACATTGAAGTAAAATTACGCAAATTACAATATAAATTAGACTGATTCAGCCCTGTAGCGGTTTATTTACTATATGACATTATATGAATAGTTTGACATTGTATTCCTGAATTGACATTGTAATTTTAATTTGACATTTATTATGGGTTTAAAATTGTACTATTAGATTGACATTGTATGATTAGTTTGATATTGCAATATTGATTTAGAATATTATATTATTGGTTTTTTGACATTATATGATTATTTGGACATTGCATTATTAATTTGACATTATATTATCGTTTGACATTATATTATTGTTTTGACATTGTATTATTCGTTTAACGATCAATTAACAAATTCAATTGTCATTTTGTATTTGTTTGACTATTATTCTGACAATTAAGATAACACTGATAAACATTTATGTACATGTTAATTCTTGTCTATGATTCATATATTATTGTTATTATTATATCAATTATGAGGATTTTGCATGCCGAAAGGTAAAATGTATCGGGACTATCTAACATTAAACATCTTATCTGTATACCTACAATATTAGCAAATAAATGATTCTGATTCTGATTCAGGCCCGTGTGAGAAGCAGCTCATCCTGAGGTCGACACCCGCAGCCTTCAGCGTCTGCCACTGCGACTTGTCATGGCGAAGCACACACTCACAGGGAACTGCACGCGCTTGAATTGGAAGGGGTGGTTGTGCGGTATAAGAGGAATACGTGGTATAAACACTGCATCGCCGACGCCACAACCCGTCAGAATTTCTACTTCAATTACACCTATTCCTTTGCAGTGAGATGACTTTGAGCCGGGTCCCGTTACACAACCCATTTTAGAGGGGACAGGTTCCGAAGAAGCAAGATCGGGACGCCGACCTTCAGCTTGATGGTATGCGCTGGAAGTCCACTTGTTGTAAGGGATTCTACGGGATAATATGTGGCTTCATCTTGATCGTCTAAAGTGTTTATGGACGTATAAACTACTTCGTTTTCATCAATTTCGGAGAGAATGCTTTCGTTGATGGCTGCAGCTTGATCATTTTTGGGTGTTAAAATGGCTTGCTGGCACACCCAAGAATTCTGTTGGTTTGGTATTCGACTGATGTCCCCATACTCACAACAAATGAGTTCTTCTAAGGAGGCCACCACTCTACCGAGAGACTCTGGGAGCACCACCTGTTCACCTCTTTCCTCTGGTAGAGTGCCTTCGCCGAGACTTAGAGGAACATCTGAGAATTCTTGGGCACGTGGATTGCCACCGAGCTGAGCTCGCATATTGATGGTCAAACGCAGCCTATGAATTTGTGACCACAACGAAGATCGTTTCAACGAAGCATTCACCCCATCAGCCCTAGACACCCGCGTCACCACAGGGAGTGTTTGCCGGAAATCACCACTGAACAGAACTGTAACACCAACCATCAAGTGTTCAATCCTGCGGTTGTCCTGCAGGGTTCTGTTCACGGACTCCACTGCTTTCCTATTAGCCATCGTGCACTCATCCCATCCGATCAGAGAGCAATCCCTGAGCACAATCATGTCCCTTGTCACTGTTACGGGATACCCCACAAACAGGCATTTCGGCGCTTTCTAAATCTATGGGTATTTTGAACATGGCTTCGTTGAAACGTCATTCTTTGCCACCAGAAAGCAGCGTAGCAGCGATTCCTGACGATGCGACAGCAATGGCAATTTTGCCTTTCCTCCTGACCTCTGCAAGAATACCAGTGTTAATGAATGTTTTCCCTGTTCCACCAGGAGCATCCAGAAAAAAGCATTTTACCCTGGTCGAGCCCAATGCTTTCCAGAACAGTATCATATATTTGTTTTTGCTCTGAGGTGAACCTAGTGACGTGGTCATTTCGGATAGTGGTCATTAAACCCGAATCGTAATTGGTTTCGGCGGTGTACTTCTGATTTCCACGGTCTTGAGTCGGTAATGATCTGGGACCTGGTGACCCGTACTCTACCAGTGGTTTACCGCCGATTAAAAAAACCACATCTTGAAGTGAACTAAAACAGATGTTCAGCACGCGTTTATCAGTTGCTTCGATTTCATCTTCAGAAGCACGCCTTAAAGCTTGGAAAAAGTCCTCGGACAGAAGATGGCGGTACTTCTCCCACAAAGCTACCGGGTTCGCGACTCCACAAAACACAAAGATGGCGGCAAACAGAGGACGCATGCGACTGGGACTGTCACTGACGCTCGACTCTGCGAGGGTGTCAGTACTAAAAACATGAAATTGATGAAGAAATGATCATCATCATTAAACCGCTTTAAAAAAAGTAGGTTCTCTGTTCGACCTGTTTGTATGGGTGTTTGTCTGAGCCGATTTCGATGCGATTTTCAGTAAAGTGTTCGTGACATTCTGGCGAATATAACTAATGGATTTAACTGACTTCAAAAAAAGTAGGTTCTCTATTCGACCTGTTTGTGTGCATGTTTCTCCACCTTCATCGTGTGGAGGTGCTCCCAGCTTAAGTTATTTCATACATTGAAATCAGTGATAGCTTTGATTTCCACATCAGATGTTTCTAATCTTCAATCTTATAAACCAGGAAATGCCTATCAGACCGAACAACTTTTGCTAAGACATCATTCTTATTTAATGTGTTATGGTGTAGTTGGATGCTTGGAGTTCCACATGAGATGTTCTAGATCTTCAATTTTTTTACGTCAACAGAGAGTGCTCATCAAGCTGAACAACTCCTGTTAAGACGTCATACTTATATATGTTATAGTTTAGCTTGGCTCATGGAGTTCCACCTCAGGTGTTCCAGATCTTCAAGTTTATTCCCTCAACAGAAATTGCTTATCACGTGAAGCAATTTTTGCTATGATACCATTTTAGTATCTCTTATAGTTTAGCTGGTCTTTTGCGGTCCTGCACCAGGGGTTCAAGTTTCCAGGATAAGTTATAGCCTATATGTCGCCCAGACTTAATACCTATACAACAAAAAAAAAACATTCAGATCCGTTGAGTACTTCCGAAGATAGCTGCGACGTCGTCAGCGTGAAGGCTCCAGCTCCTCTCCCGTAGGTGATAGCGTGATAATATGTAGCCTATGTTTTGACCCGACCTCTTAGTAATATCCCTGCAAAATTTGAACTAAATCCATGCAGTAGTTTTTGAGTTTATCCCGGACATACATACAGACAAACAGACAAAAATTCTAAAAACTATATTTTTGGCTTCGGTATCGATTGTAGATCACGCCCCAAGTATTCTTTTAAAAAAATATTCAATGTACAGTTTTGACTTTCCTACGATTTTATTATATGTATAGATTTAGACATTTTCAAGGGAATCAAAACTCAAAACCTATAGGGTATTTCCCATTGACCTAGATTCATGAAATTTGGCAAGGAGCAAGGTCATGTAGCACAGCGTCCGTCCTTCCGTTCGTCCGTCTGTCAAGACTCTTTTTCTCAGAAACGCGTCGATGCAATGGCTAATAGGAAAGCCGTGGAGGCCGTGAACAGACCCGCGGCAGAAATGAACACTTTGATGGGTGGTGTTACAGTTCTGTTCAGTTGGCGATTTCCGGCAAACACTCCCTGTGGTGAAGCGGGGGTCTAGGGCTGACGAAGTGATTGTTTCGTTGAAACGATCTTCGTTGTAGTCACAAATTCATAGGCTGCGCTTGACCATTAATATACGAGCTCAGCTCGGTGGCAATCCACGTGCCCAAGAATTCTCAGATGTCCTTCTAAGTCTCGGCGAAGGCACTCTACCAGAGGACAGAGGTGAAAAAGTGGTGTTCCCAGAGTCTCTCGGTAGAGTGGTGGCCTCCTTAGAAGAACTTATTTGTTGTGTGTATGGGGGAAATCAGTCGAATACCAAATCAACAGAATTCTTGGGTGCGCCAGCGAGCCATTTTAACACCCAAAGATTAAGCTGCAGCCATCAACGGAAGCATTCTCTCGGAAATTGAGGGAAACAAAGTAGTTTATACGTCCATAAACACTGTAGTCGATCAAGATGACGCCACTCATTATCCCGTAGAATTCCTAAACTCCCTTACAGCAAGTGGTCTTCCAGCGCACACCATCAAGCTGAAGGTCGGCGTCCCGATCATGCTTCTTCGGAACCTCTCCCCTCCGAAGCTGTGTGACGGGACCCGGCTCAAAGTCATCTTACTGCAAAGGAATATAATTGAAGCGGAAATTCCGACGGGTTGTGGCGTCGGCGATGCAGTGTTTATACCACGTATTCCTCTTATACCGCACAACCACCCCTTCCAATTCAAGCGCGTGCAGTTCCCTGTGAATATGTGCTTCGCCATGACTATCATGATATAGAAGTCGCAGGGGCAGACGCTGAAAGCTACGGTTGTCGACCTCAGGACGAGCTGCTTCTAACACGGGCAGCGTACGTCGCTTGTCAATTTACTTAAAATTTTGCATGAATATTACTAAGAGGTCAGGTCAACAAAATTATAAGCTACATATACAATGTGTAACTGAATGCACATTATGAAAATAGTTGTTGTGTTTGTGTGAATCGATTTTTGTAATTTTTAATATAGGTAACTAGCTTTTGCCCGCGGCTTCGCTCGCGTTAGAAAGAGACAAAAAGTAGCCTATGTTACTCTCCATCCCTTCAACTATCTCCACTTAAAAAATCACGTCAATACGTCGCTCCGTTTTGCCGTGAAAGAAAGACAAACATACAGACAGACAGACACACTTTCCCATTTATAATTATTAAATTAAGTATGGATATTTTATCCCAATAATAATTAAAACTTTGTAAACTGCTGTCACACTTCCGCTGTACAGCCAACACAAACTAAAATGGATGAAATACCTACTACGCTAGACCCTTATGCAAGTGCGACTGTGTGCATGCGTAGATTTGTAATGACTATAATTTTCTCCGACAATCTGTACAACTAATTTATAAAAAAACAGTGTTTTAAACATAATAATGAAAATTAAGTGTATGTATTATAATATTATAACATAATATTCTAATTGGGGTGTCTGGTGGTGTGCGTTTATTCCGGGACATGTTGTATATTATCACGATATCACCTACGGGGGCGAAGCTGAAACCTTCACGCAGACGACGTCGCGGGCAGCAGCTAGTTAAATTTAAAAGTAGGTTAATACCAATAAAAAAATGTACAACATCGACGTTCCCTTCATTTGATGAAAATTTTAAATCCAAATATTCCGAACGATTACAGTCTAAAAAAATATCAATAATAAAAATACGAAACGAGTTTTAAATTAACAGGATCTCTTCAACTATATTTCATAAAAACTGGAATGTAATTCCCACCCAATACTCTGTAAAATCTTGAGAGCTAATAACGAGAACAAAACACTCTAAACTACATTTAAAAAATAGATTGACGTAACATTTTAGCTGCCCACGAAAGCATGGGGAACTAACTAATGAACGTAGGCGGATGAGTACGTTGCACTCGACTCGCGAAAATCCTTGACTTTTCACTCAAAATGCAGACTAAATTAATAAGTCTAGGAACCCGTGGGCGGTACCTACTTAAACAAACAAAACAAGATAATTGTTCAATGAACAGTGCTTTTTGAGATGGAAATACATATGGTTATAGCTTTACCACCTTGCCAATATTACGTATAGGTATTTTTAATTATGAAAGTATGTTTTTAAATATACTGCATATGTGGCATTACGACCCAAGGTGTAACCGGGGTTGCGGAATAGTTCTAGTCGTTACTCCGACCCCGGAACATAAAGGGCAACCCAAGGAATAAGGTTGGGTTTAAGTCAGTAAAAGTCTTACCCTCCCTACAGTCCGCCTAGGGCGGGAGAAGTCATTTGATGACTTCCGATCCTCATAAAAAACCCTAGGTGTAACCAAATAAGTTACGAATACAAGAACCTGACAGACTAATTTACCGACTGATCGATAAATGCACGGTAACTGCCCTAAGAGACTGTATCGCGGAATATCAGTGTTTGAAACGTTGATTTACTGCACTAATAAAATGCAATATACAACATGTTCCGGAATAAACGCACACCACCAGACACCCCAATTAGAATATTATATTATAATCATAATACATACACTGAATTTTTATTATTATGTTTAAAATACTGTTTTTTTTATAAATTAGTTGTACAGATTGTGGTAGAAAATTATAGTCACATTACAAATCTACGCATGCACACAGTCGCACTTGCATAAGGGTCTAGCGTAGTAGGTATTTCATCCATTTTAGTTTGTTTCGACTGTACAGCGGAAGTGTGACAGCAGTTTACGTAGTTTTAATTATTTTTGGGATAAAATATTACCTATATTAAAAATTACAAAAATCGATTCAGTAAACGATTCTGAACAAACTATTTTCTCAAAGTGCATTAATTCAGTTACATATTGTATATATAACTACAAATTACGTGTGTTAGAAAGTATGGTATGTTGAAGTCAATAACTTATAATATTCAACATACTGATGTACGGAAGCTTCAATGTTTACTATTACGAATTACTAAATCACGAATGTTCATCATCGCGAAGTATGGAGCTTTGAAAGTTTATTACAGCGAATTACACAAATGTTCCTTAAGTGACATTTGGCTGAACTCAACCGTCAATTTATTAAGCTGCTGTCAAATATGTTGCTATCCTTACTTAATCCTTTTAGAGTGACAAAGAGATTACCAGATTTATTAAGAGCGTCTTAAAAATTAAGTTATATGTTATCCATACTAATATTATAAATGGGAAAGTGTGTCTGTCTGTCTGTCTGTATGTTTGTCTTTCTTTCACGGCAAAACGGAGCGACGGATTGACGTAATTTTTTAAGTGGAGATAGTTGAAGGGATGAAGAGTAACATAGGCTACTTTTTGTCTCTTTCTAACGCGAGCGAAGCCGCGGGCAAAGGCTAGTTGTAATATATATGTTGTGTTAAGTTATGTTATAGTTGTATGTCGTGATGGCCTAGTGGTTAAGGCGCCCGCCTCTCATGCAAGAGGTTGTTGCTTTACTTTTGTTGTACTTTCTAAAGATTATCTTAGACATCACAAAGATCGGTAAAGGAAAACATCGTGAGGAAACCTGGACTTGTAGTGAATATAAGTCCGAAATCGCCAATTCGCCTTGAGCAAGCCTAGTGATCAATGCTCGTGCCTTATCTTCTTCTTCCATCTCGAGTATCTGCAGTGGGACAGTAATAGCTTGGTATTAAAATTAAGTGAGTATTCATTAGTTGCACTACTACCAAGAAAGAATAATTGAAAGTTCCACCTCTAAGGAAGCTTAATAATGGTTAAACTAAAATGAAACTTCTCCGATCTGTCACCTCGTTTTGTCCCCACGGATGACAGATAGGAAAAAAAGTTCGATTTGGCCCCCAGTTAGCAATGTGTGGAACACATTTTCTATTAACCTCTTCACGCTACTGCGCGCCTAGTACTTTTGATTGATTTAAATACTAAGTATCTTAAGTAGTAGGTATCTCAGTATTTTACCAACCCATGGGGACAAAACAGGGTGACAGATCGGAATAACCCGTTATTTTTTGGTAGTAGTGTCTTCAAAGTCAAAGCTTATCACGGTTGAACTGTGAGGCTCAGCATATCAGCTAATTTAGTAAAGAACGCTGGCAACACTCACAGACAACAACGACATTAAGCTCCTAAAACCTGAGTCAATTAGCCAGTTACTGTTATATTACTTTTACATAGATGGGAAGACTGACTGAAATGGTTGCATGAATGAAAATTGTATGCAAAAATGAATTCAACCAGTAGTTAGTATAGAAGCGTTATTTGTTTGAAGTCAAAAAGTGCTTTCAATGTTTTATTCAAGGTCATCTTTATTCCAGACTCTATAACAAAATTCTAGCACTTTCATCTATACTAATCCATACTTACTATACTAATATTATAAATGGGAAAGTGTGTCTGTCTGTCTGTCTGTCTGTTTGTCTTTCTTTTACGGCAAAACGGAGCGACGGATTGACGTGATTTTGTAAGTGGAGATAGTTGAAAGGATGGAGAGTAACACACGCTACTTTTTGTCTCTTTCTAACGCGAGCGAAGCCGCGGGCAGAAGCTAGTGTCTACATAAGTCTACCTACGTTCAGCAACAAAAGTCGATTAACACTTAGATATTACTTTATAGACCGAATTATTACAAAACAATGCTGATCAGAATTTGAGGGTCACTATAAGTATTATATTTAATTTGTACACCCGTACCGTAATTAAAAAGTAAAATAAAATGATGATTCAAAATTCCTGAAATACTGTTTAAATGTAAACAATATTTCTTTTTTATCGTAAGTAAATTCTATTCTTGAAAATAGATTTTGTGAACAACTAAGTTAATGCTAGGGTAGTTTAATTACGCAGTTTCTGTGTACCTGCACTTAATGAACGGCACGTTTTAAATTATATATTAATGGCATATAATATGACATGGCGCACATTAATTAGTTCTAGGAAATTTCCCTTAGCCTTGCCCGCCATTTCCAGGCGTAGTATACACAGAGATTCTCAAAGTTGTATCTCACGTAGACCACTTACATTGTTCTTTGAATTTGGGCAGACCCCTTGGTTTTTTACCCCTTTAGGGTCCAAAATTCTTGTGTTATATTTTTGTGAAGGCTAAATATCCACACTTAGCCTTCACAAAGAATATTTCAAGTTTCATGTCTCTAGGACCTGCGTTTTATTCTGTGCGTTGATATACCAACAGTCAGCCAATCAGTTAGTCAGTTTACCATTTTAAATAATACTAGCTTTTGCCCGCGACTTCGCTTGCGTTAGAAAGAGACAAAAAGTAGCCTATGTTACTCTCCATCCCTTCAACTATCTCCACTTAAAAAATCACGTCAATTCGTCGCTCCGTTTTGCCGTGAAAGAAAGACAAACATACAGACAGACAGACACACTTTCCCATTTATAAATATTGATCTTCCCCGCAGTTTCACACGTGTCTCCTGATTTACCGTAATAACAAAGTCATAAAAAATATTGACCGAAGAAAAGAAAGATCTAAGAAAGCATTTCCTAAGATATTGTCTGATTACTGTCCCACTGATAAAAACCTGAAATTAAAGTCATTTTGACCCTCATTTACATCTCATGAACCACCACTATTGGTTTTAGAGCTTATTATTTCGTCTTCGACCCTTGGGGGTCCGGCTGGGGGTCGTATTATACCAATTTGGGAAACAATTGTCGAACGGTATACATCCTGGAGTTGATAATTTAGTTTCCTTCCCCTAAACTAATTTTTAATGTGGACGTTATAGTTACGAAGGCGAAGGTTATTAGTTAACATTGAAAATATAAAATGAACACAAAATAAAAGCTTACCCTCAAGCTTACATTTTCTGTTCATTTTTCTGTACTGAGGAACATTTTAAATAAATATGTAAATATCTGGTACAACTCACACACGGCCATCTGATCCGAAACTAAGAAGAGCTTGTACTACGGTAACCAGATAACTGATAAACATACATATATAATTTATAATACATACATATTATAAATGATACCCAGACACAGAATAAACAATCATGTTCATTACACAAAGTTTGTCCTGGGTGGGAACCGACTCCACGACCTCCGGCTTAGCAGACAGGGTCACTCACCACACCAACGTGTATTTTAATTCATATGTACAATTTATTGATCGATTTGTAAGTTAGCCTTGTATATCACTCACTACACGAGGACATCGTGGAGAAACATAACCTACGTAAAGCCTATAAAAATTCATCTATAGATTACGTCACACAAATTTTATCCCGTTCCCGTTCTTGCTCCTCGTTCTTGTATCAAGTGATCACGTTTCTGTTAACGCTATAGTAAATAAAAACACCCAAAACTAAATAAAAAAACATCAGTTAAAAAATAGTATTTTTTAATTAAACCTATATCAAATTAGACATTTTAAAACAAACAAAGCTTTTTTTTGTTCTCAGCTAATGTTATAGAGCTCATGATGTCAGGAAGCTCATAATTCCCATTTTTATACCGTCATACCTATACAGCCTACGCCCTCAACGTTTGCCGTGGTTTATGGATAGCCTTAAAAGTGAGAAACCGTCGATCACCGCTGATAAAGCATGGCGATCTATCGCTGTTTACATGTCAAAATGGCTGAGAACTGATACCACAACCAGTACTTCAGTATCTATTTTCAAGGCCACTCTACAGCAGATTTCCCGTGGAAAGATTAAATTTAATAATATATTGCAATCGCAATATCGCATTTTTTTCTATTTTAACAGAAACGAAATGCAATCTCAATTTTAGAATAAAGAGGATTTCCAATAAAAACATTCACAGATTGCAATTGCAATACCACGTTTTTTTTTTCTATTTTACTAAAAATGAAATCTCTATATTGGCTCGAAAATTGTATTACTTTCAATCGAATGAACATCTATAACCGAGACTAAAACGGATACAAGGGTACTTGAAATCAATCAAACTAGATTCGTTAGCAAAACGCAATATTTCCTCGTTTACATGTTTCGAAACTTTCAACAAAATAAAAACCTATAAAATTTAACAAGGAAAAGAATACATGAAAATCAAAGTGAATTTCTATTTTTCAGTTCAATTTACTCAAAGCCCGATTCCTTATGAAATCTGCTTTGTTTTCTATATTTCTATAAGAAACCTAAGGATAACAGTTAAGGCAAAAAAATGTTTGTTGTTTATGAACAATTTAATTTTTAGTTTCTAGTACGCAGCTACGGTTTGAAGTATTGTAATGGCTTTTAAATTAATAGTTTCAAAACCTTCATGATCTCGTTGAATTTAGTGATCTGTACCCCCACCATGAGTTGTTATCGAAAACTTATTTGCTACCGTAGGCGTAAAAATGATGTGACAGTCAATAATCCAACTAAATAGTAAGGTTCGCTGTTAGTGAAGTACTTTAGGGATTTGAGTGGTTGTTTAATTATGATTCCCAATATGTCACTGTCAATTCTATCTGTGACCGCTAGGGGCGCTTTGCAACATTTCATACAATTTATTTACGGAGACGCTAGCGAATTTACTGATCTAAACTCATGGTAGAGCTACAGAAGCGAAACCGATGAGCGTAAAGTTTTAGGCCCGATTCAGGCAAAATGGTTTATGGTAAACTAGATTTGCTTCCATCTACTACTGTTTAATATAAGTCCTAAATCACCAATCCGCCTTGAGCTGCGTGGTGATCACTACTCGACTACTCGTGACTTTTCGTGAAAAGATGGCTTTGCCCTGCAATGGAACAATAATAGGCTGATACTGTTTTACAACCTCAAAATAGTCCTTATCTACAAGATAAATCAAAAAACGGAACAGATTTTGTATGAATTTATTTGCCAGATATTTTAATCAGAACTTATCAGAAGAATGTGCCTATGTGCACAGTGTGTGTAAGGTAGATTGCCGGAGTAATATGGTAAACTAGCTTCTGCCCGGGGCTTCGCTCTCGTTAGAAAGAGACAAAAAGTAGCCTATGTTACTCTCCATCCCTTCAACTATCTCCACTTAAAAAATCACGTCAATCCGTCGCTCCGTTTTGCCGTGAAAGAAAGACAAACAGACAGACAGACAGACAGACAGACAGATACACTTTCCCATTTATAATATTAGTATGGACTATGAATAGGATGAATATGTGACACTCATAGGGCTTGCTGTCCCATTTTTAACCGACTTCTAAAAAAAGGAGGAGGTTCTCAATTCGGATGTTTGTATTTCTTTTTATGTTTGTTCGCGCATATCTCCGTCGTTTATCAACCGATTTGAACAATTCTTTTTGTGTTTGAAGGGGTAGACTTCCCAAATGGTCCCATTGTTATCAGATTCAGGATCTGATGATGATATCATGCCGAAATCGAGGGAAGTCGGTTTTTTTTTTGCAAAAAAATATTAATAAACTGCGTGTAAAAAATACTTTCTCTAAGTTACTGGTGGTAATACACTTTTCAACCCATTTGTAGATTTTCGTTCAATTATATTTGGCAAATTAGGAACTAATCATTACCAATTTACGGGAGAAACCGCTCTGCCTATCTCATCGATAAAAATTGACATGAAATATTGTAACCAGGCAAAACAGAGAATAGCATAACAAAGAAACAAATTCGAGAAATTTTACTAAGTTACCAACACGGTCGGCTAATCATGCCGAACAATTTTTTGTCCCTTTCTCCGAAGATCACGCGCATCTAATATGCAGATGGTCATTTTACACATGACACATGCCGTTTTTAGCATTCGTTTTTTTATTTGGAGGCCAGCCATAATGGCTTAGGCCCGTATTAATAGACGTCACTCAATTCTTAGACGCTCTCAAGTTTATTGCTGTCCTTATTTTTTCCTTTTAGAATGACAAGGACAGCAAGAGACTTGAGAGCGTCTCGGAGTTGAGTGACGTCTATTAATACGGGCCTTAGACACCATTGTTCCAAAATAGTTTCTCTTTGGACATAACTCAGCTATATCAGTTTTTGCTATGATGCTGGGTTTCGAGATAAACATATGGCATAAACTCAATGCCAACAACTCAATGCTGACAGGTTTAAACTAAAATGCATCTTCTGTCCTTTTCTTTAATAAATGGATAGAGAAAGATGCATTTAAATTAAATTTAGTTAAGTTTGTGAACAAGAGAATCAGCACGATTGAATATAAAAGCCGACCTAGAGATTGTTCCTAATAAACATTTTGAATTTATAATGCTTTTACAGCTACACAATGATGTTATAAGTAAAAAAGTGTATATAGGTTACCCAAACGAAATTCTATCTTCAAAAACGGCACACTAACGCACACATACATTACACGTCAAAGTAGGATGACATGTTTGAAGTAGTGCGAGTGAAAAAGAGATAAACGTCAAATATCAACGCGATAGTCAGTATCATGTTTGCCAATTGGCAAACTTTTAATGTGCCACTTTTTGACTGCATATAACCTATCTACACTTTTTTACTTAAAACATCATTGCAGCTACATATGACATTAGCGTGGAACCATTAGGCACGTATCAAAGCGAATTATGCTATTGGACTTTCTATTAGAACTTTCTCCTTAATATCCAGGATATTGAAGGCGGTATGACACTCCACTTGTGTCCTCGGAATGCACCTAATTCTGTTAGTCCTGCCGTCCTGATCTTCCCCCGTTGTATCGGATTGTTGTCCCATCAGATTATGACAGTGACAGCGTGGGCCGCTGTTTGCACACACACACAGTACACACACAATAGTGCAAACGCAGCCGCGATTATCTAATCTTCATTGAGATAGATCCTGTGACTGAATTTCGACCTGGATGATATCATGCAATTACATTTACGGCACTAACTGACCCCGACAGACCATGTCCTGTCCGATGAGTCTGCTCTTGATTTCACAGAATAATCCCATTCGAAAAGGGACGTAGTTTTTCTCGGATGTAACAATATTCGGACGAATTTCATTTTTTTTTTCTTTAAAAAGCCTTCAAAGAAAATCTTCCGAGTTCAACGAATATGGGATAATAATTAACTTGACTATTTTGTTTCCTGGTTGCAACATAAATTTTAGCTACAATACTATGTAGGTGTCAGCCTATTATTATTGCACTAATGCCCGGTGAGTGGTTAAATAAATTCACATTTCCACGAAAAGTGTAGTGTAATATGTTGCAATTAATTGGGATACGACGAATTGATGACAAGCTTTTAACGGTCATTCTCCGATTCGGCGTTATTTGCCTAATTACCGTAACCATTTTTATTTTTCACTGATTTACCTTAAACTCATTAAAATATAAAACTAGTAAAAAATACGAATTCAATAATAGATGAGGCATGATTTAATTACTGGTAGTTTTCTAGTTATTGAGACTTAAAAAAATTATGAGTACGGTAATTAGAAAAGTTTAATATCTTATGCCACGGTAATTAGAAAACACTGTCAATTTTAAGTAAAATGTGATATAATATAATAAAAATAACACACATTAATAATTAGTATACATCTATTTATATAAAATGAATCCCTATTTCCCTTTATCACCTTTGGACCGATTTCACAAATTCTTTGTTGTGTTTGTTATTGTTTGGAGAAGGTTCTTATGGAAAAAAAATTGAAAATTAAAAGGGTACTTTAGAGTAGTGTAGGTTAGAGTAGAGTAGGGTAGAGTGGGATATAGTAGGGTAGGCTAGAGCAGGCTAGAGTGGGATATAGTAGGGTAGGCTGGAGTAGGCTAGAGTATGGTATAATAGGAGTGAAGCCGCGGGTTCGTTTTCGCGTTATTTTCATACAGATTATTTACATTTTTAAATATAGATATAAAAAAACTAAAACATGTAAGAATATAAAAAACAGTAGCCCAACGGCATCGGGAACAGGGTCCTAGCTACCGGTGATCAGGGTTTCAGAGAGAAGAACTTCCTAACGATGCGAGCCGTGTCCAAAAGCTTCTGAATAAAGCCCTAGATCCAGCCATCTAACGAAAGCCTCCTTAGGTGTTGGTCGAGACTCTTGGCTATTAAACCATTGGCAGAAACAACTATCGGCACATGACCGTTGAGTCCACATTCAACATGTCAACAATCTCGCGAGCCAAGTCGATACTTAATTTTTATTATCTATCTCGATCTTCACAAGGTTCTTGTCACGCGGGACCGTTAAGTCAACGAGCATTGCGCGCCGCTCCAATCAATCCACCACCACTATATCAGGCTTGTTTGCTACAACAGTCCTTTCAGTGATGATGTATCCCCCAGTACAATGTGACATTGCCATCTTCAGATTCTACGAGGCCGTATCCCAGAGCAAGTTGCTGATTGATAATCCTGGCTACTAGGTTGTGCCCATTCAAGTCCTGTTTGTTAGCAAGACGAGAATAATCAGAGATAGTTTGTCGAATCGTTCTCCCGGCAGGTGACACGCCCGACATAAGTCAACCGTACCATCTTTCACAATAAATTCCCGACAATTCTTCGTCATGATAACCTCATCCATAATTGTACAGACAAAACCTTCGGTTTCCCCAAATAGGTCACCGAATTGTAGCTACTAAACTGACACTAAAAAGTCTACATCGGGCCCATGCAGGGCCCGGAAACCGCCCGTGTAGCGCCTTACTCTGCCATACTTCCTCACGATCCTTTGCCTCAAGCACTACAAGTTTGCGCCAGTTCTCTTTAGTTAAGGAGAGCGGAGTGAGGTTCTTGTGAGCACAGTGACCACATCTCGGATTCTCGGTGCTGACGTGAGGAACCACGTCAGCTTTAAGGAAATATTCCCGGAGATACAACCTCCGGGTCTCGCGGTTGAGGAGAGACTTAGCATTAAGAAAGCCTCGTCTTCCACATACCTGCGGGATTATATATATATCCCGCGGATATGCCTCATCAACTCATCACTGATGATCGCGGGTGATGCTAAAGCGCGCTTTGCATGTAGATTGACTTCTGTACCCATCTATTTTGAGGCTACTGTTAGTAAATAAGAATTATTTTTTCATACAACGGTAATTATAAATATACGGTAATTAGTATACGGTAATTAGAAAACGATAGATTTTTTAAAAAATTTCGGAAACCAACAAAATATGCAAATACTAGCTTATTACAACGTACGGAGGCCAAAGTACTGCCTCGATTTACATGATCAACTTAGGTCTAAATTAAAAAATCAAATTTATATAATGTGAAACGGTAATTAGAAAAGTTTGTAACCAAGGTTACGGTAATTATATACAAGAGCGCTTTATTAGCGGTACACTAACGTTAGAGACGTGCAACTGCTGATGTTTCGCCGTACACATGGAGGAGACGAGACGCGTTCGGAAGTGGTGTGCCAAATACTGTTTTTTAGGGGTGTGCACTCGAGAACAGAATATGTCACGGTAATTATAACTTTCCATCGGACATCCGATAATTTAATGATAATTATTTATAGACTGGTTTTAGTGAGTCAATATTTTACTATGCGATACACGTTGTTTAACACCATTTAAAATGTTGAATAGATCAAAGTAAACCTGTAAGTCATAAAAATTACAAGTAAGTTTTAACATTAAGACAGTGTGCGGACACGTTACGGTAATTAGAGAACAGAGGTTTTTGAACTTAGATTAAATTAATTTAGTCTTAAATACTTTAAACAGAAGCCTGTGTTTTTGTTTATGGCTAGATAGGGATGCTATCTAACATATAAAAAATATTGGATGATTGAATATGATAAAAGTACGGATTATTCAAGCCCGGACACGTAAAATTTGCTTTTCGGAGAATGGCCGTTAATTGAAAGCCTTTGCCTGATTATAACTGCGTAATATCGAAGCTTTATGAACGTAGTTTGTTATTAAATTTTTATAAAAGTACGAAGATAAAAAAAGGAATGGAGTGAAAGTTTATTAAAATTTAATGGAAGCAATCATTTGCTTTGTCTTGTGTCGTGTTATATACATATACTAGCTGACCCGACAGACGTTGTCTTGTCAAGTATGAATATTGAATTCGAATTGACATACTACCTACCTACTACCTACCTACTACCTACCTACTACCTACCTACTACCTACCTACTACCTACCTACTACCTACCTACTACCTACCTACTACCTACCTACTACCTACCTACTACCTACCTACTACCTACCTACTACCTACCTACTACCTACCTACTACCTACCTACTACCTACCTACTACCTACCTACTACCTACCTACTACCTACCTACTACCTACCTACTACCTGCCTACTACCTCCCTACTACCTACCTACTACCTCCCTACTACCTACCTACTACCTACCTACTACCTACCTACTACCTACCTACTACCTACCTACTACCTACCTACTACCTACCTACTACCTACCTACTACCTACCTACTACCTACCTACTACCTACCTACTACCTACCTACTACCTACCTACTAACTACCTACCTACTACCTACCTACTACCTACCTACCTACTACCTACCTACTACCTACCTACTACCTACCTACTACCTACCTACTACCTACCTACTACCTACCTACTACCTACCTACTACCTACCTACTACCTACCTACTACCTACACCTACTACCTACCTACTACCTACCTACTACCTACCTACTACCTACCTACTACCTACCTACTACCTACCTACTACCTACCTACTACCTACCTACTACCTACCTACTACCTACCTACTACCTACCTACTACCTACCTACTACCTACCTACTACCTACCTACTACCTACCTACTACCTACCTACTACCTACCTACTACCTACCTACTACCTACCTACTACCTACCTACTACCTACCTACTACCTACCTACTACCTACCTACTACCTACCTACTACCTACCTACTACCTACCTACTACCTACCTACTACCTACCTACTACCTACCTACTACCTACCTACTACCTACCTACTACCTACCTACTACCTACCTACTACCTACCTACTACCTACCTACTACCTACCTACTACCTACCTACTACCTACCTACTACCTACCTACTACCTACCTACTACCTACCTACTACCTACCTACTACCTACCTACTACCTACCTACTACCTACCTACTACCTACCTACTACCTACCTACTACCTACCTACTACCTACCTACTACCTACCTACTACCTACCTACTACCTACCTACTACCTACCTACTACCTACCTACCACCTATCATCCATACGTCATTACATAGCTGTCATTATACGTCAATTTTGTTATTCCAAGTCTGATTCTTTTTTGTTATACCACGTTTTATAGTGACTGACGTTACATGTCAAGTCACACGGGAATGATGTCGAACGGGATAAAAAGTATCCTATGTCCTTCTCCTGGCTCTAAACTACCTCCCTGCCAATTTTCAGCTAAATCGGTTCAGCCGTTCTTGAGTTATAAGTGAAGTAACTAACACGACTTTCTTTTATATATATAGATATAAAATAGTAAACTTGACTTAGCTTGACTAGCTGTTTGTTGCTATATCAACACAGATGCATGAAACTTAGTAGGTAAGTATTCTCTACTAAAGGAATTTTAGACATTCCAACTCTTCAAGTGGTAAAATAAAGTGTTGACATCCGCGCGGGCGAAGCCGCGGGTGGAAGCTAGCTTTTATATATAAACATTTAAGCGTGTCCAATATAAATGGTTTTAATTTAATATTTCATAACATAATTATAATGTTCTGCAGCAAAATTAATAAAAAGGACTTTTCACAAAACATACCGTGTCCACCATAGGAATGCGTTTTATTGGATACAGCAAAATAAGATAAATTAATGTACTGAGAGATTGTTTTATTTTTGATATATTGTGTTGTTTTACACTTTGTGCTTGTTTTTACATCGTGTTAGTTGAGACGAGGGATATATTGAAGGATTAGATTCTCATTCTAATTATGTAAAAAACAATACCTTAATTTTTAACTAAATGGCTCATAAAATAAATAAATCGTTAAAACGTTAGCTCGATACCCGTCGAAAGAAACATTCAGCATACCTATTTAGCAGCTTAGAAGCTATCAGCTCCTCTGTTAGTTAAACGCGCGATCTTAAAAATTTAATAATTTAACGGATTCTTCAATCTCCCGGTTATTGTGTGTTCGAAGGTTGAAGACTTGAAGATACCTGTTACGTTAAACATGTATTTTATAACTAGCTTTCGCCCGCGGCTTCGCCCGCGTGGATGCCGAACTTCTATCCACTATTTTAACCCTGGGTTGAATTTAAAAAAGTCCTTTCTTAGTGGCCATTTACTCTTCACAAAGAATAAACCCTCCAAGTTTTATGTCTCTAGTTAGTTATTGTTAAATACAACAAATGCGTTGATAGCAGTTAGTGAGTTTACAATTATATATGTATAAATATATATCAAATGACTTCTCCCGCCTCAGACGGGGCGCGAAGGAGTGTTAGACTTTTACTGACAGATTGCCCTTTATGTTCCACTTGCTTTAACTGCTCTTTGAGACGCGCATGGAAGAAACGCACCATCGATACGGGCCTGGTCCTTACCGGGCGACAAGCTACCCATCGTTCACCGTACGCAGGCCCTCGCATACGAGGGCCGGTAGCCGTCTTACGACTCTCGACGCCTACGCCTGAGTTTCTGTACGGGGCGTGAGCTTGAAGCTGCCTCACGCGCCCCACCGCCTCCTTCTCCAGCATGACTGTTCGCAGAAGGAGGCGACGGCTTTCCATTTAGTCACCCTCGCCGATCGCCTCCACCGTATGCTCCACTGTTTCCTCCAGGCGACTATTGCCGCAGTGGTGACACCGAGGTGTCGCTTCCGCCTAATCCGACACAAGAACCTCCCAAAATGCCCGTGTCCGGTGAGGACCTGCGTCCGGCGATATGTGAGAGTGCCGTGGCGCTTCTCCAGCCACTCCTCAAAGTGGCGTGCCCAGCACTGAGTTGCGACAGTCGCAGTCTCCATTCCACGCAGCGTAGTTACGCCCCGGCGGCGTTGCCTGCCACGCGCCACTGGTACGTGTGTGCAGGGACTGTTGCTTCCAAATCAAGAAAGAAGGCTCGCCGCCTCGCAGGTGATCGTGTGGTATCCCCGCTCCATCTGATTGACCCTCTGGGACGCCCTCAGTAGCCGGGCCGGAGCCAAGGCCCGTTTCGGCGCCTACACCGGTCGGTACCCCGTAAAGGGCCATGGACCGCAATAACCTCGCGTACCCGCGTTATGTTAGGTATTTGGAAACTGATCGGCTCCCGTGGCTCATGGTGCAATGTTATGTAGCACAATATTATGTGTTATCCTGATGTTTTAAGCTACGAATATCTCGCAAAGCCATCGGCCAGCCTTGTTTACTGCCCGTACGTACCATCATTATATTGCTGCGGAGTAATTAAATAGTAAAACTTTGTGATATCTCTAAAGATATTTGTTGAAATTTAATTATGTAAACAGCAATTTTGTACAAAATTAAAAACATGTATTCGATAACGTATTTATATTGAAAAGGATTAATAGTGTATTCATGAAAACCAGGGAGTTTTCATGAATAAGTACACTATTAATCCTTTAGCAAATCATGCATTATTTTAGAACTGGTTACATTGCCATAAAAATGGTTATAGTAAGTGGATTATAAATATCTGACATTTATGCTGTTGCAGACTTTTTTTTTAGAACGTTTTAAGAAAAACAATTCTTTAGTACATCATTTCTGCGTAACTTCAACCATTTACGCAGCGCACGCAACGGAATCTCTCAAAAGGAATATTTTTTCCCGTTTTTGTCATACTTTTCATTACTGCTCGGCTCCTATGTATCTTAGCGTTTTGATATATAGCCTATAACCTGCCCAGGAGTAAGGAGTACAATCGTACCAAGTTTGGTTGAAATCCCTTCAGTAGTTTTTAACCCATGCGTGCATATACAGACAGACAGACATACAGACAGACAAAAAAATACTGATTGCATTTTTGGCATCAGTGTCGATTACCAATCTAAATTTGGAATATATATTCATTGTACAGAATTGACCCCTCTACAGTTTTATTATAAGTATAGATAAACTCGACTATTAGGTACATGAATATTATTCTCGTTGCTTAAACATTAATATTCGTAAAACACTAAACAAGTACATATACCTACGTCAAAGTGTTCGTACTTAACTAATTAACCTTGCTCTTATTTTTAACTTTATGAAAGTATCATAAGTTGAGAGGAACTTGTGCAATCACTGTGAACTGTTTGAAACGAAACCGCTCACTTTTTTATTGTTTTTGTATCGAACTGCGCTGTGATTGGTCAATGGTTAGAATATAAGAAAGGATTTTTGTAAAATCCAACCCTATAGGGATAAAACAGGGGATGGATGTTTCTAAATCCACGCGGGTGAAGCCGCAGGCTAAAGGTAGTATTTTTTATTAAACAAAGCTTGGTGCATTACACCATTCATTTTTATTTAAAACGATTATTTTTCGGGTTGCCTAAATCATTAATATAAAGGTAGAATTAACTAGTCTGTCAGTTTGGTCTCTATCTTGATATAATGATGGAGGAACCAAGTAGGTATTTAGATGAAATTAATAAATATGTATACGATGTTGATCAGGTAGCATTTATAGCAAAGGTAGGAAATAGTTGATTAAGAGTATTGCTCTTTTTATTATGTACGACCATGGGCCAGTTTGTCTAGTGGTTAGTGACTCTGACTGCTAAGCTGAAGGTCGTGGGTTAGGTTCCCACAGGACTAACTTGTCTATTCATCACGAACGACAACCTCTTAACCTCAAACATGTCTTAATGTAATCATTTGAACGATTGTTACATCGATGTTGACACTACTTACAGCTACACTAAATACGTGTACTGGGTACAAAACATAAATTACAAGAAGAAACAACATACCTGTATGTATGAATGTAGACTCTATTTAACATTCATTAGAAATAGCAAACCATTGTCCGTTATACTTCAGTCTGTCGAAAATATATTTCGACACCGCTTCACTGAATCTACGTATCAAATAAGCAATAAAGCTTTGTATTTACAAGTAAACAACGTTGAGTAACGCTTATTTTGAGAAAATAATAATCAAGGTTGGCTTCTTTCGAATCGTGTTTGAGTAAAGGGTGTTTTAAATAAAGTACTAGTTTATGTTGACAAACAATTTGGTAACACTAGGTATTATTTATTCTGGACTTTAATATTTTAAGCTAGCTTTTGCCCGCGCCTTCGTCTGCGTGGATTAATCGTCTCGTTCCCAAGGGAATACCGGGATGAAAACTATCCTATGTCCTTTCCGAGTCCCAGACTATATCTGTACCAAATTTCATTTAAATCAGTTCAGTGGTTTAGGCGTGAAGAAGAGACAGACAGACAGAGTTACTTTCGCATTTATAATATTAGTACGGATAGTTCTTAAGTCCATGTTATACCTACCTCCAGTACCTACCTCTTTTGAGGATTTCAACACACCAAAGGGAATCCCGCGGTCCTCACTAAGTCTTCTGCCAACCGCTTACCAGGCCTAACCCTCCTTCATTCTTCAGGTGTAACCACTCTTAGGCCGAGAAAAATATACTTACCCGTGTTTTGTTTTAACAATCCTCTGTCACTGTCACACAGCTAATAAACTACAATGGCAAAATAGAGACGGGTTTTATCTCTGAATAAAGTCTATGTGCTCAACATTCGTCTTAAGTATGGCTTCTCAGGTAAATGATTTGCAAGATACCAATGATATTCTAAGTAAAAAGGTATAGATAGGTTACCTAAACGTTATTCCATCTTCAAAAACGGCACGCTTACGCACACATACATTACACGTCAAAGTAGGATGGCATGTTTGAAGTAGTGCGAGTGAAAAAGAGATAAACGTCAAATGTCAACGCGATACTTTGTATCATGTTGGTCAAATGGCAAACTTTTAAAGTGCCACTTTTTGATTGCATATAACCTATCTATACTTTTTTACTTTAATTGCAATAGATACTTGAAGACTAAAAATAGTTCCAGGTTCCTTAAATTTCACATTTTTTGTTCTATAACGAGATTGAAAAACGGTGGAAAGCTGTCAACCACTGTCTTAAAATAAACTTTTATATAAATCTACATTATATTGTAAGAATGTACAATGAAAGTCGCATAAAAATCAATACACAGCTACTTTTAGCACAAGAAAACACATCAAGCTGGTTCTGGCTGGCAAGGTTGTTCGATTTTGAATAAATGATAGGTTTGTGAAAAAGCCCTTATTATAAGCGGACATAGGTATTTTTACACTGACATTTTCCCACATTATATATTTAAAGGTCATTGATACAATTTACATAAGAATTCGTACAACACGAGTGGATCTAATGTGGTATGTACAGGGTACGTGTCAATTGATGTAAAAACTACTTTGTGTATTAGAATAAGAAAAAAACCGTCTGTTTAGAAATGAATATGAGACTTCATTAAATTGTAATATTTTAATATCGGTGCCTCCCTGATAGAAATTACGAGTCAAAAGTCTAAACTCATGATTAATCCTTCGAACAAACGTGATTCGAGACACAATGGAAATACAACAGCAGCCCGACAGCCGGCTGTTGCTTGGTTAAGTTAAATCATCACCTAAGTTCACTCTACGCAAAGCTTCCAAGTGAGTCATCCGGATCAATCTCTTCACTCAATACTCAAATAAAAGAGACCACACAACCCCAGTATTTGTTCAGTGAGGGTCATTTTGTCGTAAACGGGTAAAAAACCTGCGGCCGCGACCCAAGAGCCTGTAAATCAGTCGGCGAGACATCTTTGACGACATCTGTTGAACAGGCAACGCGCCTGAGAGTAGGCGGCGCATGCGTTGGGATTGTAGGGGACTTTCTCGAAACTTTTTTTTATTAAATAGTTTCTTTGTAATGTGTGTGTTTGTGTCTATTATATACGACTTATTTTATTAACCTTTCAACAACCAACCGACAGCCGGCTGTAAGGCTGCTATTGTCTTTCTTTTGTATCTCAAATCACTTGTGCTCGAAGTATTCAATAAGTCTTTGTCAAAATAAGGAATTTTTAGAAGATTTTTTTGGTATGGAGCAAAACTGCACACAGTTGTGTGTAGTTTTGAGGAGTTATTGTATCTTAAACTATGTATTAGCGGAAATATTTCTTGCTTTCTCTGGATTTATTTAAGAAGTAAAAAGTTCATACATCTTTTGGTTTTCAACCAAGTTTCTGTTATATACCAAGTAAAAGTAATACAGTATTTTGATACAACTTATTTTGAAATTAATTGTCAACAACAAAGGTTCACATTGACGTTAACGGATAGGTATTGATATTCTACAAACTTAAGTACCACTAGGTATCCTGCAACTATTTACTTTTTAAGGTATAATTAAAATATTAATCCTAATCTAGACAGTGCCTATTAGTGCATACCGAAATAACTCAACTGCCACAAGTAAGTAGGTCAACAAAATAAATCAATGATAATATTTATTTCTGTTGAATAATTCCGCGGTTATTTTTTTCTGGTATTGGTATCTACCCGGACTATATATGGGACCCAAAATACTCGAGTATTTTAAAAGTTATGCCCAAATCAATATAAATAAATAAAAATATCTGGAGACACCTCACGTGGCGAATAGTTACCAAACAACATACTTATATAATTTATAATTACATATATATACATACTAGATTTTGCCCGCGGCTTCGCTCGCATTAGAAAGAGACAAAAAGTAGCCTATGTTACTCTCCATCCCTTCAACTATCTCCACTCAAAAAATCACGTCAATTCATCGCTCCGTTTTGCCGTGAAAGAAAGACAAACAGACAGACAGACAGACAGACAGACAGACAGACAGACGGACAGACAGACAGACAGACACACTTTCCCATTTATAATATTAGTATGGATTATAATAAAATAACATGTGTTTAACATCAAAATGTGTTTTAGAAAGAAATTTCTGGGCGTTTTCTTTAACTTTCGATAAGACCCGGACCTTCGCCCATCTTTAACCCGGACCTAGACAACAGACCTTCAGAGCCTGTTCACAACACGTATCTTTTGTTTAGCTTACTTTACTTGATTCTCAAGGTCGACTGAAAACCGCGTTCGAAGGGACTACTAACGCCATCTATGAACAGTTGAGGGAAGAGTAGACCTGTTGCGGGGAAAGGACGAAAGGTTATAGTTCAACAATGTATAAAATCGTACGTTTCCCATTATATTTAGGTGTTTTTGTGGTATATAAGTGTGGTAGTGGGGAAATACATTATAATGCATTCATACGTCATCGCTGCAAAGTTTATATAAGTTTTATATTTACGCGTGAAGTCGTTGAGACTAACAAAATACCTACCACGGTTTTACACTTATTCCGATAGGCCTAATTCCACTCATTGTATTGAGAAATTACCATTAAACCTTCGAACAGTCGTGATTCGAGACACAATAGAAAGACAATAGCAGCCCGACAGCCGGCTGCCGCTTGGTCGTCGAAAGGGTCGTCAAGGTTAGCTTCATTAATGACCCCCGCTCGGATTAAAATCAAAGAAATATCCCTCATATTCTTGATTAGCTGAAATGCTGTCAACACTTAAATGATAAACGACTTTTATGAATAATTAAAAAAAGACATTGATGTTTTTACTTTGAACGCTACCTCTACCTGACGTAATGGATAGAGAGCATTTCGTTCGCCCTTGAAAATGAATTCAAGACGACACTGGCTCCATTACCGTGACTGTGTACATTTTAAAGAGTTTAAAGCTTACACAGAAACTTCGCTCGTGTGATTACATAAGTATTTTATTGATAGATAAATTATTTTAATGTATAAAATAAAACCGGTACAGATCAAATGAACTTGGACCTTTAAAAACTAAAACTAATAAATCAATGTAAAATTCATACCTATGTAGCCGTGTTATTTTCCACACGTTTATTTAATTAAATATAAAAAAAAACGATTGAGAATTTTTGCCCCATTAAACGTAGTTGTTTTCATATAATTAAATATTTCCAACAATACCGAAAATGGAACGGAATATTTAATTACAAAAGTGTTTTGATTTAACTTTTGTGGGCAAATTTATTACATATTTTATGAATAGATGATAATTTGTGGTTTTAGTCATAGTTTTTTCTTTATTTTGTACATAAGTGCTAGCTTAACTTAACTAGGACAATGTCACAAAATTCGTAAAGTGTGGTAACACTACATGCGCAGGAGTCAAGGAATGGGGCTTTGTTTTACTGCCTATGATGACGTCATTCATGTCAATGCTACTTTGGTTTAAAATAGATCACTATTGACGGATTAATTTATGACCGATGACCGTATTCCTAACAATAGCTGTAACAGCATTGTTTTAGAAAACAATGGACAAAAAATTAATGATACGTTCCAAATAATGGAACAGAGGAAAAGACAAGAAATTGTAGTATGATTGTATTCACTGTTATAAAATTTAATGAGTAGTTTGACTGAAAAAGGTCTTATGGCCTTTTTCATATATTGTACTGATTATATGGCGCTAACTTAATGTTGAACTATATATACTATTTCTAATAACTAACTATGAATAATACTAATATGAAGGGTATGTACGTTATGTATTATAAATATGTTATGTATAATGACCACTAATCTTTCACTTATATCACCACCATAATGTTTTTTTAGGCTTTTTATGATAAGTATACATATCTACTTTAAGTGATGAGCCTCGCATTTGTGTCAAATTGGGAATATGCATAAATAAATGTATAGGTATATGGATATAATATTTATCTTAAATATACTGAATAATTCTTTAATCCCGAGCTTAGGTCGAGATAAATATACATTTTCTTAGTATTTGGACCATTGGGTGTAAAATATTTCATCATTAACCAATAAATGTAAATAAAAATTTCTATAAAGCCTCTCTTAACGTGAGCCCTAAAATCCGGTTTATTTTTTGAAAAGTTGCTTTGAAATCAATAAATAGTTGGTCAATAGTTTATCTATAATATGTATGTATTTATAAAATATATAAGTATGTATATCAGTTGTCTGGTTACCATAACACTAGCTCTAAGCAGAGCTTAACTTGGGATCAGATGACCGTGTGTGAGTTGTCCCAGTATATATTTATTTATTTAATTGAGTTGCCAACTTAGTGACGTCATACGGTGTCAAAGCTATATAAAACATATAAGAGAATCGCGTTTCGACAGCTTATAAAAAGAACGGCAATGGATGATGATGCTTACTCTTGTGTCGCTCCAAAATTTTCTATGCTCCTAATATTATCTCGAACAGATAGAGTAAAAAATAGTTTTTTTTTTCAAACTTGTTTAGATTTTTTTCTTTTCTTATCTCCTTGAAGACACTTGTTTGCTGCCGAACAAGTTTTTAAATAAACCAGACAAGTCCACTTTTGTTTTCGTTACCTCTTGTACCGTCTTCCCAGATGTCGTTTCTTTAAAGAAATATGTTTTAAACCTTCGAACATACAGTCCGACAGTCGGCTGTCACTTGGTCGTCGAAAGGTTTATCTACTACTAGCTTGTGCCCGCGACTTGGTCCGCGTGAATTAATAGTTCACATTCTTGAGAAATATCCGGGATGAAAACTATCCTATGTCCTTTCTCGGGTCCCGGACTATATCTGTACGGAAATTCATTCAAATCGGTTCAGTGGTTTCGTGAAGAAGAGACAGACAGACAGAGTTACTTTCGCATTTATAATATTAGTACGGATATAATTTAGGTTACCACTACAAGTAAATACACAGTTGATATTACTGGTATAAAAATTACTTGACTGGTCTATTGGTCCAGTGGATAAACCCTGACGGCTAAGCCGGAGGTCGTGGACTCGATTCCCATGCAGGACAGATCTTTGGTTGATGACTGATAACAATGGTTGTTTGTTCTGTGTCCAAGTGTATTTTATTTATTGTTATAAGTAGAATTGTTTTTTTTTAGTTCATTTCTTTTTTTTTGTGTGTATGAATGTTTGTGAAAAGGTACGACGGGACTGTCATGGAAAGCGCTTTTAAATTATTTTTTCTGTAAATAATAATGCATTCAGCATTAGTAGTCGGGTGTGTGATAAAGTGAGTTCTAAAACAACTAAAAATTCTGGAATCATAACACTAAAGTCGAAATTTGCTACAACTGAAAAGTTCCCGGATATCCAAATATAAATCCGATTAAACAAAATGTTTAGCAAACTCAAGACACTGTAAAACATTTAAGTAGCAATATCCAATGTATTAATTAGCTATTATATTTAGCGAAACAGCATAATATTATGCGGTGGGAAACAATAACAATAGACTGTAATCATGTACAAATCCTTGACTTTACTAAGAACTTGTTAACTTAATAACATATGCATGTATAATTGTAGAAAAACGGAAGGATCACCTTGTGAGTATTTTATTTTTTTTGGGAGTGGGAAATCATCAAATGACTGCTCCCGTCCTGGGTGTGGCGGGAGGGCGTGTCAGGCTTTTACTGACTAAAACCCACTCATGTTCCTTCGGTTGCCCTTTATGTTCCGAGGTCACGGTAACTATTATAAACATTCCGCAACCCCGTCAGGCGCTGGCCCTTCGACGCGGGCCTGGTCCCAGCCGGGCGGCGAGCTTCCCATCGCTCGCTCGCCATCTCCAGACCCGCGCCTACGGTGGCCGGTAGTCGCCTTGCGAGTATAGTGAGATACTGCAACGAAACACTTTTCTTGTCCGAAAAGCTAGGGGTCATTAAATCTGCCTTGAGTTTTAATTCGCTAGCGTTGAAAAATAAATAATAAAATAAATTATATATAATAAATTAAATTATAAATAATAAAACATATAAAAGAAAGTCGTGTTAGTTACACATTTTATAACTCAAGAACGGCATAACCGATTTGGCTGAAAATTGGTGGGGAGGTAGCTTAGGAGGACCCTGGGACGGACATAGAATACTTTTTATCTTCTTTTTTTAGTTACCAAAAATCTAATATACCGCGGGTGAAACTTCTAGTTTCCTACTAAATAATACAAAAGACACATTTACAGGTACCCCATTGACATATTATCTAGTCTTATTATAACTTATTATAAATAAATTACGCGTCACCTTGTTTGTCCGCGATGGGCTCCTGAACTACTTAATCGATTTTAATCAAATTTGCACACCAATAACAACAACAGCGGCGCGTGGACGAATCAGCTAGTAATGTATAAAACTAAGTTGACGGATTGGAACATTCTCCCTCTATTTATTCCCGTAACTATTGAAGCCAATTTCTTTTAACCTTTCAACGACCAACCGACACCCGGCTGTCGGACTGCTATTGTCTTTCTATTGTGTCTCAAATCACGTGTGTTCGAAGGATCGTAATACCAAAGATCTTAATTAGCCTATAATAAATACACTACAGGGAAACCTATAAGAACTGTGTTTTTTGTGTGCGAATGCCACTCAAACTTTCTCAAGTTACACAGAACACTAGAATCCTGTATGTATTTTACTATTTTGCCTAACAAACTGTGCTTGAGTAAACAGAATCGCATTTGCGGTAGGTGGTGTCGCCGGGCTGTGTGTCTGTGTGCGTGAGTGATGACGCGAGGGCCCGCCCGCCTAAACGGAGGCGGTGCGTGCAGCGAGCGAAAAAGAAATGACCTACCTGCTTTGTTATTCATCGCCGCCCCCGCAGTTTTATACTCTCCTGGTATGTACTGGCTCTGCTACGAATGTACTTTTCGTATCATATCCATACTAATATTATAGGGAAAGTGTGTCTGTCTGTATGTTTGTCTTTCTTTCACCGCAAAACGGAGCGACCAATTGACGTGATTTTTTAAGTGGAGATAGTTGAAGGGATGGAGAGTAACATAGGCTACTTTTTCTAAGCTAGTTTATTATACAGCCTATATATAACTTGTGGCTTCAAAATCACCACTTCTCAAATAAGAATACAGTCAATAGTCAAGTCAAATCATTTATTTTCATTAGACCAAAAAGGCACTATGAAACGTCATTTATAAAACAAACGTGAATCAAGTTGATTACAGGCACCCCAGGCACCTATTACAGATTGTATTGGAAGCATTGTTATAAATTAATCTATGAACTAAAAGCATTATGAGCTACGGTCGGAAATAAACCTCACAATTAACAAAAAATATTTATGTATGTGAATAAATAAAAATATTTTATCCAATCCGACTGAACCAATATCTGTTTCGTTAAAACAAACAAACAAAAATAATGATTCTTTTCGGCTCCATCAATATTGGTATAAATAAGTTTTGGCAAACGGCATAGCATAGTGAGTTAAGCAAAATGTATCTTGAATGGATGTACGGTCAGCAAAGTAGATAGGTATGCAAGGCCTTCTACAATTGAGGTTTTCTTGAATACCAATAAATGTATTCAAATGAAATTTACCCTAAATAAAGAACTTGTCATTTTCTATTACAGTTAAAATTTTTGTTAGAATATATCCGTGGGTTTGAGAAAACTTAAACTGTATCTGGCGGCCCTGTATACTTATCTACTTTGCATTACATTTCGTTTCATAATGTCCGAAATCATCGTATCGATATTCCTACCGCCCACTTTGTTTTCTGAGCTCCATTTAAACGTAATTGCTTTACTATTTCTTATTTGCAAAAATTTAAAGGGTTATTTGAAATACCTATACATGGATCAAAATATAGCTTTGAATCAACACAAAGACCCATAGAAATAGGTACGTCAAACTATCCTCTATTTAAGGCTTTTCCAATTTTTCTCTTCACAAGAACTTTCCTTGGACTTCAACAAATGTTTGGAAAAAAATTGCCGTTTTGGTCCAGCCGCTCTCGATTTCTGCGATTAATTCACATCTATTCAAGTAGATTTATAAATAAAAAGGTTAAATAAACTTCTCTACCTTATGAAAATCACCGTTACAGCCACATAGTTGAAGAATGGGGGGAGGTGTGAACATGACTCGCTAACAATATTCCATAGCATTACTTTTGCGAAGGTGGGATATTTTGCAAGTTAATTAGATAGCCTTATTATACCATTGTTAATTGTAACTGTTACTAAAAGGTGTTCGACCCGACGATGATTCAATAAGAATGTTCATGTCATCTTTGCACGTACCTAAAACTCATACATAGCTATACAATATCGAGATATGCAAAGATTCTTTGTAAAAGTAATTATGATAATTTGAAATACATTTCACGCTTTAAACAATAGTTCTGACTTATATTATAAAACTAGCTTCTGCCCGCGGCTTCGCTCGCGTTAGAAAGAGACAAAAAGTAGCCTATGTTACTCTCCATCCCTTCAACTATCTCCACTTAAAAAATCACGTCAATTCGTCGCTCCGTTTTGCCGTGAAAGAAAGACAAACAGACAGACAGACAGACAGACACACTTTCCCATTTATAATATTAGTATAGAATGGATATCTAAAGGGCTCTGATAGCTAAATAATAAACTAACGCACAAGCTTATGTAAACCACTTAAAAATAATGTAAAACCAAGCATATACATGTTGTAACTTCATCTCATATTAAATATCAACACAGTTTCAAAACTAGTAATAAAACAAGCATGAACTCTGAATTCAGAGCACACAGCGCCATCTATCGACTCAGAAGTGTCACTAGGTACAGGCAGTATATATACACACACATTGTTATGTACGAGTAACGAGCAAGCAACTCACTTGCAACTACTTAGCAAAGAAAAATATCTCGACAATTCTGCATAAATAATTCTTTTCAAAAGTTTACAATAAAATTAAATACTAACAGGGTGTCAGACCTTCAGATAGAGAAAACTTTAGTCTTCCTGTGTACTTACTCTAAGCTTTTTAACTTAGTATCATGTAAGCGAGCTCCGCACACTTGAGTATTGATTTGTAAGAAAGTTTGAAATGATAGCGCTACTAGTTCTAAACTGCAGGTAAACTTACTGTGTAGTTAGAAAATTCATGGAAATGATTTGTCTAATCGAGCTCGGAATAGATTTTACACATATTCTCCTATAGTGTGTCGGCCTGACCTCTTTACATATTGTATTAGTTTCTAGCAAAGACGTTTATGTGTGACGTTTTATAATCTATTCGTCAAATACAATTGCTGCTAAGTCTGTCTTTTGAGATTTAATTAGGTATAAGACAATTCATTTTCAGGATCATAAGAAAGATAATGGTGCCGACTCCCTTGTTTACAAAACTAAATTAATGTTTGGTGCATCTTTCATTAAGAAAAGGACAGAAAACAAATAAAACATTAGATTTTATTAGATAGTCTTTTTAGGGCCAAGTTTTTTATCGCGCCTAAGTTATCTATATCTAGAGTAACTTAATTTGAAGGGATTAAACTAATTATAATATTTCATCATCAGTATTGTCTATTTTTTCTATTTATTTAATTATCCTGTGCGATACCACCTTAATGACAAAGTCACAGTTCTCCGAATCTATTCTATTTTTAAATTAAATAAAAGCTAGCAGCGGCCTTGACGACTAACCCGCCAATGTCAAATCTGAATTGGCTGGTGAGGTACCATTTGACAGGTGTCAAATTTGTTACGTCATTTAAAACCAACTATATTTATGAACTGTAGTATTATTTGTAAATTAATTCTATTATTAATTAAACAAATCTCAATGTTTCGGAGAGCTGGAAGTGGGCGGTTCCGTGTCGGTTAGCTCGATATAACCTGTCAATTAAGTCTCGGTATATCAATGTAACTGTATATTAACAGTCTGAAATGGACATCAAACCTGACTGAAGGATTGACATGTATATATTCTAAGGATTGACAGCTGGTTTTAATTTGAGATATGCGCCCCAACTAATTGGGCTAATACGTTAAATGAAGATTAAGTACTTATCGAAGCATACAGAATTACAGATATTGATGCCGATTCTCTTGTTCACAAACTAACCCAAATTTAAGTTGAGTGCATCCTTCTCTTTCCATTTCATTAAGATAAGGATAGAACTAAGATGTAATATTAGTTAAGTCCTGTCAAATTAAGACGCTCTGACTAAAAATTCACCAATTTACTTCAGGTGCTGTCTAATTTGACAGGACTAAACGAATATGTATATAACGTAATATCTTCTGTCCTTTCCTTGTTGCAATGAAAAGAGAAAGATGCGCTTAACTTAAATTTAGGTTAGTTTCTGAACTTAAAGAGAATCGGCACCATTGTCGAATGTATTTAGATGGTCAATAAATTTGTTTATTTACAAAATCAATTTAAAAAATTCTATCATATTTAGCACTCAATAACAGACGTCATGATCGTCAAAAATCGTGCACAAAAATAATTACGAAACGTTTGACTAAATAATTAGGAAGAGAGTAGTAATGCTAAATTTAATTTATTACTTAGTGTACCGGTGTTGCCTTGCTAGTGGGTCAGTTTCCTAGAACGCATCAGTTCCTGGACGATGTGACACTAATATACGAGTGGCGTGGCTTACTGGCCCAGCGTGCGCCCGCGCCGCTTGCCTACTGCACGCACATACTTGACCACTGGTGATGGCGCAAGCTACAGGCGAACGCGAGTGGTAACAAATACCTATAATTTTTTATTGGTGATGAGGTTTAAGTATTCATTGTATATGTTTCAAGTTGCCTGAATTATAAATAAAAAGTGTTATTTGGACTATCCAAAATTGGCAAAAACAGTTGCGAAAAGGGAAACAATTGCAATAGTAAAGTAAGCCACGGACCCTTCGCAACTACAAAGATTTGAATAGCAAATGAGAGATAGCTTAGCTTTAAAGCATTGATCGTGGAGTTTCAAAGAGATTTTTTTTAAAGCAAACTCTGACCCGACACGACACTCTTTGGAAAGCCAAGTAGTGTAGCGTTAACTTAAGCGAATAAAAAAAAAGAAGAAAATTAAAAATTAAAATTAAAAGCTGACTAGTATAGAAACCGGGTTTTAGTGTGGCTCGGACGTGGTGAATTTCAAACAGAAGAACCTATTACGGTCGATATTTAAGAGGCCAGTTTCACCAGTTTCTATCAGCTGCCTAAAATAAACTTTCTGGGCAGAAATTTACGATAATTCAGCTGCTTTACAAACCTGGAAAAATATTTTAAACTTATAAACTATTGGTTAAAAATGGTCAACAACCCGCTACGTCTTAAAACTAACACCACAATTTTAAGTAGGGCACTCACGTCTCCACATATAGGTATTTGCGGCTAGAACAATCACACCGTTACTCGGTATGTCGGTCGGCCCTTGCGCAGCGTGAATAAAAATCGACAGTTTAAGTGTAAACATTGCATGTGCTAGTTTACACGAGATAGGATGAACTGCTTTTCGTTGATTTTGTTAATAAAATCAATGTATAAGCTCTTAGTTTGGGATCAGATGACCGTCTGTGAGTTGTCCCCGGATATTTATTCATTTAATTAATTAATTATTTTAATGTTAAGTGCTCAAAGGCCATATCTCCTTAGAACAGTTTTTGTTGGTGGCACAATCATATTGCTAAATCTGGTGTCCGTCGAACGTCCGAATAATAACTAGAACTCTTATAGGTTCACTCGTATAGCTGAATGTCTGTCCGGTGTCCCTTCCAATCTGTAATCTCTAAAATTTTATAAACAATACCAAAAAATAATTATATACTTATACATTACAGAAAACCTGAACAGAACACTTAGTGCGTTGCGTATGACCGGTTTGAAAATGACTATTTTCATTATATTACGTACCCGAAAATATAATTTAGGTACGATGACGACTATTGTGCCTTTATATTTAAACCTCGGATTCATACAAAGCCTTTCCCTTTCATCAACCGCTAAAATCAATACAGATACTAGGAGTGCAGGACGGTCAAATACTGCAACAAAATTGTATACTGAGGCAAGCAAATGTTAGCTAATACTACTCGGCCACTTTGCCGATACGTCGATGATATTCCTTTTTCGCTTCGTCGGTTCCATACCTCTGCTTATCGCAATCTACGCCTATGCGTCAGTCTAGTGCCGTAAGAACGTACCTAAGTGCTCTAGTTTTCCGTTTATAACTAAACTAGCTTCTGCCCGCGGCTTCGCTCGCGTTAGAAAGAGACAAAAAGTAGCATATGTTACTCTCCATCCCTTCAGCTATCTCCACTTAAAAAATCACGTCAATCCGTCGCTCCGTTTTGCCGTGAAAGAAAGACAAACAGACAGACAGACAGACAGACAGATACACTTTCCCATTTATAATATTAGTATGGATGGCGATATAAATCCATTGCTGATGATTATTAGTTATGTAACTCAAGTGTTAATGCGGATGTGGACCATGATCAGAAGACTTTATAATAATTTATTATTTTAAAATTATCTGGTTAGGTTAAACCCACAGTCGGAAAGAATATCAAATATTAAATATAATGATATTCGATCCGATTGTGCAGCCAGGTTACATATTGATGATTTCAAGCCTTTAATGAACGGTGAGAATAATTTAGGTACTCGCCAATTTCTGCTATCACAGGTCTGTAAATTATGTTCGTTCAATCCTGCAACATTATTAATGCACTTCAAACTTTAAAATTAACTTAAACAATGGATAATTCATTTGCAACCTGGAGCTTTTGACATAAAGTTTAAAATGTCAACGATAAGGAGATACATGACCAATTGAATACAAAATTAAAGGCTTATGTACTCGATTTCCTGTTCATTAAATTAGTTAGTATAACTCCGCTCACTTAAAATGTTTTCTTGCAAGATTTAATATTCCTTTAACCTCACGGTTAAATATCATCTGGTTATCTTTACACAACTATGTTGCGTTGGATTCAGATTTCATTGTAACTGAATGCAGCTAAATATCGGTATGTTACTCTGCGCGCCTGTCTATCAGATCTCGACAATCCAATTACTGCGTAAAACGATACCCCTTGGTAAGGTTGAATGGCAGAATTTGCTCGTAACCAGAACTAACCGTAACAACTCAAAGACGCACAACCAATGCTGAATGCTGACCACCAAATTTGTTATTGAATCAATGTGGTAAGATCTGGTAGCATCTTTACCGAAAATATTTTGTTTTTCAACATCCACAATTATTTTATAGATACCAATAACTAAATATTGAATTTAAAAAACAAAATAATATCAGTGATTGGCGTTACTAGCTCTGTCGGACCCCCCTTTTATCAATGCAACAACCACATCAACATCAATAGATTCTATAGAATGTTAGCTCATAAAGGTAACTCACTTTTGCTAGCGTTTTAGCTGTGTAAATGTGACAACTCACATTTACACAGCCAAAACACTAGCAAAAGTGAGTTTCCTAACATTGAAGTTTAAGTTGACTCTGTACCTAATTTCACTAAATTAGTTTCAGTGGAATTCGGACAAATGAATTTCAGATAGTCATACATAGTTAGTTGTAAGTAATAAAAACATTGGAATAGAAAGCGTTGTAAGTACATACTATTGATATTGTACTGCAGGATAATAATATGTGTACGTACTGCTGGACAAAATTTAACTTAGACTATTTACTGGCACTTATGAATTATGAAGGTGTTGGTCGGTTAGTCAAAAAAGCGACGCTAGTTGTTTCAAAACTTTATGAAGAAGAACAAGCACGAAACTCCACAAGGTTAGAACTACATGTCTAG
Organism: Athetis lepigone; assembly: GCA_033675125.1. Classification (NCBI taxonomy): domain Eukaryota; kingdom Metazoa; phylum Arthropoda; class Insecta; order Lepidoptera; family Noctuidae; genus Athetis; species Athetis lepigone. The sequence goes on along the minus strand of CM066219.1, from coordinate 25,065,849 downwards.
TCTGGAGTAAATCAAACCCTGACCACCAATCTCAGAAACGGAAACAAGGCATCCTGACAAACAGTATTGTAAACCGATGAACGCAACCATTAAAAACAAAAAAATCACAAAGTTTAGCAATCGGCAATCAAACAATACGATAACAACAATAATGATACCCTCGACTCGTGCCGACCCCCTTTTGAGCCGTCCATTCGTCACGGCTACTACGTGATTGAGGCGACACGGTTACGGAGTCACAACTTATGAGATGTTAGCGATTGAGTGAATCGGTGGTGTAAGTGATGAGCGACAGAAAGGCTTTTGGGTGCTATTTTGTTTTGGAGCCGCTGGGAACAAAGTTTTGGAGCGCATGGGAATAAGCCAATCAATCGATTGTCGACGCCGTTCGTCAACTGCTACTTTATTCACTGTATCTCAGATCGATAGCAGTGGCAAAAGTTCACACAGTGTACAATCGGTAGACGTATCGTATGTATGATTGCCAGTAATGGAATTATTATAATGACAAATCAGAAAATTTCCTCTGATCAATGACAACGTTGCAATTAGCAAATAGGTTGGTTTAGTCCGAAAAAATAACACACACGTCTCTAAGGTCGTTTTTATTCAACTGTTCACTACCATAATTTTCTCAATTAAAGTTATTACAACGATTTCCTCCCCGGAAATCTAGAATGTCACCTTTATGACCACAGCCTAACAATTCCCAAAAATAGTGCTCATTAATATTTACGGCTTCCCGCTGACATTTAGTTACTTAACCCACTCCAATAGTTTTTACTGCATTCTCCTAAGCTTGAAAATTGGATACAAGTTATGAATAGTATAAAATAAAATAGTGATCGCATTCTGTTAGACTTTACTTTTTGTACCAGTAGCGCGCGCTTCGCGAAACTTATTTTTTTTTTGTGTTTAGGAGTTTTTACTCTATGTAGTTATATGTCCAGTATTAAAAAGATTTCAGGTAAAAATCCGTTTCTTCGATCCGTCTTAAATCCGTTTATTTAGATACATTTTTTAAAAATTGAGAACCGATACGAAATTCTTTCATGGCTACGTGGAAAAAGTTTTAGGTCGTGCTGATACTAACAATATAGAGTTTCATTGGAAACCTGTCAGTTTGTCGACCCACTACGAGTGCCGACAAATTGATAAAATCTAGGAAACCGTATCAATATGTAACAGTTATGTAATGCTCGCAGACTTACGCAATGGTACGTTTGCATGTGCATCCAAATTTGATTACTTTTTATTATGATCTTCGCGTAGCATTACACAATTATTCCGTATCAAGGCTCGGTTATTTAACTGTCAGGCTGACCAAACTGACAAACGATACGAATACATGGCAAAGTTATATCGTACCACTAACACGGTCTGCGCCCCCACCACCACAGATATAGTTTAATGTACAAGGTCTTCTAAATAAAGAACGGAATCGATTCCAATCATTTCATAGATTCTTAACATACAAATATTTGTTGTTTCGGATTTCGTATAATATAAGAATTAGGTTGTATATCTGTGGTCCCCACTGTCTATCGCTTCATGCATCATATACCTAGGCTTCATAAGTCCGGTAGAACTAAGCAGATTAAAAGAAAAATGACCTACATACCTACAAAAATAGGCCTTCGCAACGAGGACACCAAACTACGGATCCAGTCGTATTTATGTAATTGCAAAGTTAATTAGCCATAGTAATAATTGTATACGTCAAAAATGATAAATTGTAATTTAATTAATAAATGAAGTTTTGTTTGTTTACATTGGCTGCGCTTTGCGAGTTAATTATGAATGATAAGAACTTTGAGTTTAATGGTTTACTTTAACAATTATTCGTGTTGCATTTGAGTAACCTTAACCTGTTAACTTTTTGACGACCAAGCGAAAGCCGGCTGTCGCGCTACTGTTGTCTTTCTACTCTCGAATCACGTGTGTGTTCAAAGTTTAAACGAAGATCAAGAAGGTTCAGTACTCGTCATAAGAATCATCAGAATATCGTATATTATGTATTAAAAATGTTCCAGACGATCCTACTTCCACCGAAAGGTAGGTTGTAAAGGATAAATATTAAATTGTATAACTATAAGGGTTTAAGATTTTTCCTTCCGTGTGTCTAAGACGTGGAACCACACGAGACACAATGCTTTTTTGAAGTGACATAAGCTTTCGCTAAGTAATTTGACATCTCCATACATTTGACAATCTATTCTATTTCGCCATCTATTCTACAATGCCATTTGTCTAGGGGGCCTGTAGCCCAATTCAAGTAATCAAAACCGTAGCGATATCGTAGCGACTAAGTCGATTATAACCATTTTCGTATTCACATCTGTCAATCGAGATAGAACGACACCGATTTTAAAGTCGCTCTGAAGACGCATCAACGACACTTCGATCGAGCGATCGACTTAGTCGCTACGATATCGCTACGGTTTTGATTACGTGAATTGGGCTACTGAACTAGATACTCAATTACTGTTTTATAGAACAGTACTGTTATCACCTCTGATATCATTCTTTAGTCTGATGGTCGACAGCATCAGCTCCAAAAAAATATATGAAGCTTCATAACCCTAACCGAAAAATTCGAATATCCGAAATTACGAAACCGTAATAAAGAAATCTGATAATTTTGGATACTGTACCGGTACTGTAGCCATATAATTTTCTTCCCATATTAATATTTGTATCCAGATCCGAAATTTCGTATTGAACGAATCAAACGCAAAGCAGCATGAACTGTAGGCGACAATCAGATTATTAAAAAAATAACCTATAGGTATATGACTTTAACAGTAACACGGTTTAACTGTATTTAGTTACTCTCTGTATAAGGATTGCATTTAGTCAGTAATAAGTTTCAAAGAGTTCTAAAGATGCGTTGCGTTACTAGTAAGAATTATGTTACACAACACTAGTCATTAAGATGTTAATATTGACAAACAAGTGAGAGGTACTCATACTGTGCCTCTATTACCGAATCTTAACAAATTGAAGCGCGGCTCATTTTTTTTTTTGTAAAATTCAGCGCATAAGGTTAGCAGTTTGACCGTGAAAATCCGTTACGCCGTCACTACAACATTTGTGGTATCTAGATCATCCGATGACTGCGGAGAGAAAAACGGAGAAATATTTGTGACGAGAGATTTAACGAGATTTTGTGCTCTCCTGTAAGATATTCTTTCGTTTCTCCGTTCCGCTGCCACGCTCCGTTCCGGCGGACAAGCAGCTTTACATCCGCGTCTTTGGTGACAATCGTTTAGAATTTAAGACATTATTTATATAGCTTTTAAGAAAGACATCACGCTTGTGCATTCCTCATGAATCAGCCTCTCATTTACTATACAAACAAAAGTCTCCTCCAATCCGACTGGTACTTCCAGAAATTATTAAGATCGTTGAAACACAAACCAAAAATCTGTTTAGCTTAAACCTTTCAACATCAAACGACAGCCGGCTGTCGCGCTGCTATTGTCTTTCTATTGTGTCTCGAATCACGGGTGTTCGAAGGTTTAAAGTGTCGAAGTCAGGACAAATGACAATCCATACTAATATTATAAATGCGAAAGTAACTCTGTAATGCCTGGATCACACGTACCGAGCAAACGGGCGAGACAGTAAAATGTTTCTCGGCCTAGACAGTGCTGTAAGCGAGTAGCTGTTCACACATAATTTGAAATTAGCACAGTAGTCGGTCTGTCTGTCTGTCTCTTCTTCACGCCTAAACCACTGAACCGATTTGATATAGTCCGGGACCCGAGAAAGGACATAGGATAGTTTTCATCCCGGAAATCCCCGGGAACGGGAACTATTATTCCACGTTGACGAAGTCGCGGGCATCAAAGGTATTTATTTCAATCAGGCTATTGACAGGCACTTATGAACTGTCAAAGAGTCGGTCAGTTAGCCAGATCGGTGACGCTAGTTGCCTGCTGCAAAGCGTAGATCTCTATGGAGAAGAACAGTTCACCGCCACCAAAGCAAGAGTAATTGAAGGGTGATTGGCATGACTTGAAATAATTAACTTTTCTTTCGTGGATCGTCGTGACCTTTACCAATTGTAAAATGAAGGTGTAGCGTGCAACATAAACCCATACTCTCAAACTTTTTTAAACAGTTATTTGTAATCTGTCTGTCTGCACGATTCCAATACGCTTATCTATACTAATATTATAAATGCGAAAGTACCTCTGTCTGTCTGTCTGTCTCTCTGTCTGTTACGCTTTCCCGCTTAAACTACTGAACCGATTTGAATGAAATTTGGTACAGATATAGTCTGGGACAGAAAGAACATAGGATAGTTTTCATCCCGGAAATCCCGCGGGAACGGGAACTATTCCACGCGGACGAGGTCGCGGGCAGCAGTTAGTGTCCTATAAAAACAACGACATTCACAATTGAACGTACAGTCAACAAAGTAGATATGCATTCAGATCCAGCCGTTAAATATGTTTTTTCTTTAAAACCTACAGGCAGTTTTAATTAGAGTAGAAAATAGTTAGATCGGTAATTAATTCAAAATCTCCTTTAAATATACACCATGTTAAGTAAGACGAGGGACATATTGAAGGAGGCTTATCAGTATTCGACTCTCATTCTAAATTATGTAAAACAACCAGTTCCTTATTTTTACTAAACGCCTTATAAAATTCATAAATTGTTGACACTCGCGCTAGATACTCATCAAAAGAAAAACGGCTCATACCTACTTCACTCTCTTATCATAGGTTAGTGACCAGATGCAACCGCTAGGGTGTTCTTTTTAAGACTTTGAGAGCCTTATTTCGATCATTCAACTACGGTTTTCTTCGTCATATGTGAGCCTATAATCGCGTCCTTAAATATGTGCTTCGATCTACCTAGCAAGGTGTATATCCGTCGGTGTTCAAGAAAACTTGCTACATCTGACGGCATACTTATTTACTTTGCAGACAGTACATGCGTACTAATTTCACAAGCTAAGTACTCGTCTCTAACCATCCAATTTAGTTAAAACTGCTTTTACAATTACATAAAGCCCATTATAATTTATGTTTAAAATTGCCTGATGTCCGTTAGAACACATTTAAGCACGTTTCCTAGAATGGACGTGTATGACCAGCTTTACGCGTATTTCTAAACGAATGTGCGCACACGCATGCAATCTTAACTAGAACTGCAGTTCTGTCTTGAAGTGATAATTGTGATCATCAGTCATGTGAGCGCATTAAGGTGTTACGGAAATATTTCTTGGTTGAGGTATCTCGCTGCATTTATTTAATATTTCTTAGGTTTCCTTCAGCTAAGGAACTCGTGATGCGGTAATAATAAATTAGTAGGTGGCACTACGCTTGTGTATCTACAGTATTATAGTCACTCAAACCACCTAACTCTCCAAGTTGAAATTACTTTTCTTTTAAATAAATAAATATCCTGGGACAACTCACACACGGTCATCTGATCCCAAACTAAGCAGAGCTTGTACTATGGCAACCAGACAACTGATATATAACTTAGAACTTAATGGTTATAACTGCTTGAATGCACAGATAGTATTATTTATTTATGTCGCCTCATGTTTTATTGGTGCCGATTCTCTTGTACACAAACTTCACTAAATTTAAGTTAAGTGCATCTCTCCTCTTTCCATTTCATTAAGAAAAGGACAGAAGATAAAATATTAGTTAAGTCCTGTCAAATTTAGACACTCCATAGATAATTTAGACGCGATTTAAAAACATGGCGTCTAAATATACGTCAATTTTCGTCAGGCGCTGTCTAATTTGACAGGATTAAACTAAAATGTATCTTCTGACCTTTTCTTTAAGAAATGGAAAGAGAGAGATGCACTTAACTTAAATTTAGAGAAGTTTGTGTACAAGAGAATTAGCGCCATTGTCTACCATTAAGTAACAAACAGCTCAGCATCATCAAACTAAACGTTAAAGTATTTGAATTTGGCGGACTGTCATTTTGTCAAGTTCTTTGAACATATAAATCTTTTGTGAGGTCTAAGTGTTCTTCCGTACGTCACTTTTCTTCTTTTCTCAAGAATCTATCTAAAGGAAAACAGACTGACGATTCCTTTAACATTTTATTAGCTATAGTCAATAATATGTCAAAAGATAAAAGCAGAAAGAAAACAAGGTTTTACTGAAAACAAATATAGCGATATCCATTGTCCATCTCATGGCATAATGTAAACGTCAATAACACACACTTCTACCCCTGACCTTCCCACCGTTCATTTCACATTATTGTTCCAGACACAGGTTACCTTTCATCGTCTAGACATTGCATACAAGTACGGGCAGCAAAAAAAACTCATTTAATAATTATTTCAGTGTTTTAAATTGTAACTATAAAACCAGCCTATTACTGTCTCACTGCAGGGGCATACGGAGAAGACAGTATCACCACGTTTTCTTAATCCGATAGGCGATTCTCGAATAACAGAAACAAATAAAATTGAATACAATCAACAATCAATCAACAAAAAAAATCAAAGAAAATGCGGTTAAAAGTAAGCTAGTATAAACTCTTAGTTATTATCTGAAATGGTGTTATGAACGCATCTTTCGTGTCCATTTATGCAATAACCTAAAAGTTCATTCGAGACCCCAAGACAGCTGAATCATTTTCTCTGAGTTTTTAACGCCACATTACCATTACCTGGCGTGGTGTTTTTCGGGTGGACTTCACTATTGATTCTGCCCATTCAAAGTTGCAATAAAAAAGAGTGGCGGGACAGTCTATAATTTTTTTTAAAGTAGCAGCGATTATCCGTTTTTGGTTCTGACTGTACCTCACAACTCTTTTTGTTCACTGTGACGACACAACGGAGATTAAAAACAAGTTAAACAATGGATCCATTAGAAATTTTTCCTATGTATAAGATGCGTGAGTATTATATATTATTCTACGTATCATGGCCCCAATGCAGTATGGTCATGACACGGCATCACTATACAGCCTGCGGACTCGAACGTCAGATCTCTGAATTGAACATAATGACACCTTATCAATCTATTTTGAATGCAATTAACAGTTTGGCAGTCCAATGCACATATCATGTTACGACTACACATATGTATCCTGTAAATCAGTTAGTTGCGAATTAATTTCGTCTCATTCAAAGCTATTCATTGTTTACTACTTCTAGGGTACTAAGTTCAAATGAAAAGCTCGGACCTTGAAATTGTGGGGACTGTATATTACTGTCCTCCAAAAGCACAAATTCGATTTCAAAAGTATGGGTAAGCTTTTTGTATTACTAGTAGTTAATTTGTGGTGCAGTGCTGAGAAGCAGAATCAGGGTGTTGGAGGATTTCCCAAGAATGATCACGGATATTCCACTAAAAGGTGCTCTATGCAAAACACTGGAGTGGCGATATCTATCACCGTGACATCATCTTACATCGCGGTATAAGAGTTTTCGACGAAATTAGCACAACCGTCGGGCAGAAGCCCACCAGACACAACAACCGTCTGGTCGGAGGATCTTCCCTTGAAGGACTATGAGGGACTTAATACTCTGTTCCTCATTCCTCCAAACTGGTATTCTGCTGCATGCGGTTAAACTTAAAGTCTAGCTTAACATAGTACCTCCTAGAATTACGAAAAAATACGAAATAAGTATGAATTACGAAATAAGTAGATGCCATAATGCAATAGTTTATGAAACCATGGGGCCACATGTAGTCCACTTGCATTATGGTTAATGAGTAGTTAAGCCAATAATGATTATGAAAGAATAAATCACTTATTGAATAAATCATGACTGGGCTACTTTTGTAAAGAGAGTTCTGCCGGTATCTTAAAGATTGTTTCATTTGAATTGAATTACTGGTTTTACACAAAGATGCGGCCGAAAAAGATTTCAATAAAATCTTCTTAAATTTTAGTGAACTATACAAAAATATCCCTATTTTTATAATATGGTTTTCTGGAGGCTACGATTAGGCAAGCGCACCTACTAGGGCAGCAGACACAAACTGGAGGCGACTAGACTAAAAACGGGTTAAGTGGCCTTAGGTGGGGCCAATGTCTAACAGTGGAACGACGCACACCCATAATGACGACGATGGTGATGACATGGTTTTCAATAATTTGATCTTCATCCATTAAAACTTTTGATCGCTTTCATTTGTTGTTTCTCAATATTCAAGACTTTACCCAAATCCCTCTCTGAAAGCTAAGGTCATTAATAGGTTAGTGTAGACTAGCCTGGAGCTCTCAGGTCAATACACCTAATTGTTAAGTAAGCGTAAACTGCTGTGATTGGTTATTAATAATTGAGTTAGCCAATCACAGCAGTTTACACGTGCCTACCATTAGTAACACACATCCATTTTTAATTGTTATAACTGGGTATTAGAGAAGACTACGGGAAGATTTTCTTACAGTAAGGCAAAATCTACGATAAGGGTAATCACACAGGCACCATTAGCATTTTTTTATTTTGTTAATGTTAATTCTGTAAGTATATGTACATAATAATGTAGGCGAATACCCTATCCGGTACAACAACCTGCACAGTATAAGGTTGGCGATTCACTCACGCGCATCGGTCAAGGGCCGAAAGAATCCGCTAAACTAAGCAACTTTACCTATGAAATGCTGATTGGCTTCGTGAAAAAAGACTTTCCGATTGGTAGTCCCTGATACCGGGTAACCATAGTTGGCTTGAAACAAAAATAGATAAAACAAGAACAAAAATCGAAACCCAGAACAGACCTTCTTTGTTCAGGTAAAACTATGTAGGAATGTTTTCATAGAAATATCAATGACCGCAGCTACCCGATCTATCCTAGGATTTATTTTTTTATTAACCCGATGTTACTTTCACAAGGACAGTTGTTATACTGCCAAAACGCAGATCCACGCCAAACACAATATTCCTTTAACCAAGTCTTTAATTTCTGCCATCCAACCGGCTAATGACCAAATCTCCTACTAGTTGTGATTAGTGAAACCTATTACCAATAAAGGGCAATCGTGCAAACGCAATTATACTTGATCAAATTAGTTCAGTGCATCACGGTGTGAAGTAGCCGCAAGCACCGACCCTGACCTCTAAACGTAAGGAAGAACTCATACTGAACCTTACGAGTGCAAGACTAGGGTTGAGAGTGCTATATCCTGGGCTTTATTTATTGGAAAAAATGTTGCTAAGATAGACGATATAGTTGACGTATTGGCGGTTATCTGCCACACTGCGGTTTGCGGTGTTGATTTGCGCACAAGAAAGCAAAAGTATTTGTTGCAAGCCGTTCGTAATCGGCGGACTCTTTGTAACATCCTGAAAGCAATTTTCACTGCGCTTCTGTATTTTCTCGGCCGAATATTGGTAATTACAGACAAATATGCATGGCATTCTAACAGGCCAAATAATAGTGCACTATTTCTTCCCTTAATTTGTATGACTTTTATTTAAGATCTGTCTCTCTCGATGATTGTGACTACAAAGTAAGACGCTTTGCCCATCTTAAAGAATTAAATGTCTGTAAAATCATAACTACTGGTATTTCTTTCAGTCTCTATTGGGTTAATTTTAAGTTGTTTTGCTTTTTCGTGTTGTCTGTTCTTCTTCCTACTGATTTATTGTTTTATTTTTTTACTTTATATCAATATTTTATTAGGTTTGCTTTTACTTATTTCCTAAAGCGATTGTCTCCAAATATTTTGAGAGCCATCAATTATTAACGGCTTTTGCGGCCACAGACCATGGACACGTTTCGTCGACCGAGTGGCATTGAACACAAATTGGAAATGTAACGGACATCCGACCCAATTTTTGTAAACCGCGCTTGGGATCTTAAAATACCCTAGACTGATTAAGTTTCTATTTTACCTAAATAAAAACAACTAGCTGACCCATGCCCACTTCGTAGGGCAGTAAACAATCGCCTGGCTAGACAAAAACTAAGATAGTTAGGCTAATATGCATGACATGTTTATAATTTATAGCCTATAGCACTCACGAATAATGTATCTTTTACCCAGTGTAGCAATTTTTTAAATTGTGTCGTTACTTCCGGAGATTACCTCCTACATACAAACAAATTTTACCTCTTCATACCTAATATTAGTATAGATAGATAGTGTTGTCGTCTTTTGATACCTAGTCTATAGATTTCATTCTACACCCTTCCACCACATAGACACAATGAATTACCATGAAACTTGCATTTTCCCGTGTCTGAATGCTGGGGGACACGTAAATATTAATATGAAAATAAACGGCTATAAAACCGAAATAAAGCGAAAAGACAGAAAGACAAAGGATAGAGGTAACGGGACCGTTTTCGGACAAATTAATTTTAACAAATTCTATTCCGTGATGCAAGGCAATATGGGCTTCTCACAGTTGTAATCGCCCCTTTGTGCCTATTGGCCTAGCTCTGTTCTGTCTCCTGCTTGTTATGGAGGGAAATGGAAAACATATTTTTTCTTACTCCTCGCTGTACTTTTCTGATTAATTTCGTTGCGGGATTCAAGACAGTCGAATCTCTTCTCCGGGACTCGCCGTGCTTCATTGCTCGGCGCTTTCCTAGCGGACTCCACTGTTGATTCTGGCTTTCAAGAGTTGCAGTGGTTGGGAATAATGTGGTGGGATTGTCGTAATAAAAAAAAATAACGAGACCGTTGCATGCGCTTATAAAATTCAATATTTTGCTATGATAAATTATAAGATTATAAAGTAGATGTAAAGACCAACTGTCATTGAGAAAGATAAGAAGTTTCCAACCAGAATTCTCTTTATACATGTGCCCCCGTTCCTCGTTCCATCCCTACTTCCGATAGGCACCTTTTACTAAGGCTACGAAACGACCACGAGAGTAGTGGAGACTCACTAAATAACAGAAGTATTTGCTGTTGTGCTTGATATTCTCCAACAATGCCGCTAATGCCGACCGGCTAAACTAGAAACGTCGAGATTTAAATTAAATTAGTACACAATACCCAATATCCTTTATCACACTTGCAATGGAACCAATATAACAACCCCTAACTTGTGTAGGTATTTACATGCTATTCATGCAGTTCTCAGTATTAATCTCGCTTAGAGAAAGGCCTTTGATGGGCGTCATTGGACACAGAACAAAATTATTCTGTTACCGTTTGGTATTTGTAGATTGGGTTGTCACAAAAGGAATACTACTGTATTCCTGTATTCCAATCTACAAATCGACTTCAACGAGTATTTGCTTTCTACACAGAAACATAGAGTACAACAATAAGAATAATTGTAATAGTAAAAATTCAAATCAGTATTTTTTCCTCTTTAACCTTTTTCAATGTACCAATGTCGCAATGATGAGATAAAAGGATGTTCAATTATGACTTTAAGTAATACATACTCGGTCTCTTATAAAAAATATGATTATCGATATATGAATATTGATGTGGAATAATAGTGGTTCCCAGGGATTTCTGGAATGAAAACTATCCCATGTCCTTTCTCGGGTCCCAGACTATATCTGTACCAAATTTCATTCATACCGGTTCAGTGGTTTAAGTGTGAAGAAGATACAGACAGACAGACAGAGTTACTTTCGCATTTATAATATTAGTATGGATTTGATAAATGATATCTTTCTTATTTACCAATACGCTGAACCCAAGCAAATTGAATGTTGAACTTCCTTGCATCTAGTCGTTCCAATAAGTTGAAAACTACTTCAATCAGAATCAATTACATAGTTTTAGCTTCTGACATTTAAAGGTTATCAGTTTTGTTTAATTTTAGTACCTGACGAATAACCAATTTTAAGACACAGTTACATTCTTCTAAGGTAGTTAATCTTTCGCGCATGTACCAATGAGTTGATTGGTTTTATTTTATTTTTATTTTACTTTATTGGGGAAAAACAAACAATTGTACAATGTTTCTTACAACTAAATAACAATAAATTGGTTCAATGTACAATCCACGACGTTTCCACATATTACTATTTATTAAATGCTAACTTATAATATTTATGGTAGCAGCGTGCGTGATAATTGAAAGAAAGAAAGGAATATGCTCTTATTGGTATTACAACAAAATAAACCACAGCTCGGAAAAAAGATAATGTCAGATGACAACTCAAGGTTTACCTTTAAACTATACCAACGTGTATCTGACGCTTATTTTCAGCAGCAACCCCCGAATGCCTTACGCTAGAATATATAGTAAGTAAATAAGTAAATAAAGTTAACGCTGTAACATTGTGTGTAATACAAACTAACATATATCTACTACTACTACTAGGTACTTAGTCTCCGATACATAAACTCATGATTGCATTCACAAAACCAACCACTTCACCGAAGGTTTTTTTAAACAGTTTGTAGTCAAGAAATAGATGAAAAAAATGAAAAAAAAAATAAACTGTTAGTTATCAGAAGTATATTAAGGGTCTAAGTATGGGTCACTAATAATTATTAACTAGGGAAATGTAAAACGGTGCAGTGCATTTAACTTTTAGTAGTCGCAGTTTGTTGGCTTGTTCAATGGCTGTAATATTTTTTCGGAAAACACAACAGGTACTAACAATAAGAACATGACCACCACCGCTCTGACAATTCTGCCGTGAGGCTGTGACGTATAGCGTAATATTTATTAATTACCAGCCTTAAGGTATCTTAAGTACTTTCAAGGGTATTGAAAAAAATCTACTAACCTACGAAATCTTTCTTCTCTTTTTGCTTTGTTTTCAATAAACGATGAGGAAAAAGTGGTTGGTCAAACTTGATGCGTACCACGAGGGCTGGTTAAAAAGACGAGGGAATAGGGGTCTGGAACAACTTGGGGTAGGCCTTTCCCAGCAGTTGGACAGTATAAAAGTTTTGCCCAGAATAGAACCATATAACACAGATATTTATTTGTCTAGAAACTGGCTGTTTGTGCATAATTCTATATTGTAGTTGATACAAATAATTGTTCCGTGCGGAAATCAAACTTGCGACACGCATGCCATTTACAGCCGGGCACACAATATTTTTTATAAAAACGTAGTACATAATATTTTATAATATTTTTAGTTCGCCGCGTGCATCGATGAATGGACTCGAAGGGAAACGTAATATTGCACAAGACATTTTAACTGTATTGAAGTCCATCGAAATTGAATTCCTAGGAATGAAATTCAATATCAAAGAAACCACCCATACATATACCCATACTATGTAATTGGAGGTAGTACCTCGGAAATATCAGTTTATAAATTCAATATCAAGATGAAAGTCTTTGACAGTGTGAGATGAAAGACTTTGACCAGAAATAACTTATGAAGCAGGTTCACGGTCAGCGATGTCAATCGTGCTAGCAATGCTTTCCCGCTAAATAGAATCAGGAATGAGGATATCTGAAGCAGAACAAGAAAGTGACCAAAATAGGCAATGGACGGGGCAGCTAGCTCGTAAAACTGACAGCTTTGGTAGCGGAAGGTCCTCGAGTGCAAGTTCAGCAACCGCGAGCGTGGACAGAGCCTCCCGAAGGTGAACCGACGATCTTAAAATGATAGACGGGTCCCGCTGTTGCAGGTGGTTCAGGATCGGTATAGATAGGTAGAGTGAATGTAGTAGTCTCCCAACGAAATCATTCACAATTTGCTACCAGCTTTTGAACTTTTAGTCAGGACTCTGGTAACTTGTATACAAATTGTTCATAGTTGATCGAATACGAAATTTAATATCTGAATTACTTGTAAACTATAGCTGCATTAAAATCAGAAACAATTGACAAACATGATTAAAGTTATTTGAATTCATTCCTCCATAAACCACGAGAGTCCACGCATGAACGTTGCCAACATTTTATTAAATAACTTGGTCCAAAATTTCATCCAGAGGCGCTTAACACTTGTAAATGAAATAAAATCTAATAGTTCAACAAGCAATGTACATTGTTTCGAAACTTTTAACGCCACGATCGTTTTAATGAGTATATCCATGTAAAATAAGCTGGACTGAGTATTTATTAAATAACGAGATTAATATTTTTAAAGTAAAATGAAGTATCGCACAAATACGTCCAGCAATTGTTTCTTTTCAGCAATTAGTCATCCGAGAATAAAGCCTTTTATTAGAACACATTTTGCTATAAAATACTCATATTATACGAAATGTATGGTAAAAATGTTTACAGACACGACATGTTCCATATTTAATGAGCTCTCATTGAACGGGAAACGTCTGCAATGGGAGGTCACGTTAAAATAGCGTCTTAAAGATATTTTGGTCTGGTGCACAATGTATCTACTAGAAGCCAGTCAGTTATCACGTCACTGAATGGTGTTGATTCAGATTTGACCATTACCTCACATAAGGGCGTAAAGAGAATAAAACCTAGAGATAAAAGGAAAGACTATCATATCTCATCATCACATCACCCTTGTCAGTCAAATATTTCAACATCTACTAATTTGTTACATCTGAATCAGTTTTTGTCAAGCTTCCAGTGCCTGTCAGAATTGCATTCAGTTCACTATTACCCAACAATCGCATCCGTGAAGATGTTACGATAAGATCGCTTTACATTACGCCACCACAGAGCCATCAATTCCAATTTGTTGGAACATTACCAGCAAAGTATACCGCATGTTACGATACGTTTCAACTAGTCTGAATTGTAAGAATCTATGGAGTACCTACGTGATTGTAGTTTCCGCGTTTCTTTTTGCATGGCATTACTGCATAAACGAGCGTTTTGTAAGTTATTCTGCAGTTCCGTAACTTATGCTTAATTAAATATAGACTTTTAGGAGTAGTCATAAGATTTAAAATTGCATGGTTTATTGTTGAATAAATAATAATTTTATATGTAATGCCTATAACATTTGTCTGGCCTCGTGTTAGTAACGGAATAGCGATAGTAAGGCCTTCCTATGGTTTGTAATTTATGACCCTTGTTTTGTTTGTGACCTTAGAAGTATCAAGATGATGCATTAGGATTATATTGCGTTGCTTAGTTAGCAGTATATGTATTGTGTCGGTTTAGATTCAGAATTGAACATTATGGGTAATGCATACGTATTCATGTAGGATGGTATACTCAAAATATTATTTTTGCTTTCCTCTAAAGTCTAGTCCTGAATGCTGTTCTGCACAGTTCGTTATTCTGTTAGTGTAGTTCGGAAACGCATCAGCTAGTTTAAAAAAAAATATGCGTAGAAGTGATTTTAATATGAGGATTCTAATAGTTATATTAGAATCCGAAAGCCCATAAGTTCGCCGAAGCAGGCTTATAGAATTGTAAAAAGTTAAAGTCTGTCTAGATTAATGCAATCAGGAAACGTGTAATTATACCGTTTGGTCAAGCGTGAACTTATTAACAACACTCATTCCCCTTGTACAAGTTGCATTTTAAAAATAGCAACTAATTATTAGTTTTCCATTTAAAGTACAGATACATCTCGATATTACTGTTTGCTTTTGCTTCAATGTTATGTAATGTATTATTATAAATGGAAGAAATGGAGGAAAGACTTTTAAAAGACTTTTGTATGACTTTACTGCTGGGAAAACTGCGGGCTCTATTGATGAACTTGTTAAAATTGAAAACTGATTCGTTGTTTTGTTTTTCTTTTCTGCTTATGCATCTTTAAATATACGACTTTTACCAATTCATATTTGTTGGTATTATAATAA
This sequence comes from Athetis lepigone, assembly GCA_033675125.1. Classification (NCBI taxonomy): domain Eukaryota; kingdom Metazoa; phylum Arthropoda; class Insecta; order Lepidoptera; family Noctuidae; genus Athetis; species Athetis lepigone. The sequence goes on along the minus strand of CM066219.1, from coordinate 25,050,225 downwards.
TTATTTATAATAGCATCAAATATTATATTTATATAATTATTTTTTATCGCGAAATGAATCGCGGATAGTATAATGCGGTTTTTATCTCGATAACCTGCTAAAAAAACTTAAGAATAATAGTTAAACTAAATCCTCTGTTCTTTCCAGGTGACCGTCGCTGTGGGCACCCGGCCGTGCCTCCAAACGCCAGGGTATCCCTGCCGGCAGGGGAAATAGTACCCGGCACGGTAGCCACATATGAGTGTGATGACGGGTACGAACTGTTCGGGGCTCATCAGAGGGAGTGCACGCTGAGGGGAGACTGGACTGCTGATGCTCCTTTTTGCGGTGAGTCTAAATTCCTTTCCGTACTTTTGAGTGTTCGCTACTAACGGTAGGAAGGTTGTGAGGAGTTACAACCTCCATGCTTCTGGATAAACAAAACAGCATACCTTGACAAACAAGACAACTCGCCACTACGTTTCAAATTTATTCAGTCAAGTCGGCGATCCCTCGAATCCTTCCTACCATAACCATTAAGTTCATATAATCCCATGTTCTAGGTACAAACGTGGCGTTCAGGAAGCCAGCCAACCAGTCGACCACGGTGCGTGGTGGAGCTGCCGCCAACGGCAACGATGGTGAGAAGACCACGGAGCACGACGGCAAGCGATGCACCGAGACACAACGGGAGGCATCACCCTGGTGGCAAGTGGACTTGCTGAGGCACTACGCCGTCAAAGTCGTAAGGGTTACTACCCGAGGATGCTGTGGTAAGTTAACTGTTTGATATCTTGAATGAGTAAGAGCGTAAGCGAGCCCCTCGCCACTATACCCGCTTGGAAGTCGGGAATACAAGAGTCCCTGTCTGTAACAAATATATTGTTATCGGCCTCGTACTTCCCAAGTTTGACTCTTACAAAAAAGAAACAGACGTTTTTACAAATCATCGTTAAGGTGCGAACGTTTAAAAAGGTGAAGGTATAATAGGGTATTACACTCTTTTTTTTTAAGTATTTCAAATAACTCCTACAGTCCTAAGAAACCACTAAAAAAAATCCTAAATTTTTATTTAAGCGCTAAGTATCCTAAAAACGCTTTTAAAAATTGTATTTTCAAATTTCGCGCGGAAATTTCCAAAAACGGAAAACGCCGTGGGCGTGGTTTTGCTTTGGCGATATGACGTCCTTACGTCATGTAAATAAACAAACGCGCTGTGACACTTTACATAATTTTTATTGTTTTTATCTCAAAAATTAGTTACTGTTCGACTTACCGTTGGTGTGCGTTTCGGAATGCAAGAACACAAGTGTGAAAACATCGGAATAATTGTGAATTCTAGTGTTAACTGATTCAAATTTAAGAAAAACTTAGTTAAAAGTTGTGGGAAGAGTATTCCAACTATTTCACCATAAAAACCCGTTTGTACCGTTTGTACTGTTGTTGTAAATATCACTTTGATGTAAGTACACATGTGCATTAGCCATCTAAAATATCTTTCACAATAACTTCCATGAAAAAGTATATTTTTATAATAAAGATCGTATTAGGAGGTTATAAATAAAACAAATAGTGACGTCTAGTTGACACTGTTGACAGTCGACAGCTGTCACTGTCTGTGGTCTGTATTTCGGTGTGTTCAAGAACAGGTAAAAAAAACTGAAAACTTTGAATTGAATTTAAAAAAATATTTTCTAGTTTTATGAACTAAAACTAACACTGTTCGGCTGCTTTTTGCTTAAGCTACCTCAATAATATATTTTTATATTTTTTCTCTTATACAGTGTAATACCCTATTAAGCCTTCATAACTCACATTAGTTCTTCCTATTAGTTTAACTTTTAGTTAACATCTTTCTACCCTTCGACGATCAAGCGACAGCCGGCTGTCGCGCTGCTATTGTCTTCCTATTGTGACTTGAATCAGTCCAGCACATGCACGATCTTTTTTTTTATCTACTGACAAATCTTTAACTACAAAATCATGTGCCGATTTAACGAGTAATCTTCGAGTTACCGACCGTAAATTCGAAAAGAGAAATTGCCACCAAATAGCCTTTTAATCTGCGTGTTATCACTTACAATCTTAGATGACGAATGAAACTACGTTGCTATCTCATTGGGAGTTGGGTGCCGTAGTAATGACATTTCACTTTAATAAATAATTGGCAACGGTCATTGCCCCGTCTGAGCATAAAGTAAAGCATTTTAACAAACGAAAATTAAACTTATGTAAAACTTAAGGCCCGTATAAACTTTTATATAAGTTCACCATGCATCTTGACGCTTTATATTGGCATTTCAAAACCGTTTTGATGCTATATACTGTATAACGGTTGGATAATGGTATATCAAAATGCTTTTGTAAAGCCTTTAGTTTCAGTGCAGCAAACCACAATGCTGTTGTACAGATTTCAGCTGTTTTTAGTGCATTTGGATTTACAGTAGCATTTTTAAGTAGTAAATAAATGGTCAATGTTGTTTAGTAGCATAAATATGAACCGTTATAATGCCACGAAAATCCTCTATACAACTTTTAGCTGTTTTTAATGCCTTAGGGTCTACAATAGCATTTTAAAGTAGTAAGGTTATCTAAATGCTGGTTAAGGGCATAAACTTGTATCATTATAATGCACCGAAATTCGTTAAACGGCTTTGAGCTGTATTTAGTGCCCTTAGTTGTGTAATAGCACATCTAAGTGCTAAGTAAAAGCCTACTGCTGCTGAACAGCATGAACGTAAACCTATGTAATACTTGTATTTTTAAAGATCAACTGAGTGCTGTTGTACTGCTAACAGCTCTTTAAACAAATACAAGTGAGTTATTGAAATGTGTAAAGCTGTATATACATTCAATTTACTGCATTCGTAAAACCATTTGTCGACATCTGTGTGTATTGCGTAACCGTGTGTTTAGCATATGTTTATAATGAAGCTGGTCAAGTGCGAGTCGGACTCGCGTAACAAGGGTTCCGTAAAATGGACACCTACATTCATCAACAGTATTTGAAAAAAAAAGGGTTTTTCCTTTACTTGTGCTACATGACATTGCCGATCAACTGATGAGGCCTAAGTTATTGAGATTTGTCAGAAATCTACAGGGTGAATAATTATATCTGTATTCTGTTGTGTTTGTCTGTTTTTATACCTAACTTTGGATATTGAAAAATATATTATCTCCAATATCCATCCATACGGATTTAAGTTGTACAAAAATTCTGAAATGGGTTTTATTGTTTTGCTCAAAGATCCCCAAAATTCCGTTCAAGTAATGGCACCAATTCAGTCTACATCAAGTCTACTGGTATATCGGTGAACTCATATAGAACTACTTTATAGTCAATGGCACTACAGTGGTTCATCAAAAGTCTTTTCTCTGGCGTCTGGCCTTAATAATTGTACATGTGTGAGTATTTATACTGCTGGCGGCATTAAGTAGCCTTTTTAAACGCTCACCGGGCTGCAATGGGCTGCCACCATTTTGTAAATATTTTATAACCTAATAATATTATCCTTCTAACCTATTTATAAAAGTAATAGACCTATATAGTAATAATTAACTTAATCCAACACTTCCCAACCAATACTGTTATGTTAATTATGCAAAATTCGTTCTATACAATTGAATTTCTCGAATACACAATTGTTTTGGTTATTTCACACAATATCATTTTATATCAAAATCACAAAATATCAAAGGCGCGTGAAAATTTTCAACGAAACTTATATAGATATTTACAGTAAACTACATTGCGCAGTAATATTTGATGGTATGAAATAAAAAAAGAGTCAAAACCTAACCCAGTATAATAAATTTTGTTTGAAAATGGTGTCAAGCACTGAGTTTTGACGTCTTCGTTCATATAATATTGCGAGTCAAAGTAGATAAATTGCAACGACGCGACGTTCAGAGTATTATAACAATTAGTACCGTGGCATTAGATACGTTTTTACAGTGATGTAGGGTTCTAACTGTGAACCCTTATATAGCGCCAATCAGTCTTTTACTACATTCTAATGCTGGTATAATGCTTTTGTAATGTAATTAGCATTTTCATTATCAATGTATGTGCTGGTGTAATGCTTCTGTAATGCGATTGGCAACTTCGTTGACCGTAATAATGCTTCTTTAATGCAACTGGTACTTACTTTGACCACGATAATGCTTCTTTAATGCGACTGGTACTTTCTTTGACCACAATAATGCTAATATAATGCGCCTATAATGCGATTCAATAACTATTGTGAACCTATTAAGGATCTAAAGCCGTATAATTTGTGCCCAAATAAGCATTACAGTAGCCATATAAACGTTTGTAATGCTACTATAGAACTGAATCAAAATGCGAAAACGATTCAGAAATGCTGTAAGCCGGCCGTTATAATGCTTTGATGTGTTACTTGAGGGAGCCAAATGTTTTGTAAAACTTACCCAACGCTGCAGTTATTGGTAATTAAATAGATAATTTGCGTGAATGTTGCCGTTATGACACACAAATAATCCGATGAAAACTTTGTACAAGAAACGTGTTTTATGAATTTATGTTCAATTCATGGAATAACAATATGTATTGTTTAGGATAAGACTCACATTTTTCTAAGTAACTTATAGAATCAAACATGTTAATGAAACTTAGTTACTAGTCTTTTTTTCTCTCCTCATCTTTGTTATTACCATTTCATAACAATTTATTTTTATTTATTAATAATAATAACCGTTGCTTATATTTACCAGGTCACCAGCCACTCCAGGATCTAGAAATCAGGGTAGGCAACAGCAGCACCGACTTACAACGCAACCCGTTATGCGCCTGGTTTCCTGGTACCATCGGTGAGTATTTACTTCTTTTTGTAAGCTAGTCCACGTGTACATGGTTAATAACTTAGTCAACAAAAATAAATATTGAGTATTTTGTGATCTGTTGATGTTTGGTGTTATTTATAAGCATGTCCACAGAAAGTTGTGACGGTAAGTTTATTCAATTCATAGGATCAAGTAACACAAAATCCTTATAATAACAAGATGATAAGAGATGATCTATAAGGAACCAAAATTTATTGAATAAAAGCAAACTCGTGTTTTAACTTTTTGAGTAACGTAAAAGCTCCTTTTAACGACCCTCTAAAATGTGTACTCTATTACCGATCTAATTTTAAATCACTCATATTATACATAATATAGGGTTCCAGAAAAGTAATACCTTACAAATTAGTTACATAATTTTGTTTTATAACAAAAAGAGCAAAGTTTGTGTGTTTAAATAGCCAGTGAAAGAAATAATTTGTCAATAATTGGGAAGCGCCCGAAACGGACGCAAGTTTCATAGTGTCGCGCCTCCAGCCACGTAAGTACACCTGAATATTGCTTAAGGAAATTAACGCACTAAAAATTGATTAGTCTTCTTGCTATCACATTAAAACTGTAACGCATATATTCGTTTTCTAAATTAATTCTAAAAATAGTACTTTTAATTGGTTTTTATGTTATAAAATCATGTTTTAATAAAAGGCGGTAATAGAAGCCAAATTTTAAAACTTGATTCTAATAACGACCCATGGCGTTGTTAAAATTTTGAGAACGTTTAGTATTTTAAAATAATATCTATTATAAACTAACTTATTTGATTATACTTTTTTCTTGTTCAATTCTTAAAATTATTTTACTTCGTTAGGTCTATTAACGACATAGCTATTTCTTAAGTTTTTGTGTCAAACTCGATCTATTTATTATTATTTTTAAAGGTCGCTAATAGAATATTGTAACCTTCTTACTTGATTCTATTACCGACTCACAGCTGTGAGGATATTTTTGGTAATATTGAAGTACTAACACAAAAACAAAATGTCAATTTTTGATCAAATTGGCTTATTTCTTGCATACGTGACGTTTTGAGAGATTTTGTCACAGGCCATATCGTTAATATAAAATAAAATTTACTTTCCTGTTTCATTCATGGCATTATCTTTGTATATTTCATATATTTTATTAAATTCTATAATCTCTTTAAAGTTTGTAGCAGAAAGCAGAAGCGCAAGCAGCAGTAGGGACGCCTCTGGTCAACTAGAAGCTGGGCTTATAGCTATAAATGAAGAGACCAGCATATACGAAGCTTCATAAACCTATTATTCATAGCATACCAAGGATTACACTGCGTAACAAGGGAAATCATAACTATTGTTATATTATGATTTTATATTATTTATTCGTTTCACCATCGAACATTTACACCAATAATTACTTACTTATGTAGATTATTGGTGTAAATATTAATAACTATTTTACAACAAAACAATAATGTAACACTTACTTCAAAGTAAACAACACCATAAAAACGATTTTATTTCATTTTATACTATAGTAGAAGTGGCAACTTCGTATGGGTCGGTAAAAGAAGCAGAAAAATCGCTAATAGAATCTTGCCGCATTCTATGGGTCGGTAATAGAATCTACTTCTCTTTTGGATAAAGTAATTATTTTGTAACTATTGTGTTATTGAATATTGAATTTAAGAACTGAATAGCAAAGAATACTTCGTAAAGATTAATTATAAATTATAACATCTTCCCTAACATAACAGCTTATATCTATTTTTTTAAAGTGAATCCTGAGACAGCTTAAACTGGCGGTAATAGGAGCATTTACGTTAATTGTTTTTAGTTTGTATTACACTAATTATAAATTATTATATTTTGTTTAAAAACGTGCTAAAACTAAACGAAATCCACATATAGGCTATATGTGGATTTCGTTTAGTTTTAGCACGTTTAAGAAATCTTATTATTCTAAGAACTAAACTAAATAAAATAATAGGTATTTATAGGGGTACGTTAGAAAATATAATGCTTTATTTATTATTCTTAACAATTCAATTATTTCTTCACAGTACTTTATGATCACGAAAAAGCCCTATTAAAAATAATTGAACTTTTCATTTAATAAGTATGTAATCAGTGGTTACCATAACAAAGGTCTAAACTCTAAGCAGAGCTTAGCTTTGGATCAGATGACCGTGTGTGAGTTGTCCCAGTGAATATTTATTTATTTATTCATTTATTTACTTCTAGCTTAGACTGACCTCCATAAGCAAAGTTTGTAAAACTTATCTTCCAAAATGTTGAGTTTTAATATTACCGAAAACTTTAGAGACGGAAGAAAAATCTCACCAAACTATTATATCTAGTGCGTGGCTTGCAAAATTAAAACAAGCATGGCCAACATAATTTTTTTGAAGATGGCATGGGTATAAGCCTCTAGTTGCTACATACTAAAGTATATGCAGTATTCCAACGTTAGCACCATAGCTTTCAAAATCCCTCACAATAAACAGCTACTCAACACTTCAACAATAAACTGAATCCATTTATTTTTCCAACCGTTACAAAATTGAGACTATGTGCACAAAGGAGGTCAGTGGACGGGTCTTGGTCTTGCCCCATCGCCCTTATTTCCTATCAATAAAAATAGAGTATGCAGTCCAGTGTTTACAAGATCCAAAGTTCATTTGTACTGATGATCTGAGAAGTCGGCCATGGCTGTTTACAATGTGAGATATTTAGATGATCTTAGAGATTGGATCAATTTTATCGATATTCTTAAAGGGTATGAGTCATCACTAGTCATCAGTTCTTGTTTATTTTCATTTATTTTGATTGAGTATCGGTACCGATTCGTTTTGGTACACACAAATGTGTGATAGTTTTTTTTTTTTCACGAACTATCTCGAATTGGGAATGTGAGTAATCTATCTTATGTAAACATTTATGTTAAATGGTAAACTGATTGTCTGACTGTGGATATTTTAACGCACAACCCAAACCGAGGGTAGTTCTTTGTGAAGAGTCCACCAAAAAATCAACTAAAAAAGGATTTTGGGAATTCGACCCCGTTAGGGACAACGTACACCGGAATGGCAGCGGCCGGCAGCGGCCGCCCGCGGCGTCGCGAGGCCGCCAGCGTCGCTAGAAACAAGAGGCGCGCGCATGACGCGCGGCCGCTCGCGGCGCCGCGGGCGGCCGCTGACGGCCGCTGGCAGTATCGCGACCTTTTGAAGCTTTTCAAGCGATACTAGACTTTTAAGTATGTAGTTAAAGTTTAAAATTATTTCACACTGAAAGTGCTCGCCGCGCCGCTGCCGGCCGCTGCCATTCCGGTGTGACTCGGGCCTTAGGGGTAAAAATGGGCGAATGGGTGAAAAAAACGCGGACGAAGCCGCTGTCAAAAACTAGTTGACATATAAAACCAATCCAATCAAACGAAAAACATTCATAGAATGAAAATTGTATGCGATCCAACAGCGTGTTCGCGCATGTTCCGCGAGGTTTTTCTAGGAAAAAAAAACCGGTCAAGTACGAGTCGGACTCGCACAACGAGGGTTCCGCATATTGTTTTTTTTTAGTGATATAATTCGAAGTTTTTCCTTTACCTAATTGTGCTAAATGACATTGCTTCTTGCCAAATTTCATGATTCTAGGTCAATGCGAAGTACCCTATAGGTTTTGATTCCCTTGCAAAATGTCTAAATATGCTATATAAATAGCCATATCTTGTTATTGCGTTGATTTAGAAATTTGATTTTTTCACTGCTTTGAGAGATAGCCAGACCTGAGTATGTAATATTATTTCTAGCTTGATATCTCGACGCGTTTCTAAGAAAAAGGGTCTTGACTGACGGATGGACGGACGGACGGACAACAAAGTGATCCTATAAGTGTTCCGTTTTACCTTTTAAGGTACGGAACCCTAAAAAGAGCTTAAAGACTATAAGCCCTACAATCAATAAAATAAACACACACTGATCTTGTATAGGCACTGTATTCATTCAAAGTAAGTGCGGGCATAGCATCCGCCACCCCATTGCAACAGCTGCATAACTGCCTATGTTCCTGTCTGGAATCGATCGAGCTCATTGAACTTTTGACTAGGGAAACGCGACGACTATTGAAACAAAATCTGACAATATTTTTGATATGTTTTATTCTTAAGCTAAATTATTTTTAAGAGATAAATTATAATATTATTTAGAAGAGACTTTTGAGAATAAGGAAATAAAAACGTTACTTAGCAGTGCTAAGTTAGCTAAGCCAAGTTCTGTCTTTATATCGCACTTGTGGTTTAATAGCTATGCGATATTGACTGGAATTAAAATCCGTGCTAAGTAATTTTTATTTATTCTTAGCTAAGACTAGATGCGTATAACTGACGATCAGAGAAGTGGCGCATCTTAGAAGAGGCCTATGTCCAGAAAAAAACTGACGCATTATATTCCACTAAGAATTAGTTTTCAGTTCATGATTTGCGGGCCCTCACAGACGACCCTAGCCAAGACGTCAGCAGATTGAGTATATCGCGAAACTATAAGGGCACTTTTTCTTATTCAATCTCGATTACTGATGACGATACCGGACAAATTAGTAGGTAGGCAATATAATTTTTATATTATAACAGTCCTGTCCGTCTAACATGAATAAATACGACGGTTTATCTATTTCAATTGTTACGGTAGTTCAATGATTAAATCTGAAAACTTTAGTTGATTTCCCACTCCCCAAAAAAAAGTTGATCGACTAAATAGATTTATTCGGAATTCATGTGTTGGGGTCGTCTTGTTTCTGGTTTTCCCTCTAACTTTACGTTGACATTGAAGACATTACTGGTCCTTGGATAACTGACATTCAAGGTTATCTCTTTAATACATTATGAAGGTCACTAATTAAAGTAGTTTTAGCTACTAAAATAATGTTTGCACTGTTATCACACCTACAGTTTTGGGGGCTGGGGTGTGTGCCAAGTAACTCTTATATAAAACTCTAGCCAAATCGAGTCTCCGTCTACGTGAAAGTCAGTTACCACGGACGCACACGTTGCTAAGTTCTCACTAACTTGTGTCACAGGTACGTACATCATAATTAACAAAACCAACAGCAATCAATGCAAAGCCAATCACTGAATAATTCAAACATGCACGCGCGAGGCATCAATCTTATGAAAGTTGAAATCGTGTCAGTTTGTTCCCATGCTCTCACGTTGGGAACCGGTGTGGCTGATGGAAGCAGGTCATCGTAATGATGTCATTGCAGCGCTTAACGATTGTTTCAAGCGGTTTACTGCTGATTGGTATCAGCTGATTGAACATCGCAGAAAAGAAAAGCCGCTGTCAATTGTTTTTTGTGGAAAATCTTGATGATACTTACAGAGGGAAAGTGAAGATATTAATTTTTAATTGGTTTTAATTGGACAGTGATTTTAGACGTAATGTGTTTTTAAATGCATATATATGTTCATACAGAATCGATGAAGAGTGATACCAAATCCATTTTTACTACAAGCCACGTTTTGTATGCAGCGCTCTACAATATTTCTTGCTGTGAATTATTAGCTCCTATCGATTTCCTCATCAATTCTTATTATAGACTCGGCGTACTGCGACATACTTTGAATCTTTCTCTTCTATAATCTTTCCTTTTAAATTTAATGACAGTAAAAGTCTCAAAGTTTTACTAGAGTAGAAATTAAGTCTAGAAACTATTGCCGATAGCAACATAACGATTTCTGTAGATGAAGTCGTCACAAACCCAAAACGAACGACAGATTCACATAAAAATAGTGACTTTATGACTATACTATGCAAGAACAATAATTGCTTTTTTCACATAGAAGTTTCGCTCAAAATAATATGCATTGTGCAGATGAATTTCATACTAGGCTAGTAAACGCAGAGTGGGCAGGCCTCCCGCCAGATGGACTGAATGATCTCGTCAAGATCGCCGGCTCCCGTTGGATGCGGGTGGCGCAGGACCGATGCATGTGAACCTCTTTGGGGGAGGCCGTGGTCCAGCAGTGGACGTCTATCGGCTGATGATGACGATGATGATGATGATATGACTAGTGAATGGAAAACGTAAACGTTTTTACCCACGACGGGACAGAGAAGGTGTATGTGCGCAAATCAAACCCAATTAATGTTCCCATTTATTTTAAAGTGACATTTAGTATTTTGACTTCCTGAAATTCTAAATTGTAAAAATCTGTTGCTGGCAAGCACTCTGGCAATGTGCAATTCTACAGTTTCAAAATGTATGCAACATTTTATTAACAAAATAGGTTGTATAGAATTCTACTAAATAGGAAACCGGACCAGCTATCCTGTTTTTGATGACTTTTAAAAAACTGACAATGCATTACCTTAGATTTTAAATTCTTTTAAATCTATTTATTACACCATCTCCGTCCTACCAGGAATGACCTTAATGTCGTACTGCACTAATTACTTATTGCCAATGAATAAGTTAATAGTACGACAGCCCTGCCCTATAAACCGGGATGCCCCAGATTCAAAGGTACTCGACCGGGCGCCCGTGAACTTGGTCGTACGATCGATAGTGCAGTGCTTACTAATTTCTGAGGGATAAGGGTTATCGCACTTTTATGCCTCTATTTATTTGTTTATAATTTATATTTTTTTTATTAGGAAATTAAAACAAGGCCCACGTCATGAACAACAAAACTCAAAGAAAATACATCTTTAAACATTGAAGAGACGCATGACAAAATGCCAAGAATATTTCCCAAATGACCCCTCAAGATGTGTAGTAACCAGGGTAATTAAGTAATACGTTCGTTTCGTTTATAAAAATGTTAACTTAATTTTTTTCTCGTAATGTACTTATGTTTAAAGTCAAATAAAGTCATGTAACAATCATCCAGACACGGTAAACAAACTTTTGTTTCGTGCAAGAATTGAACCCGCCCGCAGAAAAGCAGCCAATCACTTGTCCTCTGCACTGATAATGGTGACAATCTTCTTGATCACAAAATAACTAAAGATTTCAGTGCAACTTTTTCTTTAAGGATTAAATGTAAGTTTAGGGCTGTTAAATTAAGACACTCCGTAGATAATGTTAGATGCGATTAAAAACAAGGCCATGAAATATACGTTAATTTGTTTCAGCCGCTGTCCTTTTCTTATTGAAATGGAAAAAGAAAGATGCACTTAATTTAAGTTTAGTTTAGTTTGTAAACAAAAGAATCATCACCAGTGTCGTTAAGCTGTTGAAAACACTTAAAAATATTATATTAAGCAAGTATTTACTTGAGTTTTACAATAAAATACAATTCATAAAAACAACAACTTATTACTAGTACTGAAAACTTGAACGTGCTTCAGTTAATTAAAAGGAAATGCAATTATTTTACTGTGTTTTAGCGTTCGGCCCGTCTCCAATTAATTGATAGAAGTTACATCAGCAGGCTTGTAGGGTTACAGAATACGGTATTTTACACCATCATCAATTGACGTCCTTTTTATTTATTTACTAGCTTTTGCCCGCGGCTTCGCTCGCGTTAAAAAGAGACAAAAAGTAGCCTATGTTACTCGCCATCCCTTCAACTATCTCCACTTAAAAAATCACGTCAATTCGTCGCTCCGTTTTGCCGTGAAAGAAAGACAAACATACAGACAGACAGACAGACACACTTTCCCATTTATAATATTAGTATGGATTTCGGAGAATAAAAATAATTAATAAATAATGAATAAGCAAATAAATAATTAAATTAAAGGAATGAATCATATTTACAAAATTAAATAAAATGAAATTATATATTATGCATGCCAATTTGAACCTACTTTTAGAATGCATGTTATTGTTATTGCACTTTTTATGTATTTTTTGTTTATTTTAATTTACAAGAAATAAAAGGCTTTTTATATTTTTTTATATTTATATTTATATTTATATGGATTTCGGGAAAACAAACAGTTACACACATTTCTTTGTGTCAAAACGACATTCTCCCATAGATTTTGTTCGGCAAAACACCTTATGACGTCACTAAGTAAACAACTCAATTGTTCAAATCTAATTTTACGGTAAATTGAATATGAACCAGATTTTTCGGGCTTAAATTAGGAGTTTTTTTATAGAAATTATGTCTTACATTTATTTATTGGTTAGTGATGTAATATACCCTATTGTAGGAGGCTTTTAATGTGTTCAGATTTACGCAATGTAACACGCAATGAAAAAATTTGCTGTCCACATTTGTCTGGTTACCGGAATGTCGTGATGGCCCAGTGGATAAGGCGCCCGCCTCTCGTGTAAGACGTTGTGGGTTCGAATCCGGGCAAGTACCAATGTTTATCTTGGACATCACTGACATCCCGTGCCTCGGAAAGCATGTCGTAATGCCGTTGGTTCCGGTTGTCATTCGTAGAACTTTGACAGTCGTCACTGGTTAGCCAGAAACTCTGACCAGTCTAACCATGAGGTATCGTATCGCCCAGTTACTGGGTTGTGGAGGTCTGACAGGCAGTCGCTCCACGTAAAACACCGGTATCCAGCTGAATCCGGTTAGGCTGGAAGCCGACCCTAACACAGTTGCGAAAAAGCTAGGGAGATGATGATTTGTCTGGTTACCATAGTACAAGCTCTGACAGTTTGGTATCAGATAGCTGTGTATGAGTTGTCCCAAGATACTTACCTATTTTTTTTTACTTTGACTTTTTGTTCACAGCGTAGTGTGCACGGTTTGTGTGCGTAAATCGTCCACACTATGAATATTCGGTTACATTGCATGTTATATTACAGCAGTCTGTAAACGCCTATAGGGTTTTATACAACAAGTTAATAATTAATATCCTTAAAGTCAAATTCAATATATTTACTTCTATTAGACCATTAAAAAGCACTATTGAAATTATCTGTAAGAAAAAAATGTTGTTATCGCAGGTAGGAATACACATTCTGGGAAAGTTTCAACTTTCTACCTATTACGGTTCTTGAGACACAGCCCGGTGACAGACAGATGGACAGCAGACGCTTAGAAGCTTTCGCTAAATGCCTAGCCGACAAATTATTAGCGTGACGTTATACAGGGTGTCCCACGGCTATGCCACATGGAGGGAAAGTACCTTAAATATTGTAGATAGAACATTTTACTGAAAGAAGACATTATCTGAATTTTGAAAACATTTTAAACTGCATTCATAGTTTTTTAAATAATTAAATGGTTAGGCCGGGAATCGAACTTGTTCCACGAGAAAAAAATATCATCCTGTAGTTTTATCATACCGATCGAAAGGATTCATTATAAGGATTATTTTTTGCTAAATAACATAGTGTCACAAATAAAAGGAAGACCGTGAATTTTAACATTTGATGTAAAATTTTGTTCTGAAAAGTTAAAAGCTTAGATTGCCGTAAGGACATACAATTGACAATCATAACTACTTATTACTAATTAATCTACCCACTTGAGTTATACGCATCATTTAAATAAATAAATATCCACCACAACAAGCCCAAAAAATCGTCAGGGAGCGAAATAATCAAAAGTTATCACTTTGTATTCAAGAAGGAGGGACTCATTTTGAGCATTTGAAAAATTGACTAATTTTGTATTAAAAATGTTGAAATTCATGGTCTTTCTTTTATTTTTGACACTATGTTATTTAGCAAAAAATAATCCTTGCGATGAAGCCTTTCGATCGGTAGGATAAAACTACAGGATGATCAATTTTCTCGAGTAACAGGTTCGATTCCCGGTTCAACTATGTAATTATTTAAATATCTATGAATGCAGTTTAAAATGTTTTCAAAATTCATATAATGTTTTCTTTCAGTAAAATGTTCTATCTTTAATATTTAAGGTACTTTCCCTCCATGTGGCATAGCCGTGGGACACCCTGTATAGTTAACGTTTTGGGTCAAAGTTTGCTTAGTAGTTTGATTGAATGGCTGATTACTATTTGATAGGTACACATGAATAAGATATTATTTTTGAAGAAACAGTGTAAAATAAGAATTTAAAATAACCCCCGCCTTCCGAAGTTGTTAAGATAACAACTTCAGCTAACAATAAGGCGATTCACACACGGCACCGCGCTCCGCCGCGGAGGGCGGTGAGGCGGATGTCATGTTGTACAAGACACTTTGAAATCCGTTGATACCTAACAAACGTACACCGCTCGACCGCGCGGTCGAGCGGTGTACGTTTGTTCACCCTCCGCGGCTGTGCGCGGTGCCGTGTGTGAATCGCCTAAGTTAATAACTTCTAAACGACTAAACCGATTTTGATGAAACTAGTGTAACACCAGTTGCTAGATTACCTACTTTCAATTATAAAAAAAACCACATCCAAATCGGTTCGCCTGCTTCAGAGCTACGATGCACAGACAGACACTTACGATATCAACGTGTAGGTTTGCGCTATTTTGTAGGAAACTATCCTACAGGCTTTTATAAAACTGAATAACATTAAATCTCAGGAAACAAAACTTTATATTAATGCCTAGATTTCAATAAAACAAAATATCAGTAGCTAGTAACTTTAATAATGAGAAACAAGAAAGCTAAGGTAAAATACGATTTAATACGTGTTTTTCTCGGCCTAAGTAACGAGGAAAACTGACTAACCAGACAAAATTCCATAGGGAAGGGAAGGACTAAAAAGGAAATTCACAACAAATGTATAATATTCACTCGCCACCACGCCATAATGTTACAAATTCTTTGCCTCACTTCTGCCACGCTCACAAGGGCATAAGGAAGGAAATTCGTGCACAAACAAATTTTTCCATCCTCATTTTTAAGTTCTAGTTCAAAAAATTTATTTATTTATTTATTTATTATTATGGCACTCCAACGACTAGTTCACAAAATCCTTATATATTGAATCCTTAAGCTTAAGGTATTACAGTGAACTTGTCACTTAAAGGTGTGCACAGCTTGCGCATAGATATTAACATTTAAGACGATAATGGTACATTATATAAGTTAAGATTAAATTAAATTTAAAATTTTAGTACATCAACTTAAATTGGAATTAAATCAAATTAAATTAAAATTAAATTCAAAATTCAATAAATAATTATACAATCAAATAATAAATTAATTAAATAATTAAAACAATTTACATACAAAAATCCAATTAAATCAAAAACAATTTTCAATAATTAAACATAATTTAAAAAATAAAGAATAATTTAAAAATAAAGAATAAAATAGCAACAAACAATTAAGTATTCATTCACAGTTTATTATAACTTGTGCCAGGAGGTGTTTGCGAAATTGGGCCAGAGAGTTTGAGAAAATGTCAATGCTATTGGTGGGATCGTGATTTTCGTTATATGTTTTCATCAGGCGGTTCAATGGCGCTGATCGGCCGAGGTTGGTTCGCGCTGTACACAGAGTGAACACGTTTAATTTACGTTCAGACCTTGGTTGGCTGTGTCGAGGAACTGATATTTTGATGTTATCTAAGAGCTCAGAAACATAAATTTGTCCGTTTACAATTTTGAAAAGCATAACTTGATCCATTATTTTACGACGGTTTTCTAAGGATGTTAGTCTAAAGTGATTAAGTCTCTCAGAATAGCTATCGGTGTTGGGGCAACTTCTCGACTTATAGCTTAAGTAGCGAGTAAAGCTTTTTTGGACGCGTTCTATGCGGTTGATATGGACCCGGTAGGTAGGATTCCATACCTGTGACGTATAGTCTAAAACACTTCTGACCAGGGTGACATAGAGAAGTTTGAGGGTACGGGTAGAGCTAAAATCATGACAGGTGCGTTTTAAGAAACCCAACATTTTGTTGGCCTTGCCGACGATATTGTCTATGTGTTGAGTGAAAGATAGCTGGCTGTCCAGACAGACTCCCAGATCGCGTATTGTTGTTACTTTCTGCAAGGTTTGACCGTTCAGCGAGTACGAAGATGACAGGGTATTTCTTTTCTTAGTGAAGGTCATGTGATAACATTTTACCGCATTGAGAGTCATTCTGTTTCTTAAGCACCAATTAAATACAGAATTTTGGTCTTCTTGCAGCAAGGAAATATCTTCGGGTGTTTTTATTTCTTTATAGAACTTGACATCGTCAGCATACAGTGAAGAGACACTGTGTTCTATACAATCCACTAGGTCGTTAACGAATACCGTGAACAATATTGGACCCAAATGGGAGCCTTGTGGGACTCCAGAAGTAGAGAAATAAAAGGAAGACTGATGCCCCTTTACTACAACTCTTTGTTTCCTGACAGTGAGGTAGGACCTAAACCACTCGAGAAGCTGACCGAATATGCCGAGATCGGAGAGTTTTTGCAATAAAATCATATGGTCTACTTTGTCGAAGGCACTGCTAAAATCCGTGTAGATAGCATCAACGTGTGCGCGGGAGTCGATAAGTTTGCTGAGGTCATTCACGTAAAGAGCTAAGTTAGTCGTGGTGGATCTTTGAGGACAGAATCCGTGCTGCTGTGAAGCTAACTCCATTTTGAAGTGTGATGTTAGAATCGGACACAATAGGGATTCAAAAACCTTTGAGAATACAGACAAAATAGAGATGGGCCTATAGTTCTTAATGTTGTTCGCTTCGCCTTTTTTGAAGATGGGCACTACGTTAGCAGTTTTCCACTCAGAAGGAAAAAGCGATGTTTCGATTGAGTAGTTGAAGATGATTTTAAGTGGAAGGGCTAGACTGCTGGCACAGTTCTTGACAAACAAAGGTGGAAATCCGTCTGGTCCGGGACCCTTGCACACGTTCAGATTTTTAAGAACCTTCATGACATCTTTTTCAGAGAGTGTGACACGACTTAAGCTATTCTGAGGGTATTTGTGAGATTCTTGTAGTGGGCCATGTAATGTTTCATGTGAAGAAATGAACGTTGAGGAAAAGTGGGTAGCAAACAGCGTGCAGACATCGTCCCCAGAAGTGGCTATTTCGTCGTCTAGTTTCATCTCAGAAGGGATATTGTGGGACTTGGATTTTTTAGCCTTTACAAATGACCAGAAAAGTTTGGGATTATGTTTTATTCCCCCCTCAACTCTCTTGACATACTGTTTGTAGCTAGTTCTGATCATAGCATCAGCCCTATCACTCAATAATTTGTATTCGTAGTAGTCGCGTGGATTATTATACTTTTTAAAACGTTTTCTGAGCTTTTCCTTCTCATTTAAAGTTTTTATGAGAGGCTTTGTGAACCAGGGAGGGTATCTATTTTGTGAGGCTTTTGTTTTTGGGACGTTTACATTACACACATTATTAAGGTGGTGGTATAGCACTTTCACCATAGCATTGACATCTGTACACTCCGCCAAACATGCAGTCCAATTTATATGTTTTAATTGCTTATTTATCAGTGTATAATCTGCATTACGAAACTTATATCTTGGACTGCTTTTACATTTGAGTGAAGTGAATGACATGTTTATTATTTCAATCTCTAAAGGTGGATGATGAGAATCAACAACTGACAAGGGGCACGCACATTCATTTACTAATCCGCCGGGAAAGTTGCACAATATTAAGTCAAGGGTTTTGCCGAGGTGATTTTTTACTGGGTTCAGCTGTTCAAAACTATTTAAGGACAAGCAGTCTATAAGCGCGTGACCAAGTGGATTGTTATAGTTAGTTGGCATTGTGGATGTGCATGGAGTTTCGGTTCCGGATAAAAAATGCGGACGAGTATATATGAATATTCACATAAACGTGATATCTATTGCAGTATTTGTGTATAATAAAATTGAGGGTCAATGGTAATTAATTTTATGTTTTTCGGAAATCAAAAGGTTCGTTTTGTTTCATAACATTCTAGTGGTTGCATTCTTGAATGGACAGTTGATTTGTTGAGCGATAATAATGGCCGCTCGCAATAGTTCTTGGACTAATTATCCAACGTGTGTGACGCGAGGTAGAGGTTTTATTAAGAAAAACAGCGGGAAGGCAACCGTAAGCGTTTCTGAATAAAAAGTACTCAATCTGAAGTTCTGTAATTCATTTCTAAAAATCATTTCCTCATCCGTCTGTCTGTTAGGGACCGTTTTCTTAAGAATGTAAGGAAATACCAACTTGAAAATGATGTAAAATATCCAGTGTGCAATTAATAGGAACTGTGAAAAATTTCTAAGTCTTGTTCAAAAACCCATGTTCGAGACTCACCTCTATTTATAATTAGAATGTGATAAAAGTTCCACCGACCCCTCTAAAGAGTACAACCTAATCGTGAAGTTATGTATGTAAGTATACACAGTTCTCGGAATGAAATTGTAATAATGAATTCACCATTTCCACGGTCAAACCCGATCGATTCCGTGACTGTTATACAATAGAACAGTTTCATGTTTGGTTGATCTCTTGAAAATAGACATTAAAAAAGAGGAAAAGCTTAGTTTCAAAGTTATTGTTTTTGATGGAAAATTCGTGCCTAATCCTGTTTGTCATATTTAGATATTTACTAGCTTCTGGCAAGAACAATATCTGTTATCGCGAATAATCTCATAGCCCTTTGGCTAAAATTAAAAATTCCCTGTACTTGACACTTAATATCATCTAAATTGGTTCAATGGATTAGTCATGAAATTTTAACAGACAGAGTTACTTTTACGTTTACTTACTAAGATTTCCCGTTCTCCGAAAAATCTAGCCACCTTTTCATTCCAAATAATATCAGGATTATTATCTTCTTCTCACGTCAAACCGCGACAGCTACCGCGCGCTCTCTCGTACATAACTTCCCCACACATTAAAATAATTATGTAAAATTAACAACATTGTTTATTCATTACATAAACTATACTTTTCACTTCACTGCGTATTGTTTTTAATATCAGCCACGGACTACTCTATTTTATTGTATAGATTATTATATAATGAAAAACTTGGAAAAAATGGCGGCCGACGTACATAATAAAAACTACCTGCTAGTTTACTTAATGCGCTGTAAATGCCATAAGACGTGGGTAAAAGTTGCATAACCTTAAGAAAGTTGATATGTTTATATGACTTAGGTAACGCTAGAACTGCTCGCCCAATTGCTATGAAACTTTCACAGCTCTATTATTTTGATGACTGCTACTAATTAGAATTGATAAGGTTGATAATTAAATATTGAAACGGAATACTTTGCTTGAAATTTGTAGGAGTATTGTTAAATTAAAGGTCACCAATGGAGACTTATTTGTTTATGAAAATTATCAAAGCTTGTGGTATTCGTGAGTTTGTATTTCTGTTTTGAAACGAATCGTGTTCGACGAGCTATGATATCACATATTGTTATTAATTTGCTTTAACAGGCATTCCACTTTACGTAATCCACTAATCGGCATACGATGACAACAAAACAACAAATGATTTATTGGCGAAAGCAAAACGTGAATCAATTTATTATGATTGTGTTAATACCATACAAATCCCGCAAACAATCATTATAAGTAATTATTTACGAGCTAAAATCTCTGGCACACGTTAATACGATTAAAACTTAATCCATTACCCCTATGCTTTTAATGATTAAGTCACAGAGCCATAATAGAGGAGTAATGAAAAAAAAACCAGGGGAATAAAACGCGAAAGTACACTTACGCTTTCTAAATTATAGTACGGTTTCTATTAACGACAATGAAGATTCCCACAGCCAATAAGTGTTTATAAAGAGTTAGTTACGGCCGCCTGTCACACCGTATCGCAAACGCTCAGACATAAAAACCCGACGGAAACGTATTAAATATTGTGCAATTGTCACCATTGTTAGAGTAAAGGCAACGGTGCTAATGTAGTCATTAAAATAACAGATTTTTTGTTACTTATGTAGGTTTATGGCGACAGATATGAAACCAACAATATTTTTTTTTAGAGAGAAAAGTTTTAAAATGTGTTGGCATTGGACAAAAGACCGAGGAGTAGGGTTTTTTACCTCACTAGACACCATCTGGGCATATAATAAGCAACCCTTGTTCATCATCTCCCGAGCCTTTTCCCAACTATGTTGGGGTCGGCTTCCAGCCTAACCGGATTCAGCTGGATACCAGTGTTTTACACGAAGCGACTGCCTATCAGACCTCCACAACACAGTAACTGGGCGACACGATACCTCTTGGTTAAGGCTGGTCAGACTTTCTGGCTTCTGACTACCCGTAACAACTGTCAAAGTTCTACGAATGACAACCAGGACTAACGGCTTTACGTGCTTCTCGAGGCACGGGATGTCAGTGATGTCCAATTAACTTTAGAAATACATATGAATTGAAAAAGTCACATTGGTATTTGCCCGGATTCGAACCCACAACCTCTTACATGAGAGGCGGGCGCCTTATCCACTGAGCCATCACGACACTCCAATAAGCAACCCTTGTTATCAACAGGAAATTGATATTCTTCTGTGTTCTAAAGACTAGATTATAATCTAGATTATAATAGATCCTCATTATATTTTCTTTGACGGTTGCCTTAACCATAGGACCATCATAAAACTTGACCGTCTTGACCATTAGGTGATAGTAAATGTTAATAAATATAGTGTTAAAAAGTTTCAACATATATCTATTGTCATCAATACCAGACTAAAGCTTTTAAATAAAACCATTCAATCATCCTATTTAATTATAGTAATGATGCATGAGATTGCAAAACGGGATACAGGTGACCATGATTGTAATATTGACAAATAGGAGTTAATATTATGAAGTTTTGCATACTTATTATGTATATTTGTGCATTTTTTTGTATATATTTATCATACGTTTCTTTGCTGGGAAACCTTATTCATTTTCTTTAAAACAAAGTTTCTCCCAACATTTCATGGAAAGAGGCCGATCAAAGTTTCTGTAAGCAAACCGGAGTGCGCATGTATTTTTATTTTATTTATATCTTTCCCTCTAAAGACGTAAATTATTTATTTATTTATTTATTAATTTATTTATTAAAAAAGGTACACCAACAGCTTCTGTATATAACTTAATAAATATTATATTATTATTGCGACATGATTGGCTTTATTGATATTATGATCATTGTGAGGGAAAAATTTTACGCGTACCTCCTAAGCATGAGGTTGTTTGAAATTAAGCAAGTACCAAAGTGAGTGATCAAGTTTACATGCTTACCAACTTTATCTAGGAGATCACGCAGATATTGTCATTAGTAGATCGTGGTTAGAAGCCAAAAAGTCTGACAAACGCTCTAACCAGGTAGTATCGTGTTTCTCAGTATCTGGATTATATAGGTCTGATAGGCAGTCGATCCACGTAAAACACCGGTGTTCAGCTGTAATCGGTTGGACTGGAAGCCGATCTCAAAAGATAATTCATAACAATTGTAAATCAGGTCATTAAGTGATCTGAAGCCAATAATACAATGCAATTAGTGGCATTTTTAACCGACTTCAAAAAAGAAGGAGGTTCTCAATTCGTCTGTATGTTTTTTTTTGTATGTTTGTTACGCGATATCTCCGTCAATTGTAAACGGATTTTGATGGTTCTTTTTTTGTTTGATAAGTCATGATTCAGGGGTGGTCCCATATAAGTTTTGTGGCGATCGGTTCAGTGCTTCTCGAAAAATTCACCAAGAACAAAAAAAAAATGACAAAATATTCATAGACGATGTGTGCTTTTTCTTCAAGTTTCTATTCTCGTTTTATAAGATTGTAAGTAGTTTTATTTTGAAAATAAATTACTTTGAAGATACTATACACAGTCTAACATTGGGAGTCGACACTAAAAAGTAATAAATAAAAAACTTTTTCAAAAAAATAATATTTCGGGTTTTTCGTTTTTGAAGGCGGTTATTATTTTTTTGAATAAGTTTTTTCGGGTCAGAGCCCGTACGTCCCCTAAGATTTGTCCCCCAGCATAAAAGTTGTGGATTCGGCCCCTATATAGGTGCCCGTTGGTCTCCTGGTAGGGGACCAATCAATATTTTAATAAAAATATTATTTTTAAGGTACCCATTCGTCTCCTCTAATATATACACAATATAAGTTAAAGATTCGGCACCTATTCAGGTGCCTATTGGTCCCCTGAGATAAAATCACCTATATTTTACCTAAAAACGGTTAACATAGTACACTTGTGAACAGTTTATTAACGCAATTAATTTAATAAATCATAACAGATCATTGAAAAAAGAGCTACGATGAATGATAATCCGTCATGATAATAATGTAACCTGTCGATAGGCTTACGATGTAATATTGTCTCTTTACGAATGGCTTGTTAAAAAACGGGTATCAATGATTGAAAACTTAAGAGAACAAAAGTACTAGGCGCGCAGTAACGTGAAGTAGTCATGTACGAAAATCTAAAATTCACTGTGTTTTTAATTTTCTCACAAGATCACCTTAATCAATTCAAAGTACTAGGCGCGCAGTAACGTGAAGTAGTCATGTACGAAAATTTAAAATTCACTGTATTCCTTAATTTTCTCACAAGATCACCTTAATCAATGCAAAGTACTAGGCGCGCAGTAACGTGAAGTGGTAAATAGAAAACGATCGATCGACGAATCGATTAATTATTTTGAAGACTGACTTTATGCCTAGAGCCTAGAGGCATTTTATTAAACTTAATCTTATTTGAAATACTTAAACATGATATTTAAGGAATTATTAAATTTTTATTTTACCCTTTTCTGCGCGACTGTACCAGGACTATATACATGTACTTATATTAGAAGAATGAATTAAAATAAATATTCTTCAGGGGGCGAATAGGCCCCTCAAAAGTTCCAGGGGACGAATGGGCACAGGGTGCGAATCTTAGGGGACGTACGGGCTCTGACCCGTTTTTTCCAGTCCGTTACTAACTGAGCCATACATAAATATTTTTTGATTCACTAGCTGCATACTAACCTCGTATACATTAAATTGATCTCACTAAAAAACATTGAATTACAAAAAAGATCTGTTCTTTTCAGGGTGAACAAAATAAAATAACGAAGAGTACAGTTTGTAAAAAGAGCACTATGTAAAAATAGGTCAGCATAAAGTCCACACACAGGGATAATTCGAATTCGTATGTTACATTTGTAAAAAATAAAACGCCCAACGATATTCTAACATGATTTTTAATCTAAATATGTTATGTTTAGTATATTATCTAATATTATGACTATACAAAATAATCATTTTTTATGTGTCTGGAGATTAAAAATAAAGAGTCTTAGGAGTAAATGAGAAAGATTTTTTTTTTTAATTTTAAAACCTGAAACTTTAAGTGCAGTGGAGTCATTAAATTTATATTTTTGGCACGCTGTCGATAGAGTGGGAGACTTTAATTTTAGGATCTTTAATACTTTACTCTATTTTACCTAAAAAAGCAACACAAGTGATAATTCTTAAATCCATATTCCATAAATTAATTTCCACTTAAGCTCATTAAAGTTCGAAATGGAAAAAGTAATTTTTCGATGATAACGATGATTATAAGTTAATAGTTCCTTTTGCTTAGAGATTTCTTCGTATTTAATAAAGTTATAATTTTTAAGAATAATCGTTTTTTAAGGATCACTTTGCAAACAAACAATCTCCATCTCTATACCAAAACAGAAGTATGGGTATAGATGCGTACAGTATGAATACGTAACAACAACACAACGTACACAACGGTGTGATATGCAGCCATAGCGTGCATTTCTCGTCTCGCGAGATACGCGCGCGAGTGCAAGCATGCAACCGGCGCGTACGCAGTAATCACTGACAATTGCTAGTAGGAAGAGATGCCTCTACAAATAAAGTTACATAAACAAGCTGCTTATTTTATTTCTGAGGTTGTTGACAGTTCAATTCTGTCAATTGATGTTGTATGTGGCAGAATTTTCTTGCAATTAGGTTTTTTGAAGGGCTATTTAGTAAACTGGTCGCCAAGGTTTTAATCAAATTATCCCCCAAACCGACGATAATGCAATAATAAAGTCTTGAGCGTTTGTGTTTTTCAAATAAGTCTTGAAATAGTGTAATGTAATATGCACATACAAAACATTTATTTGCTTAACTACACGTGTAAATACCTTTATAATAAAATATTCTAAATAAACAGAAATTACTACTCGTGCGAGCTAACATGGCACCTGGCTCGAAAACAAACCTCTCTCCGCGACCCCGCGCGGCGCCCCGCTCTCGTCTTACCAGTAACGATAGCATCATAATACATTATACGGCACAAGTTCCACTAAAATGGTGGATGTGCAGAAACAGATTTTCAGCCGTGCAAGTAATTTTTTTTTACAACTTTGTTTCTAAGTATTTTGTTTAGTCATGTTTAAAACGTTGTAGTATGTTATGAGAAACAAGTAAGCACAAAATAAATGTGATTATTTAAAAAACTTAAATAAACTTCAGAAAGGATGGAGCCAGGGCTAGCACAATGTACACCAAATAAAATTATATAATTTTTATTTTTTAAATTGTTGTAGCGTATACCTGTCATCTGTCATAGTGTTAGCCCAAAATCGAACATCTTCTTTTTTGCACTTAGTACTTTAAATGTCACTCATTCAACCCAGGTGCCATGTTATCTCGCACGGATAGTAGTGTAACTACACAAAGAAATCTGATCTAATCACTAATTAGGTTCGAAGGTGATGCCCACATACTTACAAAAAATACCCATTGAACTTCTAGACGACCGCAACTAGTTTTGACTGACTTCCCTTATCATAACATAGTCCCACATCATGTAACATGAATCGATTGACCTTTTAGTTATTCTTCTAATATTTATACAACGTGTATTTTTGGGCTTAAAAAACCCGCTAGGAGATGATTTTACCTATAAAAACAAACAACTTTTGTTACGGAACCAACTCTGAAATCGCGAAATAAATATCAGCTGATTCTAACAAAATTCAATGCCCTCCCGACCATAATGTATGAGGAAACAGCTGATATTTTTTCCTATATTTCCAAGTTGGTTATATAATAAAAGGTGTTTGTTTTTTACACGTTGTATATAAAAATTAATTTCCATTTTCCTTGGTCATCGCACGCGCAAATTTTTTGTTTATAAAGTTTATGTTCGTTTGTTTCAGACGAGGGTATAACGAAGACATTTACTTGTGCTCGCCCGCTCGTAGGTCAGCATGTGTTCCTTCAGCTGGTCGGAGTCGAAGGCTCCTTATCACTCTGTGAAGTTGAAGTCTTCACTACTGAAGGTAAGCGTGTCTTTTATTATTTATTTTTATATATTTTCAGCAGGGCAAATTTCCAAGGGTGAATCCAGGACCAGGGTTGCGGAATTGGTTCGACAGAGTTTCCGCAGCCCTGGAACGCAAAGGGCAGAAGGAACACGGATGGGTTTTAGTCAGTAAAAGTCTGACACTCCACTCCACCTTCCGCTTCACCCTGAACGGAACAAGGCATTTGATGATTTGCCATCCATAAAAATCGGTAAATCCAAATAGTTACGTGTGTCACGACACGACCCCCACTCACGATCACTCATAACCACTAAAAACTGCAAAGGACCTTGGACCTTGTCCTTGGTTGTTCCTTTCTACTTTCCAATCTTGCACTTTCGTGAGCTAGTGCTTATCTGCCTGTAAACCTCAAGGTCGTTCAGCCATTTTAGCTCAGGAGGCCTACCATGACATCTTAAAGCCAGAGTAGATCCGCTGAGGGAACGAGATAGCGCTAGACGACTTGTTTAGCTATGTCTTTTCCCTCAGCGGATCAACTCTCACTTTAAGACGTCATAAAAGGCTCCCAGGACTGCCACGACACCGCTGAACGTACTTTGACCCATGATTTTCTTAACAGAATTCTCCAACGACCGCTGTGCCCCGTCTGGAACCCCTGCCGAGGCCGAGCTGGCTGCGTTCTCTAGGAACTGCTACGAGTTCAACGTGGCCAAGGGAATGTCCTTCGATGACGCCAGGAAGCAATGCCAGAAACATGGAGGAGACCTGATACATGGATTCCAGGTAGGATCGGTTCTGTGACATGAAACTTTTAAATATTTGTGGAGAATGGTTTTTAACTTCAAACAGTTATCACTGTTCGCTTCTGCGATTTACAAACAAGATCGTAAGGCGTAAAGCAGATTGATTTTAAACAAAATTGAATATTTTTGGTAATCAGTCGCATATTACTTTAATTACTCTGTTTAGAGTTGGACTTACTTTGTCAGATTTTTTATATTACGTCGCCATAACTTTTGCTTTGTAAAACGCAATTTGTACACGAGTAACTCCTTCAGTTAAGTATACTACTTCGAACTCAATACCGCATTACCGCATAATGTACCAACAATGCACTCATGTCATTATATTATTATTCATCAGTCCCTTCCCAAGGGAAATCGGTAACATTCTAAAGCAGGAGTATGCAAAGTAACTTAGTATTGTATGTATGTAACTGTCATCAGTATGGATGTGTCTGACTTCATTGTAAATCTTTTATTAGAAAGTGTGTGACTTGCAGTTGCTTTGCCAAACTGTGTCTGTCTACGAACGAAAAGGATTCAATAACTCATCATCTTATTATATTCTTTACATAGTAACATTTTGTAGAAGGTATCACGCGTATGACTTTGTCTAGGTCAAAAAGCCTATTAACGATGTCTGTACGTAAATAGAGAAAGATAACATATTCCAGCAAAATATGCCTTTGAACAAACAATATAGATCGTTATGGTAAGGAGCTTAACCTCGTTGGCGTTGTGAAATTCTTTTGTCATTTCTTTGTAACTATTAAATTGGAGGCATCCTCAAATCCTGAGATAGTTGGGTACTGTAGAGGTCTGAGGGACCTCTAATGTACCGAGGTAAACTAACTATGGATAAGAACCCATTTGTGGTTTATATTTTTATATTATTCTTTACATTTTACTTTGATTATTATTTTTCCACTGTTGGTCAGCCATACGGACTGTCAAGTCTTTCTTATTATTCCATATTTCTTTTTTTTATCGGTATATTTGAACAATCTATCTAAAAAGCTTTCATTAAACCTTCGAGCACACGTGATTCGAGATACAATGGAAAGACAATAGCAGCCCGTCAGCCGGCTGTCGCTTGGTCGTCGAAAGGCAATACAGCCGGAGTCTCTACAGTACTGACATAAGTTTTATCATTTCCTACATCAAGAGGATGATATAAACAAAGCTTGCGATTATGTTTCAACTTTGTAACAAAAAAAATGCTATGTGACCTTGGCGGACACCTCGTGTAGTTTACAGACTGGCACTTTGTACCACGCGCTTTCATTTTAAGGTAATCGTGACCACACTGGGACCATAGACAATATTAACACACTGCCGTTAGATCTATGCACAAAATAGACCTTTGTAAAACAGTGAATGTCAGTTGTGTTTGTGGACTTATTTAAATTAAGTTTCTAATTAAGAATCCAATGTGACAAATTCAGAAAAGTGTGAAGGATAACACAGAAGTCATTAAAATTCGCGTCCTTGTAAATTACTCACAATATCACTACTTTTTAAATAAGGTTGACAAGAGTAGTGGCTGAAAAAAAAGCATATATGCGGTCGAATTGAGAAACCTCCTCCTTTTTTTGAAGTCGGTTAAAAATAGACGTAGGGCTCACAAATGCTTCGCGACACACTGAAGCGTTAATATCGAACTGTTCCATTCGTTGACGCTCGGAGTCTGTTTTGAACCTTTTTCCTATGACCATGACTTTTCTCATGTGTGAAGCCACCACGCAGAATAGCCCGGTGTATATAGCGTCTGATATAGCATTCCTATTACGCGGGCTTTTTTATGATTTATTAAGTACTAGCTTTTGCCCGCGACTTCGTCCGCGTGGAATAATAGTTCCCATTCCCGGTATGAAAACTAACTTATGTCCTTTGTCGGGTTCTAGACTATATCTGTACCAAATTTCATTCAAATCGGTTCAGTGGTTTAGGCGTGAGACGGACAGACAGAGTTACTTTCGCATTTATAATATTAGTACGGATTAATACGGATTAGGTATCTATCAACTACGGTTT
Organism: Athetis lepigone; assembly: GCA_033675125.1. NCBI lineage: Eukaryota > Metazoa > Arthropoda > Insecta > Lepidoptera > Noctuidae > Athetis > Athetis lepigone. The sequence goes on along the minus strand of CM066219.1, from coordinate 25,021,528 downwards.
GGAACCGGTTAATGAAATACTGGTAAAACCGGACTAGTTTTAGTTCTGCTCTGGACTTTAAAGAATTTTTAGTTGACCTAAACTAATCGGCTTATTCGGTTAATACAAAAAACATTTTGTAATTGAGCTATTCCTCCTGAAACCAGTTAACTACTCCCGTTTAATAGAACGAAACCGAAACAAAAAGATTCGACAAATTAACCGGTTATCGAGCCCTGTCTTCCATGACAACGATACAGTCACGCATCAGATTCGTCATGAAAGGCATATTAGTAGATGCGTGAATCATAAAGCCGTTATGTACAGTAATTTTGAGCTATTAAGTTAACCGTTATTTTTTGCTTTTCATTGGTTTTATACAAAGTAGGGCTTTTGTGTTCTCTTGGACCTACAGAAAGTTCCGACGCAATGGCCTCAATGTATTCACGGCAGTTAGAAAAGTTTTAACTTTTTCAAGTAAAAGGGTTTTTGTAAGGCTCCTAACGAAGTTAGTTTAACTGTTGTGTACATTGAAGTCCAAGTAATTAAAACATAGAAATAAAAATCTTTTACTGTTTACTTTTAAAATATAGACCATGCTATTGTAGGTAAAATTGACATAGGCCTGAATTTTTTTATTTTTTCTACATTTTCGCGAAATTTACTCAGACGAAGTCATGCGCACTAGCTAGACATACATATTTTGATCCGTTTTCGAACCGATGCGAGTTTGACGAACAAATTAATTTTATTTAGGTGGGCATTTCTGCCAATTATAAGTAATTGCCATTCAGAGAAGTAACTCCAGGTAATACCTATGGTTTTGCCGATAGAAGTATAGATGGGAATAATATGCTCATTACCGGAATGTTTTATGAAATTGGATATTAGTTTCATTAGGGATTAGTTTTCGACGACGTGCTTGGGGCTATCCAAACTAAATATTATTAATGGGAAAGTGTGTTTGTTTGTTTGTCCGTCTTTCACGGCAAACTGGAGCGATGAATAGACGTGATTTTTTCAGTGAAGATAGTTGAAGGGATGGAGAGTGACCTAGGCTACTTTGTGTATCTTTGTAACGCGAGCGAAGCCGCGGGCAAAAGCTAATCTCTTTCTATACTTATTGTTTTTTCTTTTGTTTTTAGGGAGCAACATTGAGTTTCTTGATTCAAGAGTTGGAACGGCGGAAACCACATTTGAAGACTCAATTGGTTTGGATCGGGGCCCAGAAAGAACCAGGACTTACCTCTAGGACTTGGAAATGGGTTGACGGTAAATATTTTTTCCGATTTTATCAATAAAAAGTCTAATGTTCCTCTTCTTAAAAACTGAGGACAAAATTTTTAATGAGGCAGTCGCTAAACGTTTGGCATCTACGCAAATTTTTTTATGGCCTACGGGTAGTTGCTGCGGGTTTTATGGCTTGTGGATGTGAATTTATAGTTCGCAAGCGTTTATATGTTGCAGTGTATAGATACCTCGTTCTAAGTCTATCAAAACAATGGCGATGCCATAAAGATTCAATTAAAAATCGATTATAATAACGCTACACCAACTTATCTTACCAACTAAACCAAAATGGCTGTAGTCAACTTTTAGATACCACGAAAAACACTAACATTTTACAAATCTTACAGGCGAGCAGGTGTTAAAGCCAACATGGGGAAAAGACCAGCCGAACAACTACAATGGTGAACAGAATTGCGTCGTCCTCGACGGTGGTCGAGCTTGGCTGTGGAACGACGTGGGGTGCAATCTCGACTACTTGCACTGGATCTGCCAGTACCGTGAGTGTCATACATAGGTACATATCCCTTTCTAATGGTTGCAAGCGAATGTGCCCCGCGAAGGTATGTTGCGATTTTGTTACTGCTGTGCCTTTATGGGCACCTGGTACATGTATTTCTATTACTCATCAGCAAATACGTTAATGTAAAGCCTACCCTGGTAGGGAGGAAATTGTCGAACCGTATTTTAACTTGCTGTGTCTTTATGGGGTCCTGACACTTACATGTATTGCTATTACTCATCAGAAAAAAAAATATGATAATTTAAAGCCTGTATGTAGACAATTTACATCGGTAGAGAATCATCGAATTGTTAAAAAAAATTTAGCTAGATAAAGGTGACTTTGAGGAGCACCTAATTAGGCACCTACACTATGTTATTCTCTGAAATAATTTTTGAATAATTTTATCTACAGAGCCTTAATTAATAACATGCAATCATCGATAGTGTTAAAATATCGTTGTCCTATACTTTAATCAAAAATTTCTTTAAAATCCAAGTATAACAAATGATTAGATCATTAAAGAAACGGCTACTTTTATATAATGTTTCTTCTCTTTCAAATCCTGAAGGTTTTATGTTTACCCAAAATAAACACGGCAGGATAAAGTCCGTTGCACCATATTTTATAGAATGTGCATAAACCGAGATTAAACTTGATTGACTTTGGCAAGCAATTAGGCTTAAGCGTGCTAGCACTATTCAAAACCATCACCGGATATCGTACATTATAAATACAATATAGCGAAAATGGACGGGCCAATCTCATATTCGGTAAAAAGTGCTTTATTAGCTCTCTATCAGTTTCTATGCTCTATTTTGTTTCTAAAATATTTTACATCAAAGGTTTAAACCCAACTGTTCTTAAAAGAAAGTTAATTTTGTATTTTATGCAACATTTTTACTTTTATTGGACCAGACGATAATAGCACCCTCGCTCTTGACGCGAGCTTGCAACCAACACACTAACGAGGAAAAACAAGTAATTAGCGACAAACAATGTAAATAAATGTACATAATGTATGTAGGTATGTATTTATATTCATTGTTAGCGAATGCCTCTAAAATGTTCATGCTGCAAGCTTTGCTATTTTACATGAAATTTGCACGTACTTACAATGTGTTGTCTATTGCAATATTATTTCAAATTGCCTACTAATTCTGTGCGAGCCAATGTGTAACGCGGGTGAAAACGGTAGGAAAATTGAGGTGTTGTTTTGCGTTGTTTTTGGAGAATAGTCTAACAATTTGCTTTTTACCAACAAGAGATAATGCGAACTTCTGATTGATTTCTTAGCGTTGATTTTCTAAGACAGAAGATCTTTATCTAGACAATGGTGCCGATTCTCTTGTTCACAAACTTAACAAAAAAATATTAGTTTTGACCTGGCAAATTAAGTCATTTCATAGATAATTAGAAGCTATTAAAAACATTGCCACTTAAAATACGTCTATTTACTCAAAGCGCTGTCTAATTTGACAGGTCTAAAACTAATATGAATCTTCTCTCCTTTTCTTAATGAAATGGAAAGAAAGAGATGCACTGAACTTAATTTAGTTTCGTCTGTGAACAAGGGAATACACACACGCATTCTAAACACACATATATAAGGAACAAATATTTCTAAAAAAGGCTTTGACAGAGCAACATGTTAGTTTTATTGGTCGTGCCTTTTCTCTGACGTTATAAGTAACTTCACATCCTACAATTTTTAATTCGTGTGTGCCAATTCTGAATTTCCAATTTTGAATGCAAGCTGCCCGGGTCACACGAGCGGAAGAAAATACGACCTTCGTAGGGAAAATCTCGTCTAGGAGGAAAAATAAATTGGATTGCATTTGACACGTTAGGTGTGATTATACACTAATTTTCTGGTCGTAATTATGTGGTCACGATATTGTATGATGCGTCAAAAGTTAAGTATTTTAAAGTGGCCATTGACGGTCACTTTGGCGCAAAACTGTGGTAAAACTCAGTCCAGTCGTAAAACTGTGGCGTCACTCCAAATGGTTTAGGTGGCCAACCAACTCTGGCATGGCGATTCGACACTCACGATCAAATTTTGGGCGTACGTCAGTTCAACTGACGTGCCAAAATGATCGTCAATGGCCACCTTAAGAGTTGTAAGTTTCAGAAGTCACTTCTAGTTTTCACTTCTAGTTGTTGAACTTTGTTCTCTTTTACGTTAAATTTTTATTTTTATTTAAAACGTTTTAGTAATGGTGTAATCAATATACCTGATAACCTCTTGAAACCGTACAGACAAGATGTGGTGATGTGTACAGAATGGAATGGTGGAAAAGATAATTGTAATGCGATGGCAGCAATTGCAGAATATTTGCTGTTAGTTATTAAATAGTTCCATTAACTAACTCTTGAAAATCTACATGAGATCCTCTTTTTTTGACTTAGCAGAGATACATTCATTCAAATTCAGGAGGAGACATACACGAGTTGTAAAGTTAGCACGCGCTGTAAAACATCCCGGAGTAAAATATGAATTTCATATTAAGTGGTTGCGCTCGTGTGGTCATAGAGTTAATTACTACAGAACATTAGGAATTAAGCACGGTTCCTACACGTGGGAACATAGAAACAAATAATTTTACCAAACATTACCTTTTACAGGTAGCTATGTAAATTCGTAAGTATAATGGGTATGGTTAATAGGAAATGCATTAATACATTTTCAAATTAGTTAGTTCATTGTTTTTACGCAATAAAAATAATGTAACCTGAATTTTGTAATTGATTTGAAAACAGTTTCTTGGTTGTTCTTCGTTAAAGACATCAACGTTTTGGACCAATCAACTAGCGTCTTTCTGTTACGAGTAAACCAACCGACTCTTAAACAATTCATAAAACTCAATAAAAGAGTCTTGAGTTATTGACAAAGATATCTTTGAATAAGAAGAAATATCAGCTTATACCCAACTTCATGATCGTATTTGTCTCAATCAGGCTCAGTTCGACTTATTGCCGGGAAGCGCTGTGTGAGATTCTGAAACAATAACTTAGATTGCAATCAATTCAAACATTCAATAGAATAAAATATGTGCGCTATTTTGTTTTTAGTTTTTAATTTCGCTGGGCTTGTCAGCACTTAGCCTCATGATGGGCTCATTGTGCGTATGTGACTTATCGCCTATGCCTACCATCCCACACTATTGTGTTATTCTTAATGCATTTTATAAATACACCACAAAAGATTTCAGCCCAGCTTGTCAGCATTTGCGAGATCTTCTTAAAGTAATTACTTAATGCATTTTATAAATACACCACAAAAGATTTCAGCCAAGCTTGTCAGCATTTGCGAGATCTTCTTAAAGTAATTACTGACTATAATAACCAGTGTCTCTCTGCAGTGCCTCCGTCTTGCGGGAGCCCGGACAAGCTGCTGAACACGACGATCGAAGGTCACAACTACCAGGTTGGAGCTTCCATCGGGTACAAGTGTCCAGAAGGTCACATGCTCCTGGGAGACAAGACTAGAGAGTGCAAAAAGGATGGCTTCTGGTCTGGGGCAGCTCCCAGCTGTAAATGTAAGTAGGCTTTGGTTTTTTATGGGTCATGAACCTTGTCGTCGCCAAACGTACAACAGATTTGCAGGAAAAAAAGCAAAATTTGTTTACGCATTATCAAAAGGAATGAAGTACGGTTTTTTAACTTTTAATACAGCACACATAGACATTTTTTTAATATCCTGTTTTCGTGCCAGAGCAGTTCTAAATTTTGAAAAGCTAGGCATACGCGAGAGCCGCCTACAATTTTTCTATACTTATTTTTCATCTGCGCCCTATTTTAGTTATGTTATCCCCTGTGAAGACTTTTATACCTTTCATCATTTTAAAATGTTGCCGTTTATTAGAATTTACTGATAAATTCTAATTAGTAGTAGTATATTGTATTAGTAACCATTGGAAACCATAGCCTATCTTCATTGACTATTATTCCCATTAAGAGAAGTAATGAGCACGGATCTCCACGTTAAAAAATTATGATTACAGATGTCAACTGCGGCGGATTGACACAAATCCAAGATGGAGATGTGTCTTTAGTCGATGGCAGGACAACCCACGGAGCTAAAGCAGTGTACACCTGCCGGGAAAACTATACGCTGGTTGGAGAACCAGAACGAATGTGCGCTGACGAAGGTGTTTGGAGTGGGGAGGCTCCTAAGTGCCTGTTCGATTGGTGCCCCGACCCACCGGCAGTGACTGGAGCCATTGTCGCTGTAGATGGCCACAAAGCTGGTTCTTTAGCTACTTACACCTGCCAGAATGGGTTCATACTTTTTGGGCCACCGGTAAGTCAAATTGGTTTATTTTTGTAGGTGTAGGTTTTTGCTTTTAACTGGTCTTGTCTAATAGGAGTTGAAATAAAATAAACAGCCAGTTTATAATGGTTTTGTTACGACTAACATGCCGTGAACTGTAGTCAACCACATATGGCATAGGTTTGCGTCTTATTACATAAAATAACTGAAAACCACACAGTTACAATTCGTAAATAAACTATTTGTCATTCTTATCCGCCATCTTGGATTTTATTGTAAAGGTGAAAGGAGGTTTAGACATACCAACAAGACCCGAACACGAAATCCGGAACCAACTAGAATATTATTGGTGCAAAAGTTTAATTGAATTTAGTAGTCGACTAATTTCGAATAAACCTCTATTGTTTTGCGGCAATCACCGATATTTGTTAACTTAACAAGTTCACCTTATTGTGTGGTGTTGGGTATTTGCTAGTAATAGTTATTTAAGTTTAACGACTTGTTAATCGTCGTAGATGCCTTATGGCTTTAGTAGTACAGCATGTTGTTCGATGTGACACATAAACAACAACAACACTTATATTCAAACGTGGCATTAATATCTTTTTTATTGCCAAGATGATTGTACGTAGGAGTAACCTACCAAACACATTTAAAAGTTGCAACTTATTTTTGTAACGCCATAAATAAACGTTTTGTGCTCTCATTTTTAGAAGTACCTACTATCATGTTTTCTCCTAATATGTGATGGGCTCTTTATGGTTCACAATAACAATTTCATGTCTATTTATGTTCATAGAATATCATAAGTCCCTACACGTGTTTGTAGGTGGCGAAACCAAACTTTCTGAATATCATCAGATACCATGTTATTTCAGAACACAATACAAGTTTCTCGAAATTAGTTTTCTATACAATACATTACAATTTTGCAGCTACATAATTTTATATTACATATTATTGTTGTTGGTAGACATATTGTTGTTGGTGCCTGCACCTACAGATAGATGTTATACGGGCTGTTTGAAAACGCATTTAGAAGTTTTCCTAAAAAACACTAAATAAAGATTTATTTACTTATAAATTTTCAGAGTGTTACCTGTACACTAGGAGGATCTTGGGCGGGCACTCCGCCATCTTGCAAATACGTGGACTGCGGGACCCCCGCTCAGGTGCATAAGGGATCCTTCATTCTGCTGAACGGCACCACAACCTATGGCTCCATCGCTCGGTTCAACTGCGAGCCTGACTACTGGCTGGATGGAGCAGAAACCCTGACGTGCAACAGAGATGGAAAATGGTCACATGATATTCCTTCGTGTGAATGTAAGTTACGAGGACTAGAAATAGTACCTTCCTACTTGTTTTATGCATTATCCAACAAGAGCTTAAAAACATAACATGCAATTTTCTTTAGTTCAGAAGTATATATGAACGAATGTTTTAAGAATAGCTAATTAATTACATTATTCAAGTCAACGGCCGCTGCACATAAATGCTGAATTTAATGACTTGAAAATATTAGAAAATATATTTCAGTTTAAATTACATATTTGGTTGGCTTTCAAGAAGCAAAAATTGTTTACAATATTCCAAAATACAGAAGGTATTTATACAAAATATAGAAATAAGAAACAGTAACATTTGTCCTGCAATGGCATAAGATAAATTTTAATCAATTTTTCAATCAAATCAAAAGAACACACCCTGCATTTTTCATGTATCTAGGACTAGTGGTTTGGGTTGCTGATTATAATATAATTATATAATTTATATATAAATATATTTACGCCGTATTTTATTATCAAACAGCATGGTTTGAACCTAACTACGCAGTACGAAGCGAAACTCATTGCGGGCACTACGCAGAATTCGCCAAATTACAAAATATTTCATGCTAACTACACGTAATATAAAGTAACAAATATTCCACATGTATAATTATGTAAAGTACTGGAAAATTAGTTAATTAATCAAATTTGATGAGATTAGCTGAATCTGAGCTGTTTCATGGAACATAGTAGGAGATAGGTAGATAGCGTTTCAGTAATTTAACAATATATAGTGCAGCTGTAGGCTAATTATTGGAATAATTGGCTAGTATAATCAAATTTGTGAGAAACAAAGGGTCTTTGTTCAAGCTTGACGCAGCTGACCTGAATGCAAGCAATTCATAAGCAAGATAACTTTATTTTGAGGATGGGAAATCATTGAATGACTCCCGCCCTGGGCGGATCGGGAGGTAGTGTCAGACTTTTGCTGACTAAAACCCACCCTTGTTCCTTTGGTTGCCCTTTATGTTCCGGGGCCGCGTAACTATTCCGCAACCCCAAAATCACTCTTTCCCTGTCTGTCTCTCAGTGATATCCTGCGCCGAACCTGAGGTCCCTGCTGGTGGCTACATGGCAGCCTACGACTACAACGTGCACTCCACCATAGACTTCCACTGTGAAAGAGGACACAAACTGGTCGGAGAGTCGAGCCTTATGTGCCAGCCAGATGGAGAATGGTCCGGGGAGTCACCCAAATGTGAATGTAAGTAAAACATCTTGAAAAATCAGCCATTCGTCAATCTTCTCTTAAAAAAATAGATTTAAGAAGATAAAGGTGGTTGTCGTTAAGGCCCTGTTGGATCAGGCGCCCGAATCTCGTGTAAAAGGTTGTGTGTTCGAATCCGTGCAAGTGCCAATGTGACTTTCAATTCATATTTACCTTCCAAAGTTTATCTTGGACATCCCAGACATCGGTAAAGGAAAACATCGTGAGGAAACATGGGGCTCAAGTAAGCTATTGCAATGGTAGTTTAATGATCGATTTTTGACGTGTAACCTTCAAACTTCTGACACATTTCCTATACAAAAACTGTCAAAGTTGTCAAATATACGGACAATGACTGGTCATTGAGACACGATTGAAATAGCAGAATAGAGCCCCTGGACTTGTATATTCATTATAAGTCCGAAATCGCCTACCCGTTGAGCAAGCGTGGTGATTTATACTCGTGACTTCCTAGTATGAAAAAAGGGCTTTGCTCTGCAGTGGGACAGTTATAGGCTGGTATTATTTATTATTATTAAAAGAAGTCTTAATTAAATTATTACTCTTCCAGATGTGGATTGTGGCAAGCTGCCATCTTTGACGTATGGTTCTGCTGAACTGCTGAACGGAACCACTCATCTAGGCAGTGTCATTCAGTACTCGTGCACCACTAACTTCAGGCTCGTTGGTCCAGTCAGGAGGATCTGCACAGAAGATTATCAATGGAGCGATTCTTCGCCAAGATGCGAAGGTAAAAGTTTAGATCCCTGTTATTTAGGGGTTCCTTTGCTAGGTCAACAGATTGATGCTGGTTTTATACGATACAACACTTGTAATCGGCAGCAATATAAAGGGAAGTCCGTGAAGTTGAAATTGAAAGATCGACAACAAGGCACAATGGTCTGGCTAACTTACTTAGGTATCGACAAATATACACTTCGTTTGTTCTATTTAGTAGGTACTGACAACCCTAAGTACTTTATCAAGTACTTACACCTTGAGTTATGCATCTCTCTAACTTTTTCCCAACTATGTTGAGGTCGGCTTCCAGCCTAACCAGATTCAGCTGGATACCGGTGTTTTACGTGCAGCGACTGCTGGTCATACCTCCACAGCCCAGTAACTGGTCAAATATAAATATAAAAACATATTTATTTCTGTTTCTAGAAATCCGCTGTTCCGACCCGATAGTACCGGAAAACAGCATCGTCTCGGTGACTGGCAACGACCGCAATCACGGCCGCACTCTGATCAGAACTACAGTCAGTACCAGCAGCAACAGCTACCGCATCGGTGCCCTGGTCAAGTACCGGTGTGAACGAGGGTACAAGGTCGTGGGGGAGAGTATCTCCACCTGCGAGGACAATGGACAGTGGAGCGGTGTCACACCACGCTGTCAATGTAAGTTGGGTTCCATTACACACTAAAGGATCTTTGAAAGAGAGACCTGAAAGAGAATCTCCTAAAACGAGTCAAGAATGATGATTAAAATACCAATGATCTAAGGTCTTAGCATTCGTGTTCACAGTGATATTGATGTTTTTGATACGCTAGGTATTAAAAAAGGCACCAAGCAATTGACCCCAAACTCACTATTGTGTTTCTTCACAGACGTGGACTGTGGTAACCCAGGTCCAATACAGAATGGAATAGTAACTCTAGCGACGAATGCGACATACTACGGCGCAGCGGTGTTGTATGAGTGTCATGAACATTGGCAACTGGACGGCGTATCGAGGAGACTGTGCCAGGATAACGGCACATGGAGCTCTGAAGCACCAGTATGCAAAGGTACGTTCCTACGATTTTATAATGTATGAAACATTCCAATATCTGATTTTACTTAAGTCTTTTTCTTTAAGCCACCTTTTTTGAACGTTGGCAATGTTATTTGTGTCTACAGAAATAACGTGCACAGACCCGTCTATCCAGATCAAGGGCAGCATAGGATTATTAGTAGCCACTTCAACGCTAAGTATCGGAGGAGAAGCACACTACCGCTGCGAACGAGGGTACGGGTTACAAGGAAACCAAACCAGGACCTGCAAGCCGAAGGGGGTGTGGAGTGGGGCACCGCCAGTGTGTATACGTAAGTATTTACATAGAGGCACCTGTACATACATTCTGATATAGGCAAATTAATTTATGGTTCTATACAACTTCTTTGCCTACAGCTATTGACTGCAAGTCTCCAGGAACGATCGAGAACGGTCGCATCATAATATCAAACAGCTCCACACTGTTCGGCAGTTCCATAGAGTACCATTGCTTGCCTCAATTCCAACGTGTTGGGCCATTCCTTCGTAAGTGCATGGACGACGGCAAGTGGTCCGGAGAAGAACCAAGCTGTGAGATTATCACCAACGAGGCTGCTGAGAACGGAACCTTGCCACTTAGTGTCGGGGTCGGATGCGGCGTAGTCTTGTTCTTACTGATGCTGCTTGGAGTGATTTATCTAAGGCTGTGAGTACACATAAACATATTACATTTACTTAATCGTTAAATCCATTTCTTATTTCTTAATAACATGTTTATCTGATCCCCAGCCGAAAAGCCACGCCAGTGAAGAACACGGAGAACATCGAGGGTGCAGAACGCAAAGAAGACCAAAACGCTGCAGTGATGAGCTACGCGACACTCCACGACTCCAATGGCCGACATATCTACGACCACGTTTCAGACAACGTGTATGACTCGCCCTACAGTGAGAGGATCACCGACAACGTCGCTTATGGACGGCGAAGCGACTCAGACGCATACGAACCAGAACCGACGGGTCCCAGTGCAGTCGTCACAATTAACGGGGTCGCCGTACGTTGACCAGTGATCGACACCTAGTGGCTCGAAAAACTTTTTAGGTAACCAAATCCGACACTAAATTGGTGTTACTCAGTGTAAATGTTACCTGTAAATTTTCCCTTTCTTAAAGTGGTTACCATTGACTCCAGTGTTCAAACGATACGATAGTTTTAGGGTTAGTCATGAATTCCATTTACTAGCTGATCACCAACCCTTACTAGGTATTGTACCAAAGATGTAAATGTGTTGGATTCGTATGATTTTTTTAAGACTGTCATTCTCGTAGTGCCGAATATAATCAAACCAATGTTACATATTTATGCAATTCCCATTACCAGTATCCTTCTTTCTACTCAGAATACGTCTAGTCTAACGGTCGGTTTACTGACACCAGTTTTACTTAATCTTTCATGATGCACATGAGAATTGCAGTCATAATTAGTGTTTACTTTTGTTTTTAAATTATTAACAAAAACCTACAATACGAACAAAAAGTATGACGAATACTTTGTGTATTTAGATATTAAATGTATTTATTGTTGTATATCGAGCGATTTGAATTTGATGCCAAAATAATTCTGCTAATATGCTTTTGTAAACGCGTTAAATTAAGAAATATTATTTAGTTAATGATCTTATTGTTCCTCTTGAATTATTTAGTTTCTTAATTGGGATATACTTACCTAAATAGGTAGATACTAAAATGGTAGGTTCCTGGAAAAAAAAAGAATTATTTTAGGATAATCATAGTGATTACTGGTGTAATACTAACACAACACATGCCTGTTTCGTATTGCTTTATGTTTCATTTATTGTTTTGTAAATATTAATTAAGTTAGTATTAATATTAAATAATATGATATTGAATACCTGTAAAAATCTTTATCTATCTATCTACAAACTGTAAATTATTTGACTGATAATGTGTAAACTGCATCATGAATTAAGTCTACACTAATAATATATGGTTATGCTTTAAAAAATAAAAATCGATCAAATATTTATAGATTTTAGAGATGAAGTTTCACCTTACAACCCACGAAATACTTCGCTCGTTATTAGAAGAGGTTACTGTCCTTTTTATTTGACAAACATGAAACTTTTACATAATAATATTGATCTCGATACCATAGGTACATACATCACTTGCGGGACTCATTGTTAGGCCTAGCGCCAGTCTCGACCAAGAGCATGGCTTATAACTATATATTTATATTTTTTCATAAGCAACGACATAAATAAACTAATGCTATAATAATTGTGAATATAATAAATGTTCATCACAATATACTACTGTAATAATTTTTTTTAATTATTTTTATGTAGGTACAATATTTTTTTTTATAATTTAGACAGATTCGTTAAATAAATGTTCTGAATGTGAATTTACTTGTTTATTTTAATTTATTGTCATCTTTATTCAATCATGATGAGTATTTTATACCTTTTTAAGGAGTTTTTTATACCTATTTTGATAAATTTTCACAGTTAAAACTTTATATACATAGATCGAATTACTTTGTGGGGCCACCGCCGCCGTGTCCTTGCAGAGGCGATCGGCGGCGGTGACCTCTCGCGCCCGGCGTTGGCTCAGGCCATGCTCCGGGGCGAGACTGAATGGGAAGCCGTCGCCTCCTTCTGCGAAGCAGTCATGCTGGAAAAGGTGGCGGCAGCGCGCGTGAGGCATCGTCAAGCCTTGCGCCCCGTACAGAAACACAGGCGTAGTCGTCGAGAGTCGCGAGACGACTACCGACCGGCTACCGTAGTTGCGGGCCTGTGGACAAGGACCAGGCCCGTGACGACGGCGCGTTTTGTTCCACGCGCTCCTCATGGAGTAGTCAGCATGTGACCTGCCGGAGTTACGGAATAGTTGTAATAGTTACCGCGGCCGGGGAACATAAAGGGCATCCGAAAGACCAAGGATCGGTTTTAGTCAGTAAAAGTCTGAAACTCTCTCCCGCCCCGCTCAGGGCGGAAGAAATCCTTTGATACTTTGCCATCCATAAAATAAAAAACCATCGATATATAATAACTACTCTAAGGTACTACGTACGAACTTGAATGAAAGTGTGTAAGGTTGTGTGTCCACCAGGCCACCAGTGTTTTACATGAACTGATAATAATCTGATCATTTGAGTTACTAGATAACAAGATACTGACTGAGACTGGACTGGTAACGACTGTTAAATAAATGTATGTGAGCCGGGACCAACTACTTTACGGAGGCGGAGTCCGCGAGAAGTCACGACCAACTTTCCTAATAAGGACTGTGAGCTACTGAAAAAATCACCAAAAGAAAAATCCATTATCCATCCTGAGAATCTAACCCAGAACCCTGCGCTTTCTGTAACTAAACCGAATTCGGGTTTTACGAGTTGTTACCCAGTTAATGGAAACCGAAATGATACTTTTAAAGTACCTATCTAGCTATGTAAGTTCACTAATAGTAGATTATATTACAAGGGCGCAAAGTAATATTTTTACGGCGAGGGCGTTTTTTGAATCCAGAGCGAAGTGAGGGATTCTAGAGTAGAATCCCGAACGTCGTGAGTGATTCTTTAATAGAATCCCGAACGTAGCGAGGGATTCAAAGTACGTCGCCCGAGCCAAAAATATATTTTGCATCCGAGTGATACACTCTACTTTTCATCACCCACTATGAGAAAATAAAAGGCGCTTCATACTTTATTGTAAAATTATTATTTATTAGAATAAAGGGTAACAACAAAATAAGTAATAGTATGTAATAAAAAACAACTGAAACTGTAAATTTATATTTGAAACTTTACAATCAGTTCTACTATTAAAAACTGCTTGGTAACCCAACAAAACCTGTATATTCATTATTTGTATTTATAGCGTTGCTTCGAGTAATTATTCATAAGTATTCAAAACAGGCATAAAATAAACTTATTTGTAGAGGGTATTTTGTGTTGTCACAGCAGTTCGGAAAGAAAATCTAGGAACGCTCTTCATTTGATACTAGTAGCGTCATCTATTATGCTGAATAAACATTTACGTGCCGCAACAAACCAAAACCCAATAAAACTATTTATTTATGTTATTTACTCGTATTGTCTATAGAGAGGAAATGGAAACCCACTATAACGATAGAGTTTCTTAGGTACCTACCTATGTAATCTTAAGTGATTTTGTTTATTGTTGTCATTTGGGACTTGTAGCGCCATCTATGATTCGGAACAGCCAACCAACTACTAACCAGCGTCCATCAGTCAGAAATGAAGATGACAGCGCGGCAAAAGATGAATGATAAAACCAAAAATAAACATGGTCGTGGCAGAATTGTTGTGTTTTCCGCAAATGCCATTAATAAAGAGTTGAAGTTGAGCTGACATTCAATATTTCTTTAGGGGATTGGGAACAGAACAGGCGCAGCGACCACATGAGTAGATTTATGTAATGTTTCAATTAATAACTTTTTTTTAAGTTTCCATTTACCTACTATTAATGCGGTAGCGTCCATTTGAAGGTTTTTAAAATCTCTCGAGAAGACAGGATAGATTTTTTATAATATTCCAACTATTATAACTTTTCAGATCGAATTTTATTATTTACTTTATAATAAGTATGTGCATTCTTTTCATTGTTTATTTTTATAAACAGTATTTAAATGAGTTTCCTCTTTGAACAATATTATATTATGGCCCTATTAGTACACTGTGATTAAATTTTAATACTTACGTAAGAAGATAATGAATTTATTTCTGTGAACACATTAGAAAAAATACGATTTTGGCTCAACCTACTAAGCTTAATTACCGGGAACTTCTGATTTATTTCATTCATTTGAAAAGGATTCTCCATTATGTTTTTATAATCAGTTGATGATTCTCAACTTTGTACTCGTAGACTTATCAACTAGATTATCTTTTAAAAATCCTGAAGCAATTCGGCTAATATGATGTCTCATCTGCATTATCACGTTCTTCAGGGAAATTTCTGTTTCTTTACGGTCACTTCTTGACACATCATTAATGAAATTTGCTGAACTTATTTTTGAACAGTCATGTAACCAAGGCGTGTAAAGTTTTGAAAGTTGAGGATATAATAGGAAAAGCTGGTGAAAATATAGAATAAAAAATACTCGCAAACTACTCAATAATAACGAAGCAAAACAAAACAAAAATATAATGAAGAACTGTTTATTTTAACTTTCTTTTCAAATAAATAAAAACTTAAATGAACAAAACTTTTCAAGATCACTAAGTAAAAGAAAATGTTGGTTTACAATTAATTAGTATACAGAATATTTGTAGTACAATAATATACGAATATCATTTTACCACTTTAACAATTTTATTAAAGTCCCTTTTAATCTTTATCAATCTCCTCGACATTACTTTTAACAAGCTTACATAAACGTTCTTTTAATAATAATTAACGTTAATTTAATTACAGCTCGGCAAAAAAACTGAGATAATAATCAGCTACATAAATATACGAGGTCTTTCAAACCTATTTACGTATTTATTGTCAGACAAACAATTGGCGAGGCTGTTCTTTAGGCCAAAAACGGCCCGTCGACAATCCACAATCTTTGACTGGACAGATATGAAAGCCTCAATTGATATTAACAATAACTGTTACCAGTACCACATAATTACAAACAACTGCTGAGAATATGGCAAAGATTTACACAGACAAACATTTTTGATTCGCATTAAGAGGCCGTTTGGACCGCATCTGACGCGGGTAATCGCCGCTAATTAAGACTAGCATTTCAGTGTCCTATACTGGGGCTTATGAACTCGACCGTATAATATAGGCGACACTGGTGACTTAACACGTTAAATATAATGTATAACACACGTTTCGTAGGCCGAGTCACAAAGTTGTAGTGTTCTCTCTCGCTATCAGACCTACATAGTTTTAGTCTCATTAACAAGATGTTCACTAGTCATTAGAACGTACGATCTAGTTTTGATCCGTAGAGGAGCTAGGCTTATTTAGTAGAGGCAAAACATAATATAAACATTCACTTTATGGCCCCGATAAACTCATACTTTAAAGGTAAATCCACAGTCTATGTTGCTAATACAAAAAAAAAACTGTTTTTTTATGATTGTCGTACAAAATCGATATATCACAAATCAATCCAATCGGCTATAGACTATT
Organism: Athetis lepigone; assembly: GCA_033675125.1. Taxonomy (NCBI): domain Eukaryota; kingdom Metazoa; phylum Arthropoda; class Insecta; order Lepidoptera; family Noctuidae; genus Athetis; species Athetis lepigone. The sequence goes on along the minus strand of CM066219.1, from coordinate 25,005,011 downwards.
GCCTAGAAAAACTATACATTAATATATTAGTAATTCGAGATATATATGTTGCGAAGATATTGTTTTATATAAAATTTAAAGTATGTCAATTCGATTTTCGTCTCAAACCTACAATATCTAGGCGACATACATAGCTATATATAACATTTAAGTCGGGTGAATCAAGCCCTCTACAAAAAATAATAATAATATAAACTAATCTACTTTACACTTATTTAGGAATATGTCAAAAGTTATCGACAAGAAATACACTTCCAGAAATGTGCTACTTTAAGTAATGTTCCATTTTAACAGTAGGTAGTGAGTATATAAGCCCATATTTTATAAATTCATATCCATACAATTCTTTATCACAACTATTGTAAAAGGTCACAAAGGTATGTACAGTCGCGGTCTGAAAGTGGTTACCACCATAAGGATCACAATTGCATGCACACATTAAGGCCACAAGTTCTAAATGTCTATTTCATGATAATTTGATTGATCATAGATTATTTTTTTCTAATGATATGACAATCAATCGCTTTAGGTGATGGACTGACTACTAAAAAGGTTTGATATACAGAAAACCTACTTTGAAAAACATTTAACATAATAAATAATAGTTTTAAATAATCTTTATTCAATATCTGGTATAACATCACTCCGCAGCTATGACTAATTTAGTTTTTTGAATAAGAATATGAAGAAAAAAAGCACTGAATAAAATCTTTGGTACCCCCGCGGTTTTACCCGCGTAGTTCCCGTTCCCTTGGAATTAAGTAAAAGACTTTCCTATGCCCCATGCTCAGGCTATAGACTAACTCTGTACCAAATTTCATTTAAATCGTTTCGGTAGTTTTGACGCGAAAGCGAGACAGACAGTTACTTTCGCAATTATAATAGTAGTATGAACTAGTACGGATCCACAGCTACGACCAATTTAGTTTTTTTAAATAAGAATATAAGGAAATAATAAATCAAATCTTTAAAAAATCTTTATTCAATATGAAGTATAACATTACTCCGCAGTTACGACCAGTAGATGCAACAAGACACGCGCATAGATCAGTATTTCTGGTATCATTTTCTGGTATCACTCGAGCACAGCGTGATCTATCTCGTAGTATGCATCATCACTTCTTCCTGAATCATTTCCATGATCTATTATTTGGTCTTCTTCGCCGTGACATCTTATTCAAACCTCACAGTAAATCACAATAGTTATAATGAATTTCGTGATAAGGCACTAATGATATAAAACTATGTCCATGTTCAAAGATTGTCCCTTGCTCCAGGGTTAAACTTGCCATTTTATTTCGATATGAAAAAAAATATTTCGTAAAATTTTACTCTTGTCTAAACGACGTTCAAACAATATTTTTTGACAAATGTCAATTCAAGAAATTAAGAAAAGAGTTTGAAAGCACTTACTTTGGCACTATACCTGTCACTGTTACACAACTGCCAAACGTCAAGTGCACGATAGAGACGAAACATGGCTAAGCCGACGCCGTTGCTTAGTAACGTCTTTGTTATTCTCGTTGTCTCATTTTGCATAATAACTTCTAAAAGGTAACAAGTCACATGATATGGCATTTTAGATTTTAATGAAAAAAGTGTGATATAGAATGTACTTTCAAAATTGGTAAACCTTTTCAGACCGCGACTTTACATACACTATTTTCATTGTGTTAAAAGCATCAAATAAATCGGCTGCAGGCCATATAATATTCAGGAGCGAAATAAAAATTAAATTGAAACATTACAGGTATACACAGTCCATACGTCCAAGTTGATACTGATGACTCCGCGACGTCACTAAGTACGAATGACGTTCAATAAGTACATAATACTTTCTCAATAAAAATGACAAGATGCGTTGTATATTTAAATATAAAACACAATTTCAATACAACACACATTATCTCAAGTCAATTTACTAAAACAATCTGACTGTGGGTGAATGTAAGGAAATTCATGTAGACCACTAATTTGAAAGGAGATTACCAGTTCGTAGGTATAAATATTGTGATGATAGTTTAGCGCTCAGTGGGAGGCGTGAAGTTTTGTCTAGCCATAACTGGGGACTGTATAGATATGCCCTTTGCATAATGTATTGCTTAAGGATATGTTAAGTGTCTCAATCTTTACACATTTATGTTTACAATATTATTCTTTTCATCAATGATCGCTGTCAACACGAAATATATGCGAAGATAAATAATAAGATAAACGGACTAAATTGTATAATGTGAAAAGATGTGTCGAAGGATAATTGACAATCGGCCCCATAATAAAAATCATCTTTTCAATGATAAAATGTCTCAAATCTGTTCAGTAAATGTAGATTTTAGGGCCGTGAGCGCCCATAGTTCTTTGTTACAAAAAGTGATTGGCAAACTAGGGTCTTGGTAATTTCTGATAGTAAAATGAATGTTTTCAGCATTTCCAGACTCGCGACGATCATGAGTAGTTTCATAAAAATAATATTATGACACTCAGATGTGTGATTCGGTAAGCCTCATATTCTATTGCTGTTAAAGCATTATAATGGATCAATTATAAAAACCAATAAAAGATAAGACACAATTGGCTATTAAATGAACTATTAGGTCACAAGGTTTTCAGTCAAGTTATCTAATTACATTGATGCATGAAAAATATGTATTTATTAATTAGCCAAAAACATCAATATACTCACTTTCGGTAAAAATTATCCCTATCGATTATATCGTTAATATGACCTGTTTGTAGGTGCATTGATCAGGTTGAGTCCAAGATTCATAATTTGCCATTAAACATGAACAGATTGTTGAAAGATGAAGCAGGCCGTTTAAACTTTAGAATATAATTATTTCATATCTATGGATGGTAGTTGACAGTTTTTAGGTCATTGATGAATGTATTGGTCCAAAACCCCAGAGCAGGGGTGACATTTAAAAAATAAAAAGAGGATTATGTAGTTAAGAAGGTATACATACTTGCTGGCTCAAATACTGGGTCTATTAAATCTTTTTAATGAACATTATAACAGCATGGTCATAAAACATAAAGGACTGCTATAAAACATATTAGAATAATATACAGATTTTGTACTGCAGTCAATTTCGTCTGATTGTAAATATATTAAGCTCGATAATCCATTAGTGAGAATACTTGTCGTTGCCGCGTTGCCCTAAAATGTTAAGACTAAAAATAAAGAATATTAAATTAAAATGGCGAAAAGATCATTAATAATTTATATTGGCTGTACGAGATAAATAAATCATGTAATAATTTTAAAATAACTTACATTCATAAATATCATTTTAGATAGCAGCAACAGAGTTTAGCGGTTCGACTATACACATTTAATACAGAACAATTTGGGTCATATTTGATAAAAATAACCCCATATTAAAATGATTACTAAAAATTCTTTTCCTTAGTTCAACTGCTTATCAACATTGAATAAATAACATGAAACGTACACGGTGATCGATAATTCAATTCAATCCTTGAAAGGATTACGAGAAACTTGCAAAAATGTAATTTAATAAACTTGGGAGAGTACTGGGTTCTTTTACAATTATAGCGCAGTTAACTTTTTTTTAAAGTTCTCGTCTGTCAACTCGATTTATAAAATCTATTAGATTTGACTTTTTTTTTTTTTTTTTTTTTTTTTGTTTGTTTATCTGCAATCAGTTACAAACTATAAGCAGATTTGTTCTAGGTCTTTTTGTCATTTCCAAGGAGCTCCTCAACAGGAGACCCCTCATCTTTCATCATCTGTCACCAATTATATCGTGGCGTTTCAGTCGTTTGGTGTAGGAGATGGTTGCCAACGCGGTAGCTAAATCATTTGGGTGGTTTTCCAGCCGTGTTTTGTATTTATGCCCTATTAGTTTTAACTCCTCCTTAATTGTACTTATTTTCAGAGCTTCGTGGATCTCTGTATTGGTGATGAACCATGGCGCATTACAAACGGTTCTTAGGATACCATTTTGCAGCCTTTGCATTATATTTAAATTGGAGTCGCAAGCACTTCCCCACAGTTGTGCACCATACGTCCATACTGGTTTCAGGATCATTTTGTAAATCAGCAGTTTATTGTCGGTTGACAATTTAGAGTTACGTGCCATCAACCAGTAGACATTTCTAAACCGTATGTTCAGCTCGTCTCGTTTTGATTTGATGTGCTTCTTCCAGGTCAACCTTTTGTCCAGATGCATACCGAGGTATCGAACAGAGTCAGTCTGTGGCAGAACATTGTTGCCCAGTTTTACTGGAGGACAGCTTCTTTTCCTCAGCGTAAAAGTAACTTGTACGGATTTAGTTGTACTGGCCTTGATTCTCCATTTCTGTATCCATTCGTCGACCTTATCGAGGCTTTTTTGCAAGACGGTAGATGCTACAATCGGATCTTTGTTGCTCGCGAGAATTGCGGTATCGTCAGCAAAAGTAGCGGTAGTTACCCCTTGTGTTTCTGGGAGGTCTGAAGTGTAGATGGTATATAAGACGGGGCCAAGGACAGATCCCTGTGGGACCCCCGCCGTTACATCTTGGATAGTTGATAGTTCTCCGTCTTCTCTCACCTGGAAGATTCTGTTTGCGAGATATGACTCCATCAACAAGTAGTAGCTATGCGGTAAAGACGTTTTTATTTTATATAGTAGACCTTTATGCCAGACCTTATCGAAAGCTGCCTGGACATCTAAAAATACAGCAGAGCAATATTCTTTCTTTTCGAGGGATTGTCTAATCTTAACACAGACTCGATGCACCTGCTCTACCGTAGAATGCTGCTGTCTGAATCCAAACTGATGTTGAGGTATCACCAGGTCTTTGTTGAGTATAGGTAATATTCTGCTCAGAAGGATCCTCTCAAACAGCTTTGATAGCACCGGTAAGAGACTTATAGGTCTGTATGATGATGCGTCCTCCGGGGGCTTTCCTGACTTGTGTATCATTGTTACTATGGATACCTTCCATAATCTGGGGAAGTATTGTACTCGAAGCAACCCATTGAAGAGAGCAACTAGAAACACTAGTGCGCTCCTGGGAAGTTGTATGATAACTTCTTTTGTGATTAGATCAAATCCAGGGGCTTTTTTATTTTTCAGTCCTTTTATAGTCCTCTTCAGTTCCCCAGTTGTGACTGGTCTTGGTGGAATGGATAGTTGTAGGTCTTGATGTAGCGTCCTCTCAACTTCATTTTCAAACTCCGCATTGTTACCCTCATTGGGAGTAAAGATGGCGGCCAGGTGTTTTGAAAACATGTTTGCTTTTTCTTTGCTTGTCTTGGTCCAACCATTTTCGGTTTTAATAGGGCATTTATATTGCTGTGGCCTATTTAACGCCTTTGTAAACTTCCAGAGGGAGTATTCTGTTGTTTTTGTGGGGGTTAGACTTTCCAGTTTATTTTGCAGTGTGACATTATTTAAAGTGTCTATTGAATTTTTCAGCTCTATAATAGCTTTGTTGAGTGCAGTTTTATCGGCTTTACATCTACTCTGGTGCCATATTCTACGCAATCTTCTCTTCTCTAGTATTTTACGTTTTATTTCAAGAGGCACGTTCCCAGTACCTTGACAACCCTCTTTTTTTTTAAGAGGTGTGTTAACCCAGCAAGCTTTTTGTATAAGGTTAGTAAAGTATTGGGTCGCGTTATCTATCTCGTCGGGTGTTTTCAAGGAAATTTTCAAATCAATGCTTTCCTCAATGTATTCTCTAAACCCTTCCCAATCAGTGAGTTTATTGTACAAGGTATCAGGCTTTTCGTAGCAAATGATAGTCGTACTAATAGTTAGAAGGACAGGGGAGTGGTCGGAGCTACTGTCTAGGCAGGATTCTACCTTCATGTAATTTGTGGAGAGTCCCATTGTTATAAAGAAATCAAGCAAATCTGGTTTTTTATTTGGATCTGTTGGCCAGTAGGTTGGTTCTCCCGTTGAGATAAAGTTAAGGTTATTTTCGTCAAAGCATAATTTTAGTTGTCTGCCTCTAGTTGTTGTTAGCCTTGAGCCCCAGTATGTATGTTTGGCGTTCCAATCACCGCCAGCCACAAATCTTGCTCCCAATGTCGAAAAGTATTCTGTGAATTTTGTTCCACTGATTGTGTGCTTTGGTGGACAGTAAATTGCCGACAGGATCAATTGACCACAGTTACTTTCGATCGCGACAGTCGTAGCCTGGATATAGTTTGTCTTAAACTCTGGTAACACCTGGTGTTTGATGGAATTTCTTATTACAATTGCTGTTCCTGCATGCCCCGTTCCATCTGGATGATTGGTTACGTAAGTGTTGCATCCTTTAATTTTGATTTTACTTTTATCTGTACAGTGTGCCTCAGAAATCAGAACAGCATCAAGTAGGTTATTGTTTATTAAGAGTTCTAAGTCAGTCTTATTTGGGGCAAGGCCATTGATGTTCCAGGTGGCAGATTTGACTTAAATCTTATTTTTGTCACTTTATACGTTATTTATTTTTTCTATAAACCACTCATTGAAACATAATCTAACTTTGAAAAAAACTCATCGCGTCGCAGAGATCATGTTATGAAACAAATTAGTTAGTCCAGTCAAGGTGGTATTTAAAATATATTTTTTTAGTTTTTGAAAAACTAAAATCTGCTTGTCCCAATAATACGGTTTGACAAGTTCGGGGGCCCTTTAGAGTTTCAAGTGTGACGTGAGACTTCATTCTGACGCTATCTTCATGGAAGCTCGAGCGATCCATACGAACAGTTATACGTTTTATTTTTTGCTAAGAAAAGAGAAACTATATCCAATCATTGGTAACCGCTCCAAACTAAGCGTTGACGTTAAGCTACTAGTCATTCAAGCATGCTTTTATGTGATAGACTACGGAGAAATACAACTGCTACAGTTCAGCAAAATAAATCCGCTTAAATTTGAGCGGCAGTAACACAGATATAGATTGACATAGATGACGAATAAGCTCGAACTTTCTCTACTGTCGGATGAAGCCAGAACTCTCTTTGTTTTTAAAGTTGCGGTAGTTTAGTTAAATCGATATTATTTACATTGTATTCGATCAACAGAGAGACGTTTTCTGTACAGAAAAAACCCTGTAAATAAATAAAAACTGAAAAAGTAAGTGTCGTATATCGTATGATATGTGCTGTGAATCGTGTAAACACTTGTCTTTCTTATACACAATCGTCCAGTACACGGAAATCGTATTTAAACTTGGTTTACGGAAGTAAGTAGTGATGACGACAGATGATACGACAGTAAAAAGCCTGCAAGTTTTATGTTCATGGAGAACCATGATAAATAATTAAATGCAAAAAAAATCGCTATACTGTTTGATCTACTGACAAAACTATGATCAATGAGACGCAAGATGTCAATTTCGCGACACTGGAAACGCAGAGGCGGGGCGGTGCGTGTTGACCATGTTTTTGACGGACATTTATGTAGCACATAACAACCTTATATTTTCGGAATTTCGAACATTTTGCAAATACATTCTATTCATAAAAATCTATATATAGAGGTGTCTCGGCTTCCGCATAATAAAAAAAACTGTTGTATATATGTTATAGGCAAACTCCGAAGCTCCGGCGCTCCTAGGTTGGACTGGTCAATCCTCAGGTCAGACTGAATGACTTAGTCAAAGCCCAAACAAATGTAAATTTTCGGCCTTTGACTAAACAATTTTCGTCAAACCTGGGAGAGACTAATTTGGTCAGGCAAACGTCAAAACACTATTTTATTAAATCGGGGTTTGACGATTCAAACTCCGATATAGGTATGAAGTGTCTTATCTTCGTATATTTGGAAGCATTTTATCATTTAAGCAGCTTTCAAGTCTTAAGAACCGCTTAACTCTGCCAGTTCTGACACTTGATTGGTCAGCTTACGTGATTTTCACTTTTATATTTGAGATGCTTTGAGAGAATGCCGTGAGCATTAGGCCCGCCTTTTGTACTATGTGCAATAAAGTATAAAATAAATAAATAAATGCTTTGGAATATACGGAGGTTAGTTTGTAAGATTAGGTATAAAAAAATAACATTTTTAAAATTTTGATGTTTATTGTTTTAATAATTTCTTAAGTAATTAAAATGGAAAATTAATCATTTTTCTGACATAGTGAGGCATTAACTTTAATGTTAATTGTTTTAATAATTTCTTAGGTAATTAAAGTGGCAAATTAATCATTTCTTACAACACTTATTTTTATTCAAATTAGAAATGTTCTCTTTAAACTTTACTTTTAAAGCTTCTTTATCCACGTTTTTAGTAACAACAACACCGTTTGATTCACTCATCTTCAATTTTACACAATTACACGCCCGCACGCTCAATGAACGAACATGAAATGACAAAACAATCGGTCGGAACACCGCGAGAGACATTATGAACCTGTTTAGACATGTTCAGATCAACGTTTGACCGAGTTTTGCAGTCGCTTCTAGGATTGACTAGGCCAAAACCGAAACAGAATAATTTACTTTCGACGTTTGACTGAAAAGTTAGGAGCTCCTGGGTTTGACTAAAAATACTTCAGGCAAAGGGCGAAATCGAAATGTATTTCGGGGATTGCCTGATGGCTTTGGCCAAACCTAGGATAAACCAGTCCTTCCGCGAAGAGACTGTGTATCGGACTTTGACTATAACATATAGATAAAACAAATTAAGTATTTTCTTTTGAAAGACCTAAGTATTCAATAAAAGTTAACGGTACTGTAACTCGCAAACATCCCAGTATTAACTTCAAGTTTAAGGCTGGAGCCTTTACGCAGTCGAATTTGATGTGAATTAACCCTAGTTTATCTTTCAAGGATTACATCGAACCACCAATCACCATGTATGTGGACAAACCTTTGAAATAACAGACTAAATTGTACGTCGTTGGACGTTGCCGATCAATAGTTGACGAGCTATACTATAATATGTTACTACATGATGCAGGAGACGCTTGGCCTTCACTTGGACAGTTTACTGATCACCCGGATTAGGGCTCCGTTCTCGTCCTTCAGTCGCTGGTTTTCAGCTTGCAGCGTCTGTTGATACTGTGGAGGGTTAGAAAAGGTACGTCAATACAGCGAATGTATGGAAACACTAGTGTTGATGTGTTGTTAGTACTGCGTATTCATTCATTTATGCATGAGTTTCGAAAAGTTTGCAACAAAAATGTTGTCAGAAACACAAGTCGTTTTATAACTGGTAAGTAAAAAATACATTGTTATTTTTTTGTAAAGACCAAAGAAGTGTTTTTATCGTTCCAGAAAATAACTAAGACTTGCTTTTTGGACGAAAATAAGTAGTCATTAGTCTTAGAATGGAGATTTTCTATTTAATTTAATATTGTAGATACTGAATAATTAATAACAAAAAATCTTGAGCATATCACGACTATGCTGCTGACCGTATATCAGTTACATGTATTTAAATAGGATATACTTTAGAAACGTCTCATACACTTTTCTGAATGAATACACAGACAATGCCAAACAAATGTACTAAATTACAACGGGAATACAACATGGGAGGCTCACAACAAATCTTAGGACATAAATGGATCAAGTCAATGGAAGACACAGCTGTATACTTACTGCAGCTGTGTACAAAAATTGAGAAAACAATCATCTCAGGAACGGGGACAATATTACAAATTGAATTCATGAAGTGGTGTACTCACGATGCGTTTGTAAAATGAAATCATTCTGTTACCTAAAACTTTGCAGTAATGACAAAACACACACAAGTACATACATCAACATGGTCTAGGGATATTTTAAATAAACCTAAATAACTAAAATTCTATAACTTTCAGTTAAGACACCTACACATTAAAATAAACCTTGTTTAATAGCCTTTCTAATCTGATAATAAACTTTTAGATAAAGTTAAATTTAAAAAAAAACTTAGAAGAAGAGGAAAAACTCAGACAAAATTTCAATCTTAACTTTATTTTTGAATGGTTCCACCTAAGACTCTCCTGACACAGCTGCAGCGGTTCTGCAAACTCAAAACAAGGGTGTCAATCCTGTGGAATACTAATTAAACTTTATCTCATAAGTTTATTATCAGAGTAGATAGGCTATTAAACAAGGTTTATTTTAATGTTTAGGTGTCTTAACAAAAAGTTAATAGAATTTTAGTTATTTAGGTTTAATTGAAATATCCCTATACCATGTTGATGTGTGTATATGACCGGGAATTGTGGACGATACGTACCCATAAAAACTAATAATTTACCTTTCAGATCATGAATTACATTGCAAGACAGTATTTTAGGAAAATCATTAAACACAAATACAATTGCTTGGAAAAAGTAATCATAATTGAAATGAATGTATCAGCCACAATTACTAGACCTTATATAAATATCAATCCAATTTATTTTTGGAGAGGTCCGTACAGTGTGTATGTACGCATCGGGGATACGAAAATAGTTCGATAATTTACAATTCAAATATACAAAAATCTGCTTCAAGCCCCACACTCTTTAAATGACACCTATCGGGTGGAATACATAGTTGACCAATAGGGTATTACACTCTTTTTTTTTAAGTATTTCAAATAACTCCTACAGTACTAAGAAACCACAAAAAAAAATCCTAAATTTTTATTTAAGCGCTAAGTACCCTAAAAACGCTTTTAAAAATTGTATTTTCAAGTTTCGCGCGGAAATTTCCAAAAACGGAAAACGCCGTGGGCGTGGTTTTGCTTTGGCGATATGACGTCCTTACGTCATGTAAATAAACAAACGCGCTGTGACACTTTACATAATTTTTATTGTTTTTATCTCAAAAATTAGTTAGTGTTCGACTTACCGTTGGTGTGCGTTTCGGAATGCAAGAACACAAGTGTGAAAACATCGGAATAATTGTGAATTCTAGTGTTAACTGATTAAAATTTAAGAAAAACTTAGTTAAAAGTTGTGGGAAGAGTATTCCAACTATTACACCATAAAAACCCGTTTGTACCGTTTGTACTGTTGTTGTAAATATCACTTTGATGTAAGTACACACCCAAGTAACACAGAAAGCATTTTAACAAATGAAAATTAAACTTATGTAAAACTTAAGGCCCGTATAAACTTTTATATAAGTTCACCGAGCATCTTAACGCTTTATATTGGCATTTCAAAACCGTTTAGATGCTTTATACTGTATAACGGTTGGATAATGGTATATCAAAATGCTTTTGTGAAGCCTTTAGTTTCAGTGCAGCAAACCACAATGCTGTTGTACAGCTTTCAGCTGTTTTTAGTGCATTTGTATTTACAGTAGCATTTTTAAGTAGTAAATAAATGCTCAATGTTGTCTAATAGCATAAATATGAACCATTATAATGCCACGAAAATCCTCTATACAACTTTTAGCTGTTTTTAGTGCCTTAGGGTCTACAATAGCATTTTAAAGTAATAAGATAATGCCTAATGCTGGTTAATAGCATAAACTTGTACCATTATAATGCACCGAAATTCGTTAAACGGCTTTGAGCTGTATTTAGTGCCCTTTGTTGTGTAATAGCACATCTAAGTGCTAAGTAAAAGCCTAGTGCTGCTGAACAGCATGAACGTGAACCTATGTGATGCTTGTATTTTTAAAGATCAACTGAGTGCTGTTGTACTGCTAACAGCTCTTTAAACAAATACAAGTGAGTTATTGAAATGTGTAAAGCTGCATATAGATTCACTTTACTGCATTCGTAAAACCATTTGTCGACATCTGTGTGTATCGCGTAACCGTGTGTTTAGCATACGTTTATAATGAAGCTGGTCAAGTGCGAGTCGGACTCGCGCAACAAGGGTTCCGTAAAATGGACACCTACATTCATCAACAATATTTGAAAAAAAAAAAATAACTACTTTCCGGATTTCGGAGTTTTTTCTTTTTACTTTTGCTACATGACATTGCCGATCAACTGATGAGGCCTAAGTTATTGAGATTTGTCACAAATTTACAGGGTGAATAATTATATCTGTATTCTGTTATGTTTGTGTGTTTTTATACCTACGTTGGATATTGAAAAATATATTATCTTCAATATCCATCCATACGGATTTAAGTTGTACAAAAATTCTGAAATGGGTTTTATTGTTTTGCTCAAAGATCCCCAAAATTCCGTTCAAGTAATGGCACCAATTCAGTCTACATCAAGTCTACTGGTATATCGGTTAACTCATATAGAACTGCTTTATAGTCAATGGCACTACAGTGGTTCATCAAAAATCTTCTCTCTGGCCTCTGGCCTCAAAAGTTGTACATGTGTGAGTATTTATACTGCTGGCGGCATTAAGTAGCCTTTTTAAACGCTCACCGGGCTGCTATAGGCTGCCACCATTTTGTATATATTTTATAACCTAAAAATATTATTCTTCTAACCCATTTATTAAAGTAATAGACCTATATAATAATAATTAACTTAATCCAATACTTCCCAAGCAATACTGTTATGTTAATTATGCAAAATTCGTTCTATACTAAGAATACAAAATTGTTTTGGTTAATTCACACAATAACATTTTATATCAAAATCACAAAATATCAAAGGCGCTTGAAAATTTTCAAAGAAACTTATATAGATATTTACAGTAAACTACATTGCGCAGTAATATTTGAAGGTGTGAAATAAAAAGAGTCAAAATCTAACCCAGTATTATAAATTTTGTTTTAAAAATGGTGTCACCACTGAGTTTTGACGACTTTGTTCATATCATATTGCGAGCCAAAGTTGATAAATTGCAACGACGGGACGTTCAGAGTATTATAACAATTAGTACCGTGGCATTAGATACGTTTTTGCAATGATGTAGGGTTTATTTAAGTTCTAACTGTGAACCCTTATGTAGCTCCAATCATTCTTTTACTACATTCTAATGCTGGTATTATGCTTTTGTAATGTAATTAGCATCTTCACTATCAATGTCATTGCTAGTGTAATGCTTCTGTAATGCGATTGGCAACTTCGTTGACCGTAATAATGTTTCTTTAATGCAACTGGTACTTTCTTTGACCACAATAATGCTTCTTTAATGCAACTGGTACTTTATTTGACCACAATAATGCTAATATAATGCGCCCGTAATGCGATTAAACAAATATTTTGAACATATTAAGGATCTAAAGCCGTATAATTTGTGCCCAAATAAGCATTACAGTAGCTGTATAAACGTTTGTAATGCTGCTATGGAACTAAATCAACATGCGAAAACGATACAAAAATGCTGTAAGTCGGCCGTTATAATGCTTTGATGTGTTACTTGGGCATGTGCATTAGCCATCTAAAATATCTTTCACAATAACTTCCATGAAAAAGTATATTTTTATAATAAAGATCGTATTAGGAGGTTATAAATAAAACAAATAGTGACGTCTAGTTGACACTGTTGACAGTCGACACCTCTCACTGTCTGTGGTCTGTATTTCGGTGTGTTCAAGAACAGGTAAAAAAAGCTGAAAACTTTGAATTGAATTTAAAAAAATATTTTCTAGTTTTATGAACTAAAACTAACACTGTTCGGCTGCTTTTTGCTTAAGCTACCTCAATAATATATTTTTATATTTTTTCTCTTATACAGTGTAATACCCTATTATAACCCTTGGCTAAAAATAGAGTAGCTGTAAGGACGATGTCATTCAGTAAAAAATCTTTAAAAGACAGCCCGATAAGATGTATAAAATTTTACTGTCATTCTCAATAATGTCTCTAATTTCGTTGCGGGATCCAAGACAGTTGTATCGTTTCTCCGGGACTCGTCGAGCTTCATTGCTCGGCGCTTTTCTGGCGGACTCCACTGTCGATTCTGGCTTTCAGGAGTTGCAGTGGTTGGGAATAGTGTGGTGGGATCGTCCCAAAAAAAACAAAAAAAGCCCGATAAGATGTATAAAATTTTACTGTCATTCTCAATAATGTCTCTATCAATGGATTGGGCTAGTAGAATTTTGATATATTATGTATGAAGCTTATGTCAAACATAATATTATGTCTTTCGTTACCTTCTTCACAGATAGATAATTTATTAACCTTTTTTACGACCAAGCGACAGTCGGCTGTCTGGCTGTCTTTCTATTGTGTGTTGAATCACGTGTGTTCGAAGGATTAATAATGGCCATCAGTTTACAGCTTCTACTATCTATGATCTAAATTTAAACAGAATCACTGTATTTATATACACTTGATACTTCTTTACAAATTAATACCAAGCATGGGACTTGAGGCGTAAAGTACCTAACTACAAGTCAATTAAAATCTAGTTATTAAAAGCTATTTTCACATATTTACAAGTGCGCAACGCTTTGTATGTTAGGGCCGATCAAACTTATGCGGGCTTATTAGACGCTGCCGTTACCTTGCTAATTTGTACTAATATGCCATTCCGTATAAGCGGCGATTTTATTATAAAATACTGTTGAAATAATTGAAGAACTAGTGTGTGGTGGTAGATCCTAATATATTCATTTTTGAATTAACCCAATGTATGACATAATATGAAGTAATGTTTCATCGATATTCACTGACGAATACAATACATTTAATGTATATCCTTGCATCACAGGTCATGCAACACACGCTAGCCAACGGTTTGAACATTGTGTTTTATTCAGACTGATGTTTGTATACTGTACTTATATTTCAATGAATTCATTCAGTCATCTATCGTTTCCATAGAAACTGGTTACTGTAATTGGCTTTTGACCTCCCATCAAATGGTACCCTAAGCGGTGATGCAGTCGAAGATTATCAAGAGTAACTAATTAATAATACTATATCATGAAATATTACAAGAAATATCTGACAGAACGACAGCAAAATGTATCAAATAACCGTAAAACTTTGATGGGTTATTTTTATTTTAATCGTGATATTCTTAAATTCTTATATAATTACCTAACTTCTGATAAAACACAATGTATGACGGCGTGTGTACGTATACACAACGTACACGTGACGTAAACAAAGCGCACACGAAATGTTATCGTTACGTAGATGACACGTGACAGTGAATAATACTCACTGCTGGTCAGTCTACGTGTGTTAAGGTGTATTTTAACTGCAGTCAAACGGAGTCAGGAACTAGTCACATCGAATCAGTCGCAGAGGTACGATATTGATGTTTACCAAGAAAGAAATAGTAATGACGAAATGCCACAAAAAAGCATGGTCGTGTTTTCGTATTTACTAAGTACATGTGGATATTATATTCAACAAAAATTTCTTTTATCGTAGTCAAGTAAAAAAACCGCTAACGTCAGTCGTAAAAGATCACAGAGAACAGAACATACAAAAAAACGTTGGTCTTCAGTCGTTCACGCAATAAAATTGGTCTAAATCGGTCTTACAAAAAAGTTGGTTTACAAACACACTAATATTGTAGGATTAATATCGCGCATACAAATTACGTTGGAAAATACTAATAATGTTGGTCTAATATTGTTCAAACAGGAAAGTTGATCTACATTGGATAATACATAAAATGTTTGTCTAATTTCGGTCATACAAGATAGTTATTCTTAATTGGATAATACAAATAATGTTGGTCTAATATCATCATACAAATAAAGTTGATCTAATGTCGGTTTATACGAAAAGGTTGATCTACATTGTGTAATACAAATAATATGGGTCTAATGTCGGTTATAAAAAAAAAATTGGTCTACATTGATACAGATAATGTTGGTCTAATGTCGTCAATACAAATAACATTGGTTTAAAGTCATACAAAAACATGGGTCTCACGTCTGTTCCCTGTTGCCTGCAGTTTAGTAACACCCGACAACGCTACGCGTACACTTATGACGTCACATTACGTAACATGGACCCAATACACGCGCCATAGTTCCGCACGCAAGTTAGACATGTACCAAAGCATGCTCGCCATAACACACTGTTAATTATAGTGGAACGGGGGCCGACAAATACGCGACGCTGCGCGACTGTGCTCTGGCTAACGTGTCGTCTCGCTCACACGCCTGTGTCATGAGTGGGATAGATAGTGTGGTTTGATAGACTTATTTGAATGTAGCTGCACTTTTTGGGTATTCTCACACAAAGTAACACGGCGATCTTTACTCGTTTTTTGTCCGTTTTGCGACAGTGACACGAATATCACTAAGCCAAAGCACGGGCTAAGACAGACTTCTTTGTAGTTTCAGATACATAAATGCATTCGAATCTCGCTGGAACTTTGAATGAATTGTTTAAATCATTATTATTATAAACTTGCTCCAAAAGCACTCAGTTTAGTCAAAAAGCCAAACATTGTGAAAAATGTAAAAAAAAATTAAAAAGTGTTTAAATCGAAAAATTCATTCTGAATAATATGCAAGTTAGATCACACACGTTCTCATTTCACTTTCGTATTATAAGTTATGTAGTAATATTTAACAATTAAATGATTGATAAAAAGTATTAAAAAAAACACTGAAAATGTTATGATCAATCGATGCCACAAAAATAGTAAAGTAAAAAAGAAATAGTAAAAAGAGGACGTGTGAAATTGCCTAGCAAACATATCAATAGTATTTGTGTGTAAGAAAAATGTGAATATATCAACGTGTAAGCGAGAGCGACGATCAGTTTAGTTCCGGCGCAAGCCGCACGGTGTCGCCACTGAGCTGTGCGCTCAATTAACATACACATTTACCTATTTGGCGGCAGAGTTGGTCAATTTGCTCACGACCCGCGTAAGGGCACGATTCTCTGCCCTCAGCCTTTCGTTCTCGGCTTTTAGTTTTTGCAATTGCTATAAAACGAACACCAACATGTCAATTTTATTATTTCCTTCTTTTCTTTTTTTGGCGGCAACAGCCATCTTGACGTCCGCCATTTTGGTTTAATTCAAACTTGACAAGCTAACGGTTACGCTATATTTTAAACCAACTAATGTTTGCAGATAAATATATATAATGTGTTGTGTATGTCTTCCGCCTTCATCATAATTTAAAATGATTTGACAGTTACCTTAAGCTCTTCTTCCATTTCAGATAATTTCCTTTCCACAGCCCTTTTTTCTCTTTTGTCTGACTCTGACGTCGAATTTTGGTTCTGTAAGGAAGGAAACATAATTTTTTTAACACCTACTCGGTTTTATGTAGTACATCAGGATTTACGACACATCTATATATATAAAAGAAAGTCGTGTTAGTTACTTCACTTATAACTCAAGAACGGCTGAACCGATTTAGCTGAAAATTGGCAGGGAGGTAGTTTAGAGCCAGGAGAAGGACATAGGATACTTTTTATCCCGTTCGACATCATTCCCGTGTGACTTGACATGTAACGTCAGTCACTATAAAACGTGGTATAACAAAAAAGAATCAGACTTGGAATAACAAAATTGACGTATAATGACAGCTATGTAATGACGTATGGATGATAGGTGGTAGGTAGGTAGTAGGTAGGTAGTAGGTAGGTAGTAGGTAGGTAGTAGGTAGGTAGTAGGTAGGTAGTAGGTAGGTAGTAGGTAGGTAGTAGGTAGGTAGTAGGTAGGTAGTAGGTAGGTAGTAGGTAGGTAGTAGGTAGGTAGTAGGTAGGTAGTAGGTAGGTAGTAGGTAGGTAGTAGGTAGGTAGTAGGTAGGTAGTAGGTAGTAGGTAGGTAGTAGGTAGGTAGTAGGTAGGTAGTAGGTAGTAGTAGGTAGGTAGTAGGTGTAGGTAGTCGGTAGGGAGTCGGTCGGTAGGAGGTAGGTAGTAGGTAGGTAGTAGGTAGTAGTATGTAGGTAGTAGTGAGGTAGTAGGTAGGTAGTAGGTAGGTAGTAGGTAGGTAGTAGGTAGGTAGTAGGTAGGTAGTAGGTAGGTAGTAGGTAGGTAGTAGGTAGGTAGTAGGTAGGTAGTAGGTAGGTAGTAGGTAGGTAGGTAGTAGGTAGGTAGTAGGTAGGTAGTTAGTAGGTAGGTAGTAGGTAGGTAGTAGGTAGGTAGTAGGTAGGTAGTAGGTAGGTAGTAGGTAGGTAGTAGGTAGGTAGTAGGTAGGTAGTAGGTAGGTAGTAGGTAGGTAGTAGGTAGGTAGTAGGGAGGTAGTAGGCAGGTAGTAGGTAGGTAGTAGGTAGGTAGTAGGTAGGTAGTAGGTAGGTAGTAGGTAGGTAGTAGGTAGGTAGTAGGTAGGTAGTAGGTAGGTAGTAGGTAGGTAGTAGGTAGGTAGTAGGTAGGTAGTAGGTAGGTAGTAGGTAGGTAGTAGGTAGGTAGTAGGTAGGTAGTATGTCAATTCGAATTCAATATTCATACTTGACAAGACAACGTCTGTCGGGTCAGCTAGTAAAATATAAGTCAAAGTAAGACCAATCTATAATTAAACTAACAGTATAAAATCATCTACTTCGCTTTGCAAAAACATACACACTAGCATAGCATATAAACTCCCATAAATATGTCAGCTGTTTTTGCAAATAATTAGTGTTGTGATGTAGGCGGGAATTAGTCAAACTATCTAAAATAGTCGAGCTAATTATGTTAGACATACATCTGTAGGTGTGAGTGGTTGTAGTCACGGTGAAGGTGAAACTCACGTTTGACATATTAATATGAATTTCTGGGTTTACGACATTGCTACAAAGAGATATAGGAGGAACGATAGAGTTCATTGTATAAGCTGATGACATCTTATCATCGCGTGAGAATTCATAACTTCGCAAGCGAGAGTGAACGTTTTTGAGATTATATATCTTTAAGAGGATGTTGGGACGATGTCATGATAAGTAAACAAAGAGATACGCAAAGCAAGTGTTTCGGTGAACGCTGAAAATGAAACATTTAGCAACAAATTGTACATACAAAAAAAAACCTGTTTAACGTTTGCAAAGGCAGGCGCATAGATAGGTAAACACATGTTCGCTACATTTAAAACATTGCAATTGTAAGCGCATGCTATGTACCTTTAAACAAGTGGAACACACAGTCAAGGTTACAGATGCATATTATTAGTTTAAACTACTTATTACACTGTACATAACAAATTCGTGAGAGGAAAGATTTATAAGGAAGACTGCTCTTGAAAAATGACCTTCTCTTTTTACAGTACCAGGGACGCATGAACCATAAAGATGTCGATGCGTCAATCGAGCAATAAGAGATAGCGCTAAATAACTGCGTCAACGAACAGCAGAAACTCTTGCGACACGTCTTGCAGACTTGCTAAATACACTAACTTTTTATTAACACATAAAATGGAATTTAAATACTGAAGTTGCGAAGCTTGGGCAAAATTGTCAATCATATGAGTTTAAATCGTGATTGTGAAAGAATACATCTACTAGGGTCTAAGATATCTGAGAAGATGGTCTAGTTATTTTTCAAAGGGTTGTGTAACAAAAGAGAAAACTGGCACAATAACACAGAAAAATTCTATGACACATGTTTAGGGCTCGTAGCTAGAGAATGTTCGTACCACAAGAGTGAGCCTCGTGATGGTGGCATGGGCCTCCCGCAGCTGCTGCTCGGAGGTGGTGAGCAAGGCGCGCAGACGCTTCACCTCGCTCTGCGACGCCTCGTACAACGCCTTGTAGTCCTTCTCTTCGGCCTCCTCTGTACGCTCGCTACCGGACTAAAATGGTATAAGGAAATGCTTTAGTACATTATACTTTAAACTTTCGCGTTGCAGATTTATACTTTACTGTTAAACGGGATTTAAAGCGCACGTACGTTTCCGCAGGGTTACACCTGCCACCTGCCCTGTCATGGCCACAAGTCTGCTTGTGATCATGGCTTACACCGAAACCCTGCCATGCCGAAACGTCAAGCATAAAACAAAAAAGGCAAGTTCGCGTTAAGTCCCTTTTAACAGTAAAGTATAAGGTTTTAATAACTTTCAACAAAAGTAGTTACATGATGTTGTTTTCATTCCTCTTTTGATCTTTAAACAATGAGGAATTTTTGTTGTGAGTTAATTTTAATACCCTAGTAGGGTATAAGGAGAAGTAGATACATCTTTGAATAGTTAACTGCGACCGTGTAATAAAGGAAACTTACAATGATTTAATGACTATTGATAAATTTTAATACTCGTTAAGAAATCACACGAGTGAAAGCTTCAAACCGATACAATTAATTAAATATCTAATAAAATAACGCAAGCGCAGTTTTATTGGTAACAAATAGGAGGTTTCCGGCGACTCGGACCGCAATTAACTCGGACCGCGGCCCCAGTCGCCGGATCCGTAAAAAATATTTAATTTTCTCCATGGTCATTTTCGTGGTCCGAGTTAATTGCGGTCCGAGTCGCCGGAAACCCCATAGAACATAAACGAAACTTCTATGAGTAGAAACGATCAACTAGTAAAAAATCCGTAAAAACTCCGCGATTGTTCTTCTTGAGATAGATTCTGATACTTTCCACAACACACTTTGTGAAAACAATAAGCGCATTGTATGAGAGAAAATAATATCGCTGTTATTGTAAAAAAACTTGTTAGATTAACTCAATTTACAACTTTGATGTACTTTCACGTTTTCTTTAAAGATATAGAAATCCAAGTTGTTTTAAAATATATGTAGTAAATCTTACAAAATATCATAATTTTAAAAAGCCATTGCAGCGTTAAGGCTTTCTTTCATCCCATACAGTGATCATGACTTGAATTAAAGTTTCAAAACATTATTATACGAGCAACTCATCGTACATCACATTTGTATCATTTCAATAAGTGATGAGGAAAACTGTGAAAATTTTATGAACACATGTTAAAGCTTTTATGATAAGTTTTGTTAACAATAAATCGGACGTTTATACGTTCTCACTCCAGCAGTCAGTTGTATATTAATATTTTATTTTTCAAATAAATTACCTTCTAGAGCTATTGGAATAATAAACATAAAAGAATTTGTGGCATCAATGTGAAAAATATTAATATCGCAAATCGATATCTAACAAATCAGCCAAAAAATTATGTCGCGATCTCTAACAAATCAGTTTTCCAAACGCTTTAAGGATTGCTGTAAATGTTTCTGACTGCAGAACTGATATATTTTTACAGAGTATTACGTACACAGTATCCATCTGATGCAAGGGAGTTTAAGCTGAGCGAGCGGGAGCCAAGCGCGCCAGACGTCTCTAAAGAGCTGAGCGAGCGGGAGCGCTCCTTGTCCAAGTTGCTGGCTTTGTTCGCGCGGTTCTTGCGCTCCGGCCTCACTGGCGGCACATCCGCTACCTCCGGGGCTGCCAACACCTCTCCGGCGGTCTCTGTAGGCTCCTGAACCTTCGCCAGCGGAACAGGCTTAGGCTTAAAGTCCTTTTTACTCGCCAACAACCTTTTGTCCAACTTTTTCAACACTGGCGTCATCAAATTTAACGATCCCAAAGTAGAGCCACTTAAGTACACTCCACCATACCCTGAACTCGTACCGCCGTATATGCCGAGATTAGACGACGGTCGCCCTAGACCCGCACTGTAAGGATTGTAGTTCCGGTACGCGCTAGAACTGTAGTTGGAATAATTGTTAGAGTAAGGACTGTATTGACTACCGAGCATCGTCCCCAACATACTGGGAGACGAGCTGTAATGCGAAGTAAGGCTTCGCGGCCTAGAAGTGTACCTATCCTGTTTACGACTCATTTTTGCACATTTCACCAGAAGCGACTAGTTAAACAATCGGCGGGCAAACGCCGCGCGCTACGTAAACACACTGACCGTTCCCCGAGTTTATTCTACGCGATGTGAAAATATTGTGTGAGCCTACGTTGCGGCAGGATCGCGCGCGTGCGGCGCTGCTGACGCACTGACACGTTCAGACGAGAGGGCGGTATCCAGCGGACACGTGAGACAGATGCAGAGCATCACCTGTAAATATAACGTAGCGCAGGGAGCGCCGGCCGGTGGCGCGTGGCCCGAACCCGTCGTGCCGCAAGGACGTCGCTACGCAAATAGAGATTTTAGCCCTCTATTATTATCGGCGACGCCTCATCAATCAGTCGACGGTTTACTTCATAATTAGTGCGCTGATCGAAGGCCACTCGCGGCCGACCCGCGCCTCCGCCCTGATCGTACAGGTACACAACGCACATGCTAAAAATAAGCCCGCACCTTCTTTAAACATACATGTTACACCAAACATAAATAAGCCCTGCAAATGGAGAGAAGCTTGTGCATTGTAATTTGTAAACTGTGCACACGGGCGTTCTAATATCAACCATATCATGCAATCGAGGTGCTCGTTTAAGAGGTTGTTTCTTCAACGAACACTTCGATTGCACGATCAGTTTCTGGTCTTCGTATTATGCTATATATAAATTCTATTTTCAAGTTTACGCGTGTCGGATTCCGAAAGCGATGACCTAAATACTACCTCGTTGGGAACTGTCTAAACATTTAACTGAAATTTTGAACCACTCTTCTACTGCGTTATAAAAGCCGAACCGCAACGTGATAAAAATCTTCCTAGTTTTTTTTCACCGACCGCCTAGATATCCCTAATATTACAAGAAGAAAATATATTCTGAGAAGTCTGAAGAATTATGTGGTATGAGCTTGTGGCCTAATTCTATTTCCCACGGTGAAGTCAAGTCGAAAGGGGCCAAATCGGTTTTCAAAATTTCGTCATTTACAACAAAATATATTTTGAAACTGACTCGGGGAAACTCGTCTGTTAACTCAGTTCCACGTGGGCGATAGACGCTACGCATACGACACGATGTCTGTCCTACATTATGGACATTGACAAAGTACTTATAAATTGTTCGTGAACCATAAAATTATCGTTTTAGCACTTGGCTAATGAAAACGTTATAGGTATGACGACGTACCTAGTTCTCGGAGTTCCAATGTAACGTATCGGGTAAAGCTGTTTCACACGTATTATGTATAAGTGTAAATAGATCCAAAATGTACCAAGAGGAACGAAATATTTCACTAGCCTTAGTCGACCAATATTCATAGAACTTTTTCTACTTTAGACAGCTATCATAAATCTTTCCAGAATATGTTCGACTATTAATAATATATTCGACTCGATATGTCCATTCTTTTGATTTATCTATGCTTTAAAGCAAATCTTAGAGGCATATATTACCTTATCTTTCTGAATTTAAATAACTGCGCAATAAAATTCTCTACTAAACAGTGAATTATTTTTTTAATTCACATGGTAAACGCTCTGAATAGTCTCTTCTAAACTAAATTAATGACAAAACACGTGGAAACAAAAGTCATAGGTAGATAAATAAACAATGTTTACAAAATCAGTAAACGTGGTTGAGTAGCGAGCACTCAAACGCAATTTATGTGTCGTTCATAGGTGTTGGAATTATGCCAGTTTTTACCATGATGTCCACAAAAATCTGGATATTTATTGTGGAGCACGAGACATACAATAATATATTGCTTACTACGTACTTGAATTAAACTTCCTGAATGACAAAAATGATATAATATATGTAGTTGCGGTGCAAAAATATTGTTTTATTTTGCAAGGCGATTTTTAGGGTTCCGTAGCCAAATGGCAAAAACGGAACCCTTATAGATTCGTCATGTCTGTCTGTCTGCCCGTCTGTCTGTCTGTCTGTCCGTCCGTAAGTCACAGCCATTTTTTTCCGAAACTATAAGAGCTATACTGTTGAAACTTGCTGAGTGGATGTATTCTGTGAACCGCATTAAGATTCTGATACAAAAATAGAAAATAAATAAAAAAATTTGGGGGTCCCCATACATAGAACTTAAACTCAAAATTTTGTTTTTCATCATACCCATATGTGTGAGGTATCTATGGATAGGTCTTCAAAAATGATATTGAGGTTTCTAATATCATTTTTCTCTAAACTAAATTGTTTGCGCGAGATACACTTTCAAAGTGGTAAAATTTTGTTCCCCCCCCCCCCCCCCCCCAGTAACTTCCAAAATAAGAGTATGATAAATCAAAAAAATATATATGATGTACATTACCATGTAAACTTCCACCGAAAATTGGTTTGAACGAGATCTAGTGAATAGTTTTTTTTAATACGTCATAAACCGTATATCGTAATTTACCTTTCATTCAATCAACTCAAATATAACAAGAACTTTATATTATGTTACTTGCTGCTACGGAACCCTTCATGAGCGAGTCCGACTCGCACTTGGCCGTTTTTATTTATATACTCTTTCAACGTTCGCAGTCCAATATAGGTCTATAAATAAACATCTTAAAGGGCCAATACAATAAACCTTTTTACTGTAAGTCTCTTATTCCGTGTAATAAATATGACGTTATAGAAAATAGATATTTATAGAAAAACTATCCAAACTTTAAAATTCTACAACTTTTACTACGCCTTTAATTTGTAAATTCTGATCAATAATACTTTAATTGATTTTGCAATTTGAAACAAAAAAATGAGGGTAATTTGTCTAATAGATCTAAGTTTGTAAATGGTCACGTCAACCTAACTCGATTCACGCAAGATATACGGCCCACTTAAGATTTCACTCAAGTCGCACAAATTTGGCGCCGATATGCAATAAAACCATGTCCAAGGCTTCAATTGCAAGTATGTATTGAAAAATAACATACATAGTGTTATCAGACGACGCCGTTTTAAAAGCGCTATATCTTGGAGTTTGTATGTATGGATAATGTGCTCTCCGGTAAGAAAGATTTTAATGAAAGCGTGAGATTGGTTGAAATGGGGTTTTGTTTTGATCATGTTACTAGCTTTTTACGCAGACAGTTTCTTTAATATACAAATTTTGATCATGATAGCTTTATTGAAATTTTTGACAGTTGCGCAGTCTGTTTACTGGACGCCTGTATCCTCATTATACTATAAATCATGTTTATTACTTCCGAGTAAATCGTTTTAAGATTTTTAACATTATTTGTATCAAAATTACACACACAACGGTTTATTTCTACATATTATTATAACCACAACTAGTACACTTTATTTAAAAACGTAGGTATAATTTTTGACACTCTCTCTACTAACTAGATATACAGGGCCATGTCTCCGAAAACACTGAACTAAAAATGAATTCTGGCGTCAAAGCAAGCACAGTTATCGTAGATTACTTAAAGATATCAATAAGAAAGATCTCCTTCCAAATCGCATCACAATCTATCACTTCAAGACAGTGTGACTACGTTGTGGTGACAACCTGTCGAGTTATCTTCAACAAGAAGTTTTTTATCGCGAATTCTGCCATTAGATTTGAGACGAAGACTTCTATTCTGAATGGTTGATATAGCAATGAGAATATTTAGGAGCTACCAAAATTATTTTACACGTGGCGATGATTGCTTTAACATTATTTGAGACGGAAACGACGGCAATATTTTACTTACAAATAACAAATATTGCATTTTTTTCTGCGATATATCTCATTCAATTTCGGCGACACCCACTCGTGCACATGCATAAACACCGCGTGCGTGCTACATTGGAAGACGAACATTACATTTACTATCAGGAAATTGGCTAAATGACAGCTGAAATTACTTAGTAACCTGACATGGAAAATCCCCAAACCATCAATTTTCCAAGGAGAAACCAAACATTAACGTCCCTTGACGCACGAACCTTTCACCGGAGCAAATTCATTATGCAGGAAACACATGTTTAGAGTCGCTGACGGACGTAAGACATGAGTTGCCAAAATTGAGTCCCTTTTAAAATGGTCGTATTTCATCGACCTTGCACATGAGCTCGTAAATAAAGAGGTGTCACTCATAACATTAGCAGATGAGTCATTGCGGGGAAGTGAACGGTGGCAGGGAACCGATGATCGACATTTCTTATAAGTTCATCACCATTGTGGCAGCTAAAAAGTCAAACATGGAGTCACTAGCCTAAAATAAATGTTTAGGTTCTGTAATTTCCATGAGTACAAAAAATTATTCAAATTTTGTCAGTTTTGAGAGACTTGGAAGCCTTGTTCTTAGATGACGTAAAACAAACTGTCTGCAACAATGAACTTTACGACGCCTTGAATAAATGTTAACAGCTAATAACTTTTTCAAGAACAGAAATAAAAAATTGCATTAAAAATAGATGTGATTTATACCATTGACAAGATTTCACTACCGTTTAATCTTGTAAAAAAATTTACACTGATATCACGAAAGTATTAGAAGTAAGATTTGCTATAGACAAAGTTACTCATTAATATTATTATTGTATCTATGTTCCCTTTTAACGAATGTGAATGTTTTTTCACTGTACTTTCTCACTGTCTACTCTTTCTATAATAAATAATTATATATGCGTAAACCACAATACTATACACGGTAACTTACTACAGATATATCTCATTTGTTTCATTTTTAGATAATCAAAGAAGTTTTATTGAACTTTGTAAGCCACACTACATCAGCGATTGATTGAAATGTAGAACATTTTGTGTGAATTTCGATATAAATAAAAGTGAAAAACTGGGTATCGGGAGCGATGAAACAAGAATCGAAATCAGTGTGGAGAACTTTGTTTACAACTGGATATTTAGGTCTGCGTTGAATTTGTGTATTTATATACTGCCAACGCCTTCATTTCCCGCAAAAATACCTTGGAATCGCGTAACAAAGTTATGTATTTTCAACAATAAATCACTTTAAGTTTTCAATATCTAGGTGTTAGAAATTTAACATCAGCTCTCAATGCGGGGCCTCGTTTACATCGGACTGAAAGTGTAGGCACAGGTAAAGGCATGTTATGAAATAGCAAATAGAAACTCGATGGCATTGTAACGACTTTCAAGAAGATATATTGAGAAGTTTGAGGCTTATCTACTACAACAACAAGAACACGTTCAACAAATCGTATCTGCACTCGCGATGTCTATTAATTTTCAATGCCACCCACATCACTGTCTAATGCATAATGCGTAGTAATGTGTAGCGTAATGAGAGAAGGGCTGGTACCCTCAACTACAAAGAAAAAGAAACAAAAATTAAATAGTTTCCGAGTGACAGTCTGTGTTATGACAACATCAAATAATGTTGGTTTGGGGTTTCCACTACAAAAGCTCCCGTGCATTAAACTCCTTAGCAGCGATAACGAATAATTATCTTTTTTATTAAGAGTCGTAGCATCGAATAAGGTAAAATAATGACTAGCTGTTTTGACAAAGAAAAAATCCTCTGTTGTAATAAAAACAACAATTTTATAAACAGTTATTCAATAAAAAAGCTTTTTCAAATGTGCTTTTTTAACCATGTTAAGTAGCGATCGGCTACAAGAGTTATCAAAAACTTCTTATTGTGACAGGCATTACAAAGAGCGGTAATCAGTTTAGAAATGGATTTGCAACGTGCCAAAACATTATGCCATTCGGCTTTACATAATGATAATGTGCAATACTGTCTTGACAACCGAAAAATAGAATGCTAGCTTTTTCTCTTGAGTAATTTTTACTAGTTAGAGAAAATTAATAAGAAAAACATCAAAATTGTAATAATATTGTTCTCTGTCTTCGTAATTTCAAGACACGGAAGTCAT